>CM048841.1:79177135-79569635 GCA_026545765.1 Plantago major
GTCCTTTGTTTAGATTAGTACTTACATTTCAAACAATTACAAATGATTCCAAATTTATAATGTAGTTTGAAATTAATTACAACAAACCCAAAAAGTCAAAGATTATCTAATTTTATTTAATTTTATAATAATTTTTTCTATTTTAACTTTTCTTTTAGCCTTCTCCTATAATTTCAAATATTCAACACTTTTTTCTATTTTATGCTATTCAAATATTCAACACTTTTCTTTTCAATTTATATCTTATAATTGGTGTCTATGGATTTGTTTCGTCGCAATGAATCCAAATACATGTTCAAAATATTTTTCGAAGTTTTGCAGATAAGGTTATATGGGATTTAATAAAAACTATATATGTAGTGAACATACTAAAAATATAAATAGTGGAAGTTATAAGGTGCATTGCACTGTAAAGAATAAAATGTTCAATGACTTATTTTTCAATTTTAGAATTTAAACAACCAATAGATCTCATTTAACAATTTAATTTTTTATTTTAATATATAAATAATTTATTTAATTAATAATAATATATAAGATTGGTGTCTATGGATTCGTCTTGTCGTGGTGAATCCAAATATATGTTCAAAATATTTTTGAGTTTTGAGATAAAGTTATATGTGATTTAATAAAAACTATGTATAGCGTTAATATACCAAAATATATAAGACACTTCTAAATTACTATTTTCTTTTTGATTTAATTTTGTGAATAAAATTACATGAAATTCAAGAGACATACACATGGGATTTTGCATGTGGCGACGCCTCGACGGTTAAATTTGTCTTTCATAATATATGGATGGATTCAATACTCCTCTATGGAGTTTTTAGCGTAGTTGTTGAGACATATGAACATGTAATATATTAAGAACCCGCTGGGGCAGGGGAGTTTAATGGTCGGTCAATCCCCACAAGGGTTGTTGCCTTGGTCATATTCAAGTTTTGAAATTCTTCTCCAGATTTCTTTTCTAAAACTCATTTACACACACACATATATATGAGTTTTAACCATTTACAACACCAAATGACATCATAATATTGCTCCAAACTCATCCAGTTATTATTACTTGTTTCCAACATTTTTATTTGGTAAGTTAAGCACGCTAACAATGCTTTGCTTTCATCCTTTTCTCATTTTCTTTTCACATAAAGTCTTAAACATTTGGGAAAAAAAAAAAACTATTTTTACACTAATCTACAAGTTTATAACCGATTTCGACTATAACCAAAATCAGTTTTACAATTTATTAGTACTACTTATTAGGTAGTAAGTTTAAACTGATTTTGCAAGAGAAAATGGAGAATACAACGGCACTTGTTATTGTTTTTTGCACCTTTTAGTTACAACCCATGATTCGCTGACATGAATGACACCTGGTTTGTTATGTTGTTTTGTGCAAGAAAACACAATTAAATATATTTTCCTCAAAAAAGAAAACATATATTAAATCAATTATGGTCCAACATCTAAATTTTCACAGATATTATACAAAGAGACAGTTTGCTTATTTTTGGGTGTTTTAAACCAAGATTTTACGCATATTTCAATCCAAGATTTCTTTTCCTTTACTTCAAAGTCCAAATGCCAACTCTTTTACATGCATAAGTGTACCTGTGTGAGAAAGAGTAAAGAAAGAAAGGAAAAAAAACTTCATATTATAATGATGATGAGATGGTTGTGGTTTGGACTATTGGCGGCGGCGGTGATCAGCGGAGACGTGACGTATGATGGGAGGTCCTTGATTATCGGCGGGGAGAGGAAGCTTTTGTTTTCCGGTTCAATTCATTATCCAAGAAGTACTCCCGATGTAAGTCCGATCGATCGATCACACTTTTTTCTTTTTCATTTCTGCGTGCGTCTATTACAATTTATTCATTATATATCCAGAACTTACTACCCTTGTAATCATTATATTAGATGGTAGCTAGAGACGTACCTGTTCGTATGGTATACATTCATTAATTGCAAATGTCTTTTCTTCATCATTATATATATAGGGTGATCTTTAGATTGAGTTGGCCTGGTGAGAAAATTATAATCATTAATTAGTATTTTAACTACATTGTGCTTTTCTAATTTTCTTGCAAAAGTTGGTGAATGGTGAATGAATATTCAGTGATGAACCATGTGAAAAAGCCAAATCTCAGTATATATATATACACTTGATATCAACCTTTCAAATTAAATTATTATAAATCTTTTCCATATTCAAGCATATACTAATAACAATAAACTCTTCGCTTTTGGTGAGTTGTGATTATACAATAAGGAGTAACTCTCCAAAAAAAGGTTCATTGTTCACAACCAAATTATTATGATATTAGTCAAAACGTTTATAATGTCAATATAGATGCTTTCATATATAATTATATACGAAAAATACATTTCGTAAACAACATAGGCGTTTTATTAATAACCTTTCTGATTTTCTTGATAAGATATGTTCGTTTCTAGAAAAGTTAATTACTAGAGACTGTCTCTCTTGAGACTTTGTGTACAACAAATTGCATTTTTAGAGCAAATACACTTATTTGATTTGTTTTTCCCTTTTTAATATAGTTAAATTTACTCAAATCTAGAATAATTGGTCTCAATTCAACACTAACCTTTTTGTGTAATTGATTTTTTTGTGAAGTTAATTCATCTTCAAGCAAACAGTATCTATTCATTTTGTTTAACAAAATAACAATTAATGAAACGGGCAAGTTTTGTGAGATGACATATTACAGTTACAGGCATCACAAGTTTACTGCTAATAGAAAGGTAATACATGCCTTATAAATATATGATAGTTGAAGTTAAACATGTGATATATGTAGGTAAAATATATGATATTGATTCCGTTACTAAATACGGTGTCTAGTAAAAGTTTGGAATGCTACATTAGAGATACATAAGGATCGGCGTTAGGTAGAAAACGACATTTTGGAGGTCTATGTCATGAAGCCAAATATAAGGTTGGCTCGTTACAAATAAAGCTAGTATTTTGTTAAGGTACCCAACAAGAATGAGCTCATTTTTACTCAACATCCTAACCGATAACTAATTAAAGAAATTAATGCAATTATCAGTTTAGAATTGCTGTTTTTGGTCTCATCTACTAATTTTCCAACTTGTACTCGGTGATGTAACATCATATTCATAACAGCTCGAGAAACGTTTTGAGTACTAAAAGTTTCGTATAGAAAACTAGCTGATAATTTAACTCTTATCATACTATAATAAGATAGATAACAGCTAGCTGGTTTATTAGATAGTTAAATTGAGATTTGATGAACTAGATAGTCAATTTTTTTGAGGTATTAACAAGTATCGATAATCTAATTGATCTGTCAAATAAATATAGGATGTGACATTGTTCTCTGAATAATCTAATTGAGGTGGCTTATGAAGTCGATCAAAACTAAAATAACCTCATTTAACGTTAAACGTATTTTTTTTAAATACTCATAACATTAAAAATTAAATAGAGTCGATACAAACAGAATTTGAAACAGAAGAGACTACACGAGTAAACGAAGACAGAATATCCTGGCTTACAAAAGGGGTGCCAGTCTAGACAGATATCCCAAATTCTAATCGAATTACAAATTAAAGTTTGCTGCAAAGAGTTAACTAAAAACAAGTGCAAGTCTTTGCTCCCAAAACGTGCGAGAGCATCTACAGATTGGTTTGTTTCCCGGTACACAAAATGAATCTTCATTGTTTCGGATCTCCATCAATCCTCTAATATCCTGAAGGAGACCCTCCTGAGTATGAGCTGGGTCCTGGATTTTGTTAAACGCATTAGCTTATTAACTCTGTGCTAAACATATCAAAACTGTTCCATATTTCTGTTTTTCTTGCTTGTCTGATACAGTTGTAGAAATGTCTCCAAAACATCTCTGTAACGTTGTCCTTTAACTGATCACGTGAAATGAAATTGTTCATAGTTTGTACCGCAAAAATGTAACCATGGCATGGATGAAATATACACAATGCTTCTCGTGAATCCTTTTGTCCGTTTACTTGATCGACAAAATTGCGCAGAAAATCTAGACTTGTGAAAGTCACAGACTTTGACCAAATTTGATGGAAATGTACAAAGATATTATAGTAGGAGAAAATACATTATACACATTTCTTGCAAATTGTCATGTTTCAATGTGTCACCGTTCACTTGTGTTTATAGATGTGGCCATCACTTATATCGAAAGCGAAAGCTGGTGGATTAGACGCTATTGACACATACGTGTTCTGGAACCTTCACGAGCCCGAACCGGGACAGGTGAATTTTCACTCCCGCTTTCGTTATACAGTGAAAAATTTATTATATCTGATATTTGCATTTGTTTATGTGCAAATTTCAGTATGATTTCACTGGGAGAAATGATATAGTAGGATTTATCAAGGCTGTACAAGCACAAGGTCTCTATGTTTGCCTTCGAATTGGTCCCTTTGTTGAGGCAGAATGGAATTATGGGTAAAGATCTAAATTTTGTCTATTTTACATCTGTACAAGTGTGACACTAACACAATGATATAATTTCAGGGTTCATCTATATCAGAATATTCAAAATTTTCAGAGATTGAGAGAAAATATTGAATTATGTGTTATCCATTTGATATTAATTTATGTATTGGAAAATTCGACTCTAGGGGTATCCCATTTTGGCTGCATGACGTTCCTGGTATTCAGTTTCGGACCAACAACGAACAATTCCAGGTATTATACTCTCACAAATCACAATACTTAAAGCTAGGTTCAGCAGAACTAGTAGAAACTAACTGGTAGTTGATTAGTCGTTTAGACCAATAAGCTGTAAACACGCACTTGGACTACAGCATTACAAAACAATAAAATTTCAGATATTATCCTAAACAAAACAATAGTGCTTGTCTTCCCATATTTGATATAGCAACATCTAAAAAATACAAGATGTATTTGAACCTGTCTTGGCGCCTTTTTTGCAGTTCTACATGCAAAATTTTACGACGAAAATAGTGAACATGATGAAAGAGGAGAAGTTATATGCTTCACAAGGAGGTCCTATAGTAATCTCTCAGGTATAGAATCTATGCATACATGAATTTTGACTTGTGAGCACCAAGAAAAATGAGCATCATCAAACCTGAATGTGCCAGATTGAGAATGAGTATCAAAACATAGAAAGATCGTATCCTGACCATGGCCAAGCGTATGTCCATTGGGCGGCACAGATGGCTGTAGCACTCAACACCGGTGTTCCATGGATTATGTGCAAGCAAGACGATGCTCCAGATCCCGTGGTAAAACTAAAATCCCTCCATTTGAACAGACTTAAAAAAAAAAAAAAAAAAAAAAAAAAAAAAAAAGATCCATAATTGATTATAGACCAGCCAATGATAACATCTTGCGGAATGTGAAATTTGTAGATCAATACGTGCAACGGGAGGACCTGTGGGGAGACATTTGTTGGGCCTAATTCGCCAAATAAGCCTGCACTCTGGACAGAGAACTGGACACATTTGTAAGATGAGATACTTGAACAATATTTCTTTCATCAAGAGAATGCAAATCATAGCTAAAAGCTCTGGTTTTGGTTTTGTAGCCTTGACCTGTATGGAAATATCACAAGAGTCAGATCAGCTGAGGACATTGCTTACAATACTGCTCTATTCATTGCCAAGAAGAACGGGAGCTACATAAACTATTACATGGTAAGTCTCTGAAAAAATCTTATCAGGCCTGTTCTTTCGGGTTCTAAAAGATCTTGACTATTTGATTTTGGCTCGACTTGTCAAGCCCACATGACAGTCAAATATTCCCAAGCCTTATTGTGTGTATGCAGATGATTATTGCAAACTTATTATAGCTTTTCTGAAGCAAAATCATTGAAGATTCTGTTAGCAAAAGCAGATTATACATATTCTGAAAAATGGAAGTAATTTGCTAGAATCAACTTTCTTCTTCTTCTTCTTCTTCTTCTTCAAAAAAAAAAAAAAAAAAAAAAAAAAAAAAAAAACCTCAAGTAAATACCTACATTGATAATTCATCCAACTTATTTTGTAGGCACTGATTAAGAGCATTTGCAAACGCCCACTAGATTCACTTAAAGGCTGTTTTTACCTGATTCTTCTTCATCTAGTCACTTCACAACAATCTCAATTTTTTGCAATAGCAATGACAAAACCCCCACCCACCCCCGCCCCCCCAAGGCCTAATCAATGAGAAAACAACGAACAAAATCTTAGTGGAGACGAAAAAAGAAGCACAAAGTCTCTAGAGACCGACCTATGTTTCAAGAAAACCATCCATGTCATTAATCAAAACGTTGTTGCCATCAAAATGTGTTCTTTCTAATATGATAAAGAACCCAATGTTGAGAACATAGACGTTTTGATTAGTAACGTCGATGATTTTATTGACAACATAGGTCCGTCTCCACATAAGTTATCTAAAGACCGTCCCTTAGAAGACTTACTCTTTAAGAAAAAGAAAACTCAACCTTGTGTTGACGTGTCCAGTACCATGGAGGAACAAATTTTGGAAGAACAGCTGCAGCATTCATAATTACCAGCTATTACGATCAAGCTCCCCTGGACGAATATGGTATGCCACAGTTTAAACATCATATCAAATTTCTTGAAGAGTTTTGCAGATTAATTTCTAATGTTGGGAAATTTCAGGTTTAATCAGACAGCCAAAATGGGGACATCTCCAACAGTTACATGCAGCAGTAAAACAATGTTCGCATGCACTTCTTTACGGTGTCCAAACCAACTTCTCTCTAGGTGCACTGCAAGAAGTACGATTTTGAGCACTCCTGATAATTTTATATCTATGCACATGCATAAAAACATTGTATCAAAACATTTCTCGTTTTCCCAATTAGGCATATGTATATCATGGAGATTCAGGGGAGTGTGCAGCATTTCTCTTAAACACAGATAGTAGAAGAGATGCAGAGGTGCAATTTATGAATGGAGCTTATAAGTTGCCTCGTAATTCAATCAGCATACTACCAGACTGCAAAACTGTGGTATTCAACACAGCTCAGGTATGTAACAGAGCCTCAGTACCTAATGCTACAAGTTTATAGAAGCTCTTTCAAGAAAAAATCAAGCTGGCCATATGCTGTGAAATGTTTTCTAGTTGATCGGAAACCCAAAACCATTCTTTCATCCAAGTCATATGTCTAGCTTAATAACAAAAAAGATGGCAAAACTAAACAAATAAATATGTACTGATTTGCACAGGTAAATAGCCAACCCAATACAAGATCAATGCAACCAAATGTGAATTTAGACTCAGCAGACAAATGGCAACAATGGAATGAGGTTATTCCTACATTTGAAACGAGCTCAATAAGCTCAGAGTTCCTGTTGGAGCAGATGAACACAACAAAAGATGCATCTGATTATCTATGGTACACAGCCAGGTAATTGATACACATATTGCATAACATGAGATATTCTGCTTGCATATCATCAGACCTCAACTTGAGATTCACAATACTAGAAAATGCTATTCTATGCCTAGTTTCTACAGTCACTAGTTAGCCACTTACATCAACATGCTAACTGCAGTTATAAGCAATCGGAGGAATCAGAGTCTACCCTCACAGTGGAATCACTTGGACACGTATTACGTGTATTCGTCAATGGAGTACTTGTGGGTAAGATAACATCATTGTTATAAAATGAGATATTTATTATACTGATTTTGGATGAAGTAGCTTTGTGAAGCTCTAAATCTAATTGTACATGTAGGAAGATAATTTCAATTATTTGTTTCAGTTTTTTCTTTTAACTTGTATAAAAAAGCAAAACACCATGTTACTTTTTCAAACCTCGTCTTTTTTTGCTCACAAGTTTCTTTCATCAACCCTTATGTTGCAATTTGGCAGTACTAAAACTAAATGCATATTAATCCCCCAAGATAACAACAATTCCATTGAACATAAATCAAGTTCCATATAAATAATTTATCCTCTCAGCACTTTTGATGCGCTATCCTAAGAATACAATACTCAACAGTAACTGTTCCTGGACATTATATATATCTGGGGCAAGATATACCTCTGAAAGAAGCACACAATTCACCATGTTTTGCTTTCTCAGGTCATACACACGGGACCTATGCAAATCAAGGCTTCACGCTCCAAACAGATGCACCTTTACGGAATGGAGTCAATAATATCTCTTTGCTGAGCATAATGGTTGGCCTACCGGTATATACTACATCTTAATTCTGCAGTTTTCTGAATCCATCTGCATGGCATAGGTTTTAAGCCTCACTATTATGTGAAACATGGGACAATCTAGTGTTGGTACTACAACAAATCCGTGATATTATATACTTCTGCATTTTAAATCTAGGATTCCGGGGCACATCTAGAGCGAAGATCAGCTGGACTAACAACTGTCAGCCTTCAAGAGAACCAAGTAGTCAAAAAATTCACCCACTCATGGGGATATCAGGTAATTATGTTCCTTGATTCAAATATATAAACTGCAGATATAAAACCAGTAAGCATGTGTAGTATCAATGATTAAATAAGTTGTCCTGCTACAGAAGAGGATATGTGTTTTTTCTGCTAAAACCTGAGTTTCCTTTGTCAAATGTTGTAAAAGGTTGGATTAGTGGGAGAGAAATTACAGCTTTACACAGCAGAAGGATCAAATGCAGTACAATGGAGTAATTTTGACTCATCTTCTACACCACTTACATGGTACAAGGTAAGCACATATATGATAGTATATCTCTAAATTTCATTTAGTACTATTTAATTACCCATAATCATAGTTACCCACACTTCTATTGCAACTAAACATGATGGCTTATATTCTACCACCATTTAATGTATTTACTCTAAATCACCCGAAAATAATGGTTTGTTGCTTAAATCAGTCCAAATTCGATGCACCGGAGGGTATCAATCCAGTTGTGTTAAATCTCAAGTCTATGGGAAAAGGGCAAGTGTGGATTAATGGTCAGAGCATTGGTCGATATTGGATCTCCTTTCTTACACCTAATGGCTCTCCTTCACAGACATGGTATCGTCATTTTTGTGAACTTTTGCTAGAAGAAAATTATATAAAGTTCTGCACTCAAAATTTCCTGACATGTACAATCCAACCGAGATGCGAATAAAAGTAATTTATTTTCTGATTATACTTGTTTAAATTTCCAGGTACCATATACCACGATCCTTTCTCAAGCCTACAGATAACGAGTTAGTATTGTTTGATGAAGAAGGAGGCAATCCTCTTGGAATATCAATAGACACAGTTTCAAGTCCACCTCCTCTAGTTTCTCAATGGAAAACAGAGACTCCAAAACAAAATAAGAACAAGTACCATATGAAGAGACCTAAAGTTCAGCTTCAATAACCTCTGAGAATGTAAGCTTTTCTAACAGACCTCTACTTATGTCTTACTCATTTTCAAGTAAATTTCAGAAGGAAATAAATCTATAAATAGGATTCAATACTTATTTGCTAATGATAGCTGCTTTACTAATTATTTACACCAAAAGAAGCAACTGCATATAAGGTGCCATCCACTTCACCATTGCAACAAATTCCAGATGCTATCAAGTATTAACTGCTAAAAAGGTTCAGTCTAGTACTTTATGCTTAATATTGTTCCAGGTTTTCTACAACAGTGCTTTTGGGCATAAAATGGTCTCTTTTGGACCCAAGTCCATCTAATAAATTCCTAGTAATTTGGCTTTAAGAGTTTTTTTCTCATCTTTAAATGCCAATTAACATAATTTTGACTCACTGTTTTTGTCCCAGGATTATATAGGGAAAAGGATATTTTTCGTTCTTCAGTCGTATACAAAAATTCAGAGGTGACTTCCAGGTCGCCAAGGGGTCTGTTGGTTGAGGCTCAGTGCCAATGATAGCTACTTGCTACAAATACTCTACTATATTACCAAATACTGAAACAGGGGAAGGCTTTCTTTGACAGGAGGAACACTGATACACACACACAGTTTAGTTATATAAGCAACTATCAAAATGGTGTAATAGAGGATAGGGCAAATCGTACAAGTCAAAGATGTATTTTCAATTATTTTCCGGTACATTGTTGTTATCTCAATATTCTCAGAGGAAGTTTGACAAGAATATGCACAAGAAGTAAATGTCATTAGATGCTATACTATTTAAATGGTATAGCATTTAAATATGCTATTTGGAATGGAAACAATTGACTGGAGAAATATAAGGGATGAAATGATAAACAAACTGAATCAATAGGTCCATCAAACATTCAAACTCAGTACATTACACGAGAGATGTTGCAATTAATAATTGAACTTGCATATCAGTTCTCACATCCATAGTGCAGTATGTTGATCTTGAATGGTAAAAACAGATAGAATCACAGCCTTTAAGGTTGATTAATGTTCCTGATCAAATGATTAACACAAAGAGTCATACTTTGTATCTGCTATTTGCCTATTTCCGCAGCAGCAAAAAAGACAGAGTTGCAGAAAATTAGCACTAGTAATTGGAAAAATCCCGTTTGGCTTCATTTACTTTACGAACTAATACACCCTCAAAAAAAACTTATTTCCTATACAGAAGTGTATTAGGACAAACTTCTATTTCCGGCACACACGTCAAATTGAACAGCTTAAAGCACTGCAGTAATGAGGATGAAATGCAGGTATTGCAACAACCTCCATGTCAGTGGAGCTTTTAATTGCTCACAAATTCTATTTTTCCTCAGAATGCAAAACAAATTAGGTAAACAAAAGGGCACAAGGCTTATCACCTTATCCAGTCATGTTCTTTTCTTGACCGACTTTCTTACTGGTCCTGCATTGCCCGAAATATTCTTTTCTTGCAGCTTGGCTGAGCTGCTTTCCTCAGTATTTAGAAAATTCAACGGCAACATTGCTCTCTGAGAAGGCAATTCCGAAATGAAAAGTAGAGTCTGGGCCCAACCAGCATACTTGCCGTACTTGCTTACAAAAGCATCAGCTACACACTTGCAACTTTTAGGTGTCAAACGTGTGCCTGCCAGTTCTGGCATGAGATACCTGGTTGCAATCTTTCATATTGACAAGGGAAAAAAAAAAAGAAAAAGAAAAACAAGATCAGTACTATAACGTTATGGACCTAGAGATTATTATGATAAGGACTTACGTTCTTATAGAATTTTAGAAAGATAGGCAAGTTACCTGATAGAGTAAAGTAAAGTTAGGAAGTCATTACTTGATTAGTTATATAGTAAGAATTAAGAAACTTATAGGGATTATATTCACTAGTCAGGATTTAGTTCATTTCACTCATAAGAATGGTTCGCTCCCAAGAGTGGCTTTCTTTCCATTTCTTCCTATGTACAGACAATGTAGATTCTGGTTACACCAAAACTATCTTTTTCTCTGCATCTCTTTTACAGTTCTCTATCAATACCCTCTGCTCTATCATATAAGCACTAGTTCATTTTAGATTGAATAATAATAACTAAATAACAATATAATAAAAAAACAGGCATGCTTATATGCTCTTAGCAGATGCACATGCTATACAACAACGATTAAACTTGAGATATTTAGTATTCCAATAGCAACAGGACAATCATTACAGAGATGAAATATACTCCCGAAATTGATACTTATAGTAAGTCAGATCAGCATCTAACACTGCATTAATCAAGAGTCTAGATTCCATAACTACACCGTATTTTATAGACATGTACTCATATACTGCTTATGATACTTTAGGATCTACTGGGAGATATAGTTTCAGAGACTTTATCATAATGATAACCAGGTGTACGGCTTAGTACTCTAGGTTGAAGAGAAGAGATGATGAAACTAAGTAGTCCTGAGATATTACTTGAATGATCTGCAATAATCTAATTTCATTGTTATCAATATCACACCATATGCATAAACTGGAATATTCGTGGTGCAACAAAGTCAGGTCTCTCCACAAAATCGTCGCAGTAGCTGAATGAGATGGTCTATATCACAAAGGTGCATTCCTTGTTAATACACAGGTAAAAAGAGTCTTTCACATATGTTAAATGAACTGAAGAAAGCACACATGTAGTCGTTCTACCCTCTCTGGGCAAGGAAAAAAAATTAATAGTTTTACCTTCCATACATGAGTATCAACGGGGATCGCGTGATGCTGATCTAGTGAGAAGAGAGCAATGCATGAAGCTACCTTGGGACCAACACCAGGTAAACTTGAAAGACCATCAATTGCCCCTTGCAGATCTAATTTACGAAGAGAAGCAAGCCACTCCACTCCTCCACCAGGTTTTGATTGCAAGGCTGCCACAGTGCCAACAATATATTTAGCCCTGCGTAACAGAGAGCATACAATGATTACATCTTACAACTCATACGGCATGAGCTTCATTATAATTCTACGAAACCACAAGATCATCTTTTCAAGCAAGCAATCAAATACAACCATACTCATGCTCAGTTAAACCATACAATCAAAACAAATCACACAGGTGTTAAACTTAAAATCAATTAGACCTGTATCCAAAACCAGCATCTCTAAGCTCGGCTTCCGACACCAATGCCAATCTCTCCACCTTCGGAAACTCATAAAACTCAAACCCACCAACACTCCCCAAAAACCTCCCTTTCGACGAAATAAAATCAACCATCTTGGTAATCCTCCGTATATGATTATTCGACGAGCAAATAAACTGAAACAGACACTCTAAAGGCTCTTGCCTCAACACCCTAGCACCTTCCAAATACACAGCCAGGTCAGCAAACCTCTGATCAGAAGCCTTAAACCCATCCCACATCTCTTTCAACGAAATACCCATGTTCAAGAACTCAAAAAGATCATCTTTGCCCAAATCCTCATTGTCAGTGAAATGAAAACAGTAAGCTACAGTGTTGTCCTCGAGCTGCTTAAGGGAGACCAAGTGAGGCCCAATGGGCCCGGTAAACTGTAACGGGCCGGTTTCTCTCCAGCGGAAAGTTTGGCCCGTCGGAAAAGTTAGAGGCAGGTAGAGCTCGGACTTGTTTATGTTGAG
Source organism: Plantago major (assembly GCA_026545765.1). Taxonomy (NCBI): domain Eukaryota; kingdom Viridiplantae; phylum Streptophyta; class Magnoliopsida; order Lamiales; family Plantaginaceae; genus Plantago; species Plantago major. Next base: position 79,190,126 of record CM048841.1, read on the forward strand.
GGGTTTCCAAAGTGGGGTTGGTTGGAGATTTTGGAAAAGGTTGAGGGCCTTTTTGGAAATTGGCCGTTTTGCGGGTGGTTGCTGCTGGTGTGGGGTTGGAGGAGTGAACGGAGGAGCTGATGGTGGCGGAGATGAAGGGCATTTCGGTCTTTTCATCAGGACGTTGGTCGTTCACTGGTTATTGCCTATTGGGCGAATTACGACTATTGAATGAAGAAGAAGATGAATTTGCAATCCCCCTGTTTGTTTACAAATAAAAATATACCGTATGTGTTAAAAGAAAATTAATAAATAAACATAGAAGAGAGAATTGAGAGTTTATTCTTATATCAATATGGAAGTATATAGTAAGTATTTATATAAGAGAAAGGTATACCAAGGGACTAATAGTATATGAAGAGATAATTACTTCTCCACTAACTTGTATGCATTACTCCTCTCATCTACATTACTCCTAAATTTCTTCTCAATCCTCGTTTTCGTGAGTTTTAAATAATATTCACAGCGATATTCTGTATGCATTAACCTTCACATCCACTAACTCATGTGCATTTATCCATAACACTCCCCTTGAATGAACATGAGGTGGTGATGGTTGTGAGAGATATCTTTCATTAAAAACTTTACAAGAAAACCATTGGGATAAAAACTTAGTCGAGGAAAAGAGTGCGAACGTAACTCCCCTGATTGAAGCATCACTTTACATCTTCGAATCCATGCATTCCAATCTTCTAGGCCAACTTCTCAAGTGCTGATGTTGGCAGTGATTTGATGATCAAATATGCAGAAATGTTGTACTTGCATGTGATCTTCTTCTTGTAGGTCTTGAGCAGGAATAACTTCGTTGATGTATACTTTTATCTTCATGTGGAAGAATTTCCCGAACACTTGAATATAATTTCTTCAGATCCAAATGATCACAATCATGGAGATATCGAGATGATTATATGCGCTTATGATGTTGCCTCGTTAAAAACCTTACTAGGAAAAACCCAATGGGATAAAACCCTAGAAAGGAAAAAAGAGTGCAACTTTTGCTTATGCAATGCGCAAAATTAATCATTGTTGCTCGATTACTATTTCGCTTTAATTGACGAGTAAACGCATACCTTCTTCAGGAGGTATAGTAAGGAATATTAAAATTCAAGCTAATGCAACAGTTATGAATTTGAATTCTTATTTGACATATGATCGATTAAGGTACTTCTGAACCATGTTAATCTCAATGTTAACAATATGTCATCTTTGTAAATATTCATTTACATGCTCAAACTTCAGGTTTAGCTAACATTGGTGTAACCAATACTACTCTTCACGAGTCTTGAGAATTTTTATCTCATAGTTCAGTATTTCACTGTGGTGAATACATATTTGTATTTTAGCAACGTGAAGTTGAGTATAGAAGTTGAGTATATGAAACATTAGTTCTTCAAGAACTTTTCTCATTTAATCCATGTTTGCTAACATGATACTTTTAGTCTCCTTCCAGGACTAACTGACGGGGATGATATCTCCCCTCATTGAACTATCTCAAATCATTTTACTTGTAAATCAAATCAGTCACTATTCATGTCCACAACCTACGGGTTGTGACTAACTGGTAACATATAAGATCACGATTATCATGTGTGTATACAAATGAGTCTAAGCCTACTAAATGATATGACAATAAAGATATTATGCATGACGAGCTTCACTGTATCTAAATGTACATGACATTGACTCAATAATGCAACGGTACCGTACGTATCCTAAATTCGTAAATCAAAAGGACTTCAAGTCCATGAGCTCATTTTCTATCATCATCATGATGTCATCAAATGGACTTACATATAAGATCACCATTTATATGTCCAATAATATATGTCCATCAAATCTTGCATATGCTTGGAAAGTTTCTCGGTTCCATGTATACCGGTATAACAAATCTCTTTGCTAGACTTTCAAGTCAGTACTGATCATTGATATTTGAATATTTTGGAGGTACCATTTCATTTCATATAGGCCATCTAATAATATTCAGATATATGTGCCTTTCAATGGCATATCATACTCTTCAAGATGACCAACTACTTTATCTTGTCATTTTCCTATATTGTACGTATTTGGAACCTCATATATTGCACTTCAGGTGCATTGATCATTAATACTATAGGCAAGATACCTCAATGTTTAACACATACCATTATATCACTGATCTGTAACTCTGTATGCCTCAAAATTAGAACATAGCGGGTCAGCAGTCAAATCATAAAATTTTATGGTTGAACATATCTCGAAAATTTTGAAAGATATAACTGGTATAATATATGATAAATCATCATCCTTTTGAACATCTATTTGATGTATCTCATATTTAACAAGTCTAAACTTCCAGTTTGACTTGGGGATCAAACACTTTTTTTTACCAGCTTTATCCATCATCCTCCCCTTAAGGTGGTAAAAACTATCTCTAAGGGATAGGTTTATGGGGCGTTTTATTATCATGTCTAGTTCTCTTCAGGAGAACATAACAATGGGGAAGTTAACATATTTGCACAGTTGGATTTTATAGATAGTGCTGAAAAGAAATTTGTCCCAAAATAGAGATCAATTACTCACTCAATAAACTTTAATTGTATAAACAATTGAAAAATAATGTAGACTTCTGGCCACTTATATTGTATCAATCTTATCAACTTGATGAGTGTAATATTGCTCATTTTCAAGATCTCAATTTTCGTGCTTACTCAATGTTGTGTCTTGCCACTGATACAATCGGATTACAACACGAGAAAGCTTTCAGCACATAATTATATTATGCATATGGAAACTTCAGGTTTCACAAAAACGGTTAAGTTGTAACCGAATGGCCTAATTTGTCACATCAAACATGATTTTGCATATTTCAATATTATCATTTTATGCCAACCTTCTGGTTGGTAGTGACTAATTCTTAGAGAATGCGCCAATCTTCTGGTTGGCAGGTAGTGAAATTTTACAGCGCTTGTATACAAAATTAATTTTGATACTGGCCAGAACGATGTGACATAAAGAAACGAATCATTGTCTTTTTTTTATTTGGCAAGACATATAGTCATTAACTCCTTCAAGGAGTAAGTCTAACATATGTTCTTCTGGAACACAATGTTCTTCAACGTAGTACTCTTCTAGAGCCTGAACTTTCTTTTGAGGATTCACTTATATTTAAAAACTACTTGAATAATCTATATCAAGTAAGTTTTGCACTTCAGGTGGTAAAAGCATCAAGTGATTCATTTGTAATTATGCCTTCTGAGCACTTGTCACTTATGACTTTATACTACTAGTAGTAACAAACTCTTCTAGTGCTTTCACACAACATCAAGTTGGAAAAGCAATATGCAAGGACTTGTCAATCCATATATAGTTGGCTAATAGACGTGGTAAATAAAAGTGATTGCCACTTTGGCCAAAAGTTCACCAATAAATATGAGGAGACTAATGAGAGCATTCACGAAATTACTTGTAATGTCCCATCTGAATGCTAACATCATTATAGATGTTTTATAAACATTGTTCGATCCCAACTTCAGGTTCGGTAATCAACTTTGTGCTTGAGATAGTTTCATCATCTCAAATATAATTACTTTTACCAACTTGAGATTGGAAATGTACGTATTAGACATGTATTAGATGCGAACTGTTGTACATATATCTTATAATAATATGCCTGGTTATTGACATAATAGATTATAATTTGTACACTCTTCATTAATAGCAATAGCTTTATAAGAGTATATATGACATGCCAATTTCTATCCAAATGCTCAAACAACAAAATATGTGTTCATTTGGAGAACAAAATCTCCCAACTACAGGTTGGCGAGATATATTTTGTATTTCCATTTACTTCTTCCAACTTGAGGTTGGATATTTTAATACATTTCTCCAAACTTCAGGTTGAGATTTATTTGATCACTCGTATATTTTTCTCAACTTGAGGTTGATGAGATCTATTTCATGCTCACTTCTGGTGAAGCTATGGACAAAGTTCCATATATGCATATAATTAGCAAAATTTCACATTCACTTCAGGGAATGAGAAGAATCAATTTTTAGAAATTGATTGTGTTCTTTCATTTAAAATTTTAAAACTTTTTTATTTTTCCAACCACTTCTCGTGGTTACTTGAGTATGGATCAAATAATGTTGGTTCTTTTTAATGTACCAACTTGTCATTAGCTCATCTTGCAACTCTCTTAATTTTCCATGTATCTCCAATCACTTCGGGGAAAGGAGAAACACAATTTGTATTTGTTAGTCATTATATAAGATAACGATTTTTACAAATAAAGTGAATTTCTAGTTCATCATCATGTAAAATATGTATGAATAACAACAGTTGCATGACACAGTTATAATACTTTAGTCTACGGGACCAAACATTGTTTTGTGAGCTAGGGGTATATCTTTACCACATACATATCAAGTATATAGTGGCCTTCAAGATCCAAGTATGCTCATGATTGCTACTTCAGGAGCAATAATAAGAAATCATATTTTTATGAGAATGACTTCATAATATATATGCTTTACAAAAGGTCACTTGCAAGCTATAAAACATTAATACTACCAACTTCAGGTTGGAAGCTATCACTTTCTATTTGCAATTTTTGTAAATGGTCAATATTCATTTACTTACCACTTCTTGTGGTTTGCAATTATTAAAAATTTGGATCAAATGTCCGTGTGAATGATCAATAACCATAATTTTCATGGTTTTGCATCTCATATTCACTTCAGGGAATATGGTAAACAATATTGTATTTTATCAATGCTTGAAAGGTTCATCCAAAACATGAGTTTGGGTATGATTCACCACTAACAAGAAAATTTAAAGTGGTAATATAGTGAGAAAAGGAAATTCAATTATGTAAATAAACAAGTAAAACTTATCTTGATCGAGCAATCATCTTATCACTTTGATAGTATGTAACTCGATTAGGGATTCAAGATTGATGAATAGTCACGTGAGTACATGTATCCCATCATCTAGCAACAATTCTTAGGCAATAGTTTACACGGCAACCTGTAGACATAGAAGACAATTAAATTATATATTGCAAATTTGCAAGAAAGACTAGTAGTAAATGAAATTGAGGGAAAGAGTAGTAATAGTGTAATATGTAGTTGATGGGCTCATGTCATTTCATGTGGAGTTGCCGAGTGATGATGATCATTATCCATGGCCAATCGAAACCCTCCTCTTCTTCTAGCTTTGCCCTCGGATCGCAGTTTAGATTGTCTATCAGTTGGTTGAGCACTATCGTGCTGATAACGTGTTAAAAGAAAATTAATAAATAAGCATAGAAGAGAGAATGAAGAGAATGAAGAGAATGGAGAGTTCATTCTTATATCAATATGGAAGTACATGGTAGGTATTTATACAAAAGAAAATGCATACCAAGGGACTAATAGTATATGAAGAGACAATTACTTCTCCACTAACTTGTATGCGTTACTCCTCTCATCCACTAACCCATGTATGCATTAACTTTTCCATCCACTAACTCATGTGCATTTATCCATAACAGTATGTGGATTTTTATGATTGGGAAAAATTCATTTTTGGTAGCTTAAGTTGTGAGTTGTGACAGTTATCGTTTTGGTACCTTAGGTTGTGACCGTTCAATTTTGGTACCTTAAGTTGTGTATTCGTCCAATTTTGGTACTACGTTAGTCAAACTTAACGGAACCGTTAACTTTAACCGAATTAGTAAGAATTAGCGTGAATTATTCAATTTTCCGTCAAGTCGGCACGTTAACTACACGTGCTCTAATAAAATATTAATATTAGTTGATTTTTTATTAATATTATTCAATTTTCCATTGATCATGAAACATTTTTATTAATATTAGTCGATTTTCCATTGATGATGAATAAATTTTTTTAATTAAAATTTATTAATATTAATAATTTTTTTAATATTAGTCGATTTTCAATTATGATTGATTAACTTTTTTATTAAAATTTATTAATATTATTCATTTTTATCAATAATAGTCGATTTTCCATTGATCATGATTTAATTTTTTTAATTAAAATTTCTTAATGTTAATATTTATTTATTTATATTAGTTGATTTTTCATTGATCATGACTTAATTTTTTATTTATATTAGTCGATTTTTCATTAATCATGATTTTTTTTAATTTATTAATATTTTATTAATATTAATAATAATTTTTTAATTAATATTAGCTGATTTTTCATTGATCATGAATTAATTTTTTAATTAAAACTTATTATTATTTTATTAAGAGCGTGTTTAATTAACGTGACAACTTGACGAAAAATCGACTAATTCACGCTAATTCTTACTAATTCGGTCAAAATTAACGATTCCGTTAAGTTTGACTAACGGAGTACCAAAATTAGACGAATACACAACTTAAGGTACCAAAATTGGACGGTCACAACTTAAGGTATCAAAACGATAACTGTCACAACTTAAGGTACAAAAAATGAATTTTTCCCCATTTTATGGTCATTATAGTTGGTTAGGGCCTACCCATGGTTTAAATATACTTACTCTCATCTCGAAGAAACTATTCAGTTTTAACTTTTTATAGTTAACAAAATTCAAATTTGACCATGAATTAATCTCAAACTGTAATGGTAAAATCTTAAGTTTAAGTATATAATGAAAAGTCAAATCCTAAACTTTCACGATGTAATTCAATTGAAGATTTTACCATTACGATTTTAGATTAATTCGTGGTTAAAGCTAGATTTTGTTGACTGTAAAAAGTCAAAACTGGACAGCTTCTATGGGACGGAGGTAGTATGCTCTTCCGAAACCCTCGGAGTCAATTTATATTATTTATATCAATTTGATCACCACACAAAGTCTCATAAGAGACGGTCTCTAGATAAAGAGTTAATCTTATGACAGTTATATTAAAAAACATTATAATTATAATTATCAATAGGACCATCCCTTCTACAGTAATACGTTGTGAAACAGTCATATATTAAGAAAATAAAGTCCATTTACTTTTCCTCCGTCTCGGCAATAACTTCTCATTTGCTTTATTGATAAACAAAATAAGGAAAGTGATTGACTTGAATAGAAAAATAATAAAGAATAAATAAAAAGTGATAGTAAGTTGTTAAAGTGGAAATTTGAATATTATTTAAATAAAGAATGAATAAAGTAGAGCTAGTTGGTTGGTAAAGTTGCAAATATGAGTGTTTTATGTGGATATTAGTTGAGTGGAGTTTTACCAAAAATGGAAATGGAAATCTTGTGGGACGACTAAAATGCCAAATGTAAACCCAGTCATGAGAAGGAGAAGGTAAAATACAAGTAGAATTGTACGAAAAGGTGACGTTTGAAAAATTCCCTCCAAAATAATATTTTGAAGGTACGCTACGAAACTACTTGGTGCTTATTCGAATGTGCTTAATTTAGTTTTTTAGTGAGGAAATATTTACTCCAACAATATTTAGATGTTCAGAAACTAGAATAAAGAATTATAATTGGAAATGTCGACAAGAATTAACTCTCTTGGTCAAATCAAAATTAGACCCAAGGGTTGCGAATTTCCAGAGTCATAATAAAAATCAAGGCATGTCAAAAAATTAAGGCTTGTACTATAATATAACATGCAGAAAGGGCTTATAATTGTTGCACGACATTACAGTTGGATGCTTAATTTCAAGCATCTCGGACTTTCTCGCCACTTTGGAAGAGTAAAATCTGTAGTCCCTCAAGGTTGTACAACTTCAGAAGATACAGAATAATCACTTTTCTGCATATCTGCGCATTTTCTTCTTCGCTTTATCCTCTTCAATGTACCTCACCTTCCGTTCCTCCCTTTGTCTCTTTTTCGATATTTCTTCTTCCTTTGCACGCTTGGTTTCTAGAACCTTTCTCTTTGCATCGTGCGTTAGTTTCCGCTTTTTCTCCTACAAAGGGTGGATCATTCAAATGTCAAATGAATTCAATTAGCAGCCACTTTTTGCACTTGGAGGCATAGCTTACCAAGAGCATGTTTTACATGACAACCTCCCCAACTTGATTATTCTAATAATATTAACATTGGTAGAGTAATTACCTTCTCTTTTCTGATGAGTTGGAGGTTCTGAACAAGACGAGACACTCTTCGCTCGTGAGGTTCCTCGACTACAGCTCTCTTACTTTCAAGGCTGGGCTTTTTTCTTTTAGGTAGATCTTTAGGCTTAGTTTTAAATGGAAGCGCTTGCTGCAGTGACTTGGGGATGACCAACGGATTGAACTTCTTCTTCTTCCTTTCAATTGGCTTCAAGTATATGAAAAGGGAACGTTAAGGAGAATCCGATACACATGCGTGATGAAAAGCAACAGATTGACCAATTTTAATCATAAATAATGGTAGGACATCAAAATGTGTAAGCAGCTTGTTTTCACTCACCTGGTAAAGTGAATCTTTGTTGACTGGCACTGGAAGATTATGTTCTCTCCTGAGTTCAGAAACTGTTTTCATCCCTTGCCATGTCCGATCACGTGGTTGTAAAGCCGTTGTCAGAGGGTTAAAAAATTGGGGAACTTCCACCTGGGTCCAAGCACGCAAAAATACAATGTCTCCCATTTTAATTTTATCCTCGAATGTGCATCTAGCAATGCCCTCCTTTCTGGGTCCAGCCGTTTTCATTAATTTGTTAGCTACTTCCTCTTTAGCAGCCTATCACCGAAACAAGAGAAGTTAATACGGGGAGAAAATCTTATGATTACCAGAGGAATATAATTCACCAACAGATCGGACCATCTCTGTATAGAAGCAATATGAAAACTTAACTCTGTGTGTTACTATATATAACACATTATGTTATAATAATAGTATCAGCGAGAGAAACTGGGGTGAGGGTACCTTTTTCACTTGGCCACGGATACCACTAACTGTTCGAATAGCTGCGCCTTCAAACCTGGCTATCTCAAGATCTGAAGTAAACATGTCCTTTATGAAAGCAGTTTTCTTGAAGATTTTACAGGCATTGCCAACTAATTTTATCTTTTTAACTATCCTTGCAGCGTGGTTGAACTCCAGAACTGTAGCCGTAGCCGTGATCCTAAATCCTGTCTGGGAAAACAAAAGAACTGTCGGAGATTGGAAGCATGAAATAGGTGGCGCGGCGCCAAATCAAATGTAAATTGATAAAGGAATGACAGATCAACAAATCTCCAATTTAGCCACTCCCTATATTTGCTTTCTTTATTATAGCCAATTCCTATATTACAAATGCACTGCATTAATCAGATACTGTAACAGCGCCCAATTAGATATTACAAAATATTCAATTAACAGGGAATTGAAGCAATTGAAAGAGATATGAATGAAGCACTCCACTCCATTTACTCCGGGAAAACAAAATTAAGGCTTTCAACATAAGTTAGCAAAATATTGTCCATTGAAGCCATTCCATCCAGGAGATACAGAATAACCATTTTACCTGGCTGTTGGACAAACTTTGTACGGCAACCACTCCAGTGCGAGGGGGGGCAAGTGGGCCCCAAAACATCGCAAGACAGTGCATATGTTCAGGGGTGTATTTTAGCATGCGATGACGACCATTTTGATCCTCAATAGCATATATTGGCAACGTCTGGTAGCGCCTCCATCCAATAGAAACAATTATTGGATCTCGTGTCTTCAGCACTTTCTTATGCCACCTATGGCGCTTCAGCCGTACCTTTGAGACAATGAATCAGCACATTAGGTAAATTATGGGAACCAAAAATGAAGTGAGCACTGCATTAAACATTGGATGGTAGGAGGGTTCCTGACCTGCATATATCCAACATTTTCTTCCCCTAATGCAAGTCCACCAACAAGGATGGGATGACAAGGATCAAAATTTTCAACCATTTCACAGGGAACGTCACGAAATTCAAGTCTAAGGTAGGTCCCAGTTCTGAAACCTTCTATTTCAACACGAGTGGTTTCATCTAGTTCATTAAGTTCAGCCAGGTTGATTTGTTTTTGGATTTGTATCTCCTCCTTCCACTATAGATACAGAAAGTGAGCACATTGCCTGCTTTATCAAGGAAAGAAGACTTTGTACCAGATAGCTTACCTTATCAAAGTATCCACCCCCATTGCTTTCAAGACCTGATTTGGTGTCATCATTGCCATCATCATCTTCATCATGTAACTCATCCCCATCAGCTGTAAACTGGAATTAAGGATACAAAAGTACATAGCCATTGTAACAGATGCACATTTTCAGGTAGCCTGTTACTATTGTCATACAACTAACCTTTGTTTCCACAAACCAAAGCATGGACAAACTAACCATTCTCTTGACAAAAACTATATATATAGAATTACCACACCTCATAAACCAACAGAAAAGCACAGAGTTACATGCTTTAGAAATCATTCATGATGAGGAAAAAAAGTAAGCTACTCAAATGAAAAACTAATACTCTTAGACAAAGCTCCATGCCCAAATTTAAAAAAACAAACACTTGGTGGATATCATAATATAAATATGCAAGGATATTGAGCAACAAATCGTGCATGTTTTGCTAGTTTTATACGCCTTCTCTCCTCAGCCTCCAAGTCAACTCTCTCATTAGAGTCCCCAGCACAAGGGTGATCGCCCTCATGCTTCTCACCGGTCTCCAAGTCTTCAAATTCACCGAACACATTGTCATCATCATTTTCATCCTCACCATTGGTACTCTTTGAGGGTTGGTTACGCAAAGATGCCTTCTTCCAGTCTCCAGTCACAAAACGGTCACGGATACTTGCAATTAGATCTTCATTCCCCCAATCCTTCTGACTAACAATACTTAAAAATTTTGAACAATCATCACGGTCCACATCGTTTTCATCAATCCCCTCCTTAGACTTCTGCAGAAACCAAATGATGAAGCAATTACAACACAAAATCTACCAACAGGGTTCGATAGCCAAATATCTAATTTCAAGTGGCCAAACTCGTTATAATTCTTAAACAGGCATTTCACTGGTTGACGGGTGGGGATGGAGATAGATGGCATAGTATACCTGGTTCCCTTCCCCCTTGGGCCTAAAGAATTCATCATCCTCACTGTCCGAGGCGCTTGTCTCCTGCATTTCATTCGGTGATTTTGATGCAGGCTTCCCATATACAAGCTGCATAAGGTTAATGTTCTGTCTTGCTGCAGTTCTTTGAGCTAGTGATTCTTTCCATTTAGAAGCATTCCCCATGTCATCTTCTGCAAGAGAAACCATCAGCAAATAAGAAAATGTTCACCTTTACTGAACAAATAACAGTATCAGAAGCGAAAAAACAGAAGATCCGCGGCGGGAGCAATGAAACATGTACTGTTTCTCAAATGCAAGTGCTTGCTCACTAGATGTCAAACCAAAGACGAACATACCATGATTATCTTCATCTGCTGAAGATACATCTTCACTGTAATATCCATCATTTTCTGTTTCGGCTGTAATATCCAGATCACTGTCGTCTTGATCATCTACATCCAAATCCTGCATTTGAAGTTAGATGGCAAAGCTAAGAACAAACTTACATCAATATATATCAGTGTACAATTACAACAGCTTATCCATTTGAATAAGAAGCCAGAAAGGACGTGGTGGACCTAAGTGACAATTGAAGATAAGATAAATTATAGAGCGCATAGAACAATTACGGTCATTACTACAAATTATGGTATATAAGACTTCAGGGCTCAAATATACTATTGCCCTAATACGGAAATAGGAGTTTTGCGTATACAATTTTCACATCTCCCAATTCATGCATTTGCAGTTATAGCTGGAAAGGAAATTATCTGGGAGTTTTAGATATTTCACGTAAATCAAAAGGGTCATGTGACCCAACTTGCATGAATAAACCCTGCTCACCGAGAAGACTAGCAGAAATTCATAACTTTTTTGAAAATGCATCATTGAAGTTTCTATGAGATCCTTGACTTTAGCATGCCTATTTTACAAAAATTGAACTGAGAAAGATAAAGCAGATATCACCTTCAGATCATCCATATCCCCGTCATCTTCAAACACTGTTTTTCTTCTCACTCTCCCTCCATGGTAGTCAAGTTTCTCCTTGAAGTTGCCAACACTAGGCGACTTGAGCTTTGTTGGTGAGTCGTTTTCTTCATCTGCACTATCATCAATAGTTGCTCTAGCCAACTTTTGTGAGATATTCCGCTCTTCATCTGAGGATGCCAGACCATCTTCATCCTCAGAGGAGCTATCTCCAACTATTTCACCATGTTCATTTTGTGTCTGAGAATGATACTGTTCTATAGACTCCAAAGTAGAGTCACGGTTAGCCACATCATCAGCCTCAACTGAACCACCGGGTGCTTCAGATAACATAGTAGGCCTATTTCCAAATAGTGAAATGGAACTCTTTTCTAATTTTTCGTCAATGGAATACATTGTGTTCTGCAATGATTTAACCAATTCAACACCAACATCGCGCTGGGTTCCTGAAATAGCATGAATTACATTAAAGAAAAGAAATATGATGCACAAAGAAAGATATTCTGTTTGTCTGCACTAACCTGTAACTAGAAAATAGAAATCACAATAAAACATAGTGAAACTCGCAAGGAACGTAACGCATGAAGAATCCCCCCATATTCCAACTAATAGCAATCCTTTTGACACAACACACAAGGAGACAGAAGAACCATGTGTTTTGAGGTTTTTTTTACTTTTTTAAAGGTAGACGTGCTCAGAGATAACACTAAAGCCTACATAACGTATCACGGAAAAGGATCTCTGTGATGAGTAGCATACGACACACATTGCAACAGCAGAGAAATATTAAGTACAGAGCTTTAACCTCCTTGTGCCCCTTGACCATTAGTTTCATCGCCCTTCGAGAACTGCACAAAACGGTCATGTATATTAATGTAGACAGCATCCTTGTCATAGAGAAGATCTCCTAATCCTGACATAGGAGCATAAAACAATTTTTCCTTGTCCCGTAGTCCCTTCTTTTTGGCAGCTGATGGTAAGGGGCATGGATCAGCCAGTGCTGAGACTCCAACCAAAGGGTAATCACCCACCCCAGCAATATGAACCTGTTTCATTTCATGATCAACGAATTATACACTAATAAACACAGAGAAAGATAACTGACACTGTTTTCCTATATCTAGGAACAACTATTCAGAAAGATTTAAATGATCTAAATAGAAAAATCACTAATCACAGAGGAACGGCTTCAGATAATACCTTTGTTCCCTTCTTCAGATTACAGCCGCGCAAATAACCATACAAGGTAATATTCCTATCACATTTACTATTCATGTGAACCTTTTCAGGAGCAGTAACATCTTCAAAACGATCTGCCAGGATGTAAGGATGAGAAATTCTCCACGAAAGGGGAGGGAATTTCATAACAGAAATAAATCTTGCCAAATTAAGCACTTCACGTTTTGTGTACCTGATGACAACCAGGCCAATGAGAAACACTGTAACCGAAGCAATTGCTAAAGAATAAATTTATTAAAAATGGAGTAGAAACTAGCATCTCCCAGCTTACTTGTTATTGTAAAGGCCAGATAAATAAAATAACTTCGCCCCATCATAGATCTCTGTCCAGAATCGATGCTTGAGGCGTTGCTTTGTTTTCTTAAGTTTCTTTACATCCTCGAATTTGTCAAGATGTGTAAGAACACCCATCACTTTAGGAAAACCATGAGTTTGCATAATGTTCAGGAATTCGAAGGTTTCCTGGAAAAGGAAGTGTGCAGATCCATGAGTCAGTTGGAAGAAAAATTGTAAGTAGTACATATAGATTGAAGTGTGTTGGATTAACCTGCCTTTCTTACCATTTCAAAACAATTACGCTACTATATTACTTCTGTATTTCAATACCACTTGCCTAACTAGGTATTTCACACGCTATACTCCAATTGTAGATTACAAGAGGATGGAGACAGGGTAAGTAGTAATAAAATATAAAGCTCACCATTTCAAAGCCATAACTTCCATCAATGAGTAGCAAAGCTAGATCAGCAAACTTGGCGCAATCTATCATCCCATTGATATCATTTGGACACTCCACAAATTGAAGTCGCCTTTGTTTGCCTGGTTCGTATATCAACCATTACTTCTCTACTTAAAATAAATAAATTTGAAAACAAAATATATTCTAAAAAAAAAATGAATGAACAAAGAATGTCAATGCAATAGCAGGAGCCCGTTTTATATACTTCAAGCAAAAGATGCTCTGTGTATAACACACGCACTTGCTAGGAAGCATACACTAAATATTTGTCAAGAACTTTTTACCACGTTAGAAAAAATTTCTTTGAAAACTTGCATGTCTCATCTTTCAGTTGAAAACTTATGCGCAGCGGTCGAAGGGAAAGGAAAGAATTGAAGCCAACCTGATACAATAGTGATTGGACCACGAACCTCAGGCAAATTGTGCTTGCTGTAATGCTTTATAAGACACTTGATCAGCAACGACTTCCCCACCTTCAGTTCATCAGCAGAAATTCTCATTTCATCACCACCATAATACCATATCAAATATGTCAACACAAGCAATCACAAAACACAAGTAAACCAATTACACAAACCTGTGGAGGTCCCTGCACTACAATCACATAAGGAGCAGGTTCTCCAGTGCTCCTATCATTCATAGGGACATGTAACCTTTTCTGCTCTTTCTCCGTAGCTCGTGATTGCAGTCGCTTAGATTTCACAGATGAAGTAAAAGCAAATGCCTATAACACAAACATTCATCAGCATAACTTCATCAGCTAAACATAGGACACATAACATAAGTTCAGATAGAGTAGCAATCAGACACTATACAATCCAATCACACAAAATACTCGCTAAATTGAAAATACAGTGTTGGTATGAAATGCCTGACAAAAAACATTTGCCAACATAATCTCGTGACTTAAACTAGAGCACGCATAACATAAATTCAGAAACACAGTAGTAACTAGAAACCTGACAATTTAATTACACAAAATTATTCAGTGGCAGAAGAATGGAGCTGAATAGGAAATTGAGTGTATTGGTTGGTTGAGTAATGGAATTAGACAGGACCTTAGGGTTGTTGATCTTCTTCTGCTCCTTGGTAAGTTCATCGTTGTTAGAAGTGGCGTTTTGTTTGGATTTCTTCTTAGCAGAAGCTCCGGATTTTCGAGTCCGGTGAAGTTTGTGCGCCTGGGCATCTGTTTTGTTGTGCGTTGAAGTTTCCACCATTGTAGGAGCTGATGTATCGGCGGCGCCAAGGTGGTGATTGAGCGGAACGGAAGAAGGGTTTAAGCCAAGAGTTTACAAGTTAGGTTATTATCATTCTGTTTGCTCGTTTATGTATTTTCCTTAAAATTCGGTGAGCCTTTGTCGTCATAATGTGACTATTACTAACCCCCTCCTTTTACAACATTTACACTTTAACATTGACTGGTCGACCACAGTTAATTTTGACTTATTTTAATTACTCAATTGCACAGCTTTAATAATTGTCAACTTATATATATAAAAAATAATATAATAAAATAAATAAATATACTGTAATAACAAAATTATATAATTAAAGTTTAAACTAGTAATATTAATAATATAATTCTAGTAAGTATTAAATCATTATATTTTAAAAGTAATTTATGATCAAAATTAATTATGATTGACAACATGATAGTGAAGTGGAAAGATTGTTAAAAGACAGAGGGAGTGTTTAGTACTAGTTTATTAGTACCGAGTTTGAATTAAACATAATAATATGACCAAATAAGTAGGGCATGGAAAATCTTGTTAAGTGTTCCACTTTGTAGTCAAACAAACTGTCGATTTCTCTTAGAATTCGGAATTCACGCTGCAAATGAGGTTGGAACTAAGATATGACTACTTGCACCAACAGGTGCAGGTGCGTGCAATTAACCCACTACATCTAGGTTGTCCATCTACGATGATAGGAATAAAACTATATTGATTGTTGTATTCTCTTAATAAACAAATTTGTGCCTTGTTCATTCTTTGTATGTTCAGTTTTTCCATCTCAATAGTTCTTATCTTCTTATTCTTATTCATATAGTATTTTCATGGAGTCCTAATTTATACTTCTTCTAATGTCGTTTCGGATTCGATTTCAAAATTTCCGGTGCTTAGTGAGGGTTTTTTCGAATATAAAGATTATGTATTTGCGGTGTATGGGTTTCACAAATCACAAACTAAGGAGCTAATTCGCCACTAGCTAGTTGAGTCAACCCCCATATGGTGTCGTACGTGGAGGATCAGCCACAGTCGTACTCTCATATGTGAAATAACTTATAGGGGACTCCATCCTGACACAACCAAGGTGGATAGTACTCTGACTACTTAATCTGTGAGCAGGAAAATTCGACCATGGTCTTACCCCCACACTGCTACAGTGAGAGGGTGAAACCACTGGGGGTAAGACCATGGTCTAACAAACCCTGTGAGCATTAGCCTGCATTATCAGATTAATTCGCACCTCAACTGGGTCTCTTTTGCTTGATTCATTTATATTAATCTCTATGACTCATATCAGCTAATATATCTCATTGGGTTTGACTTTATTGTTTAATTGCTATTATGTTGCATCCATTTGTATGTCAAATGTGTATTAACTATCAACGGGTGAGTACGAAAACGGTAAACCCGTTGGGCGTCTCCCATTTTAACTTGGAGGATCGTATCAATTGCATAGATTATTGAATCCTTCTATCTAGCATTATAATATATCACCACTCCATAATCCTTTCCCATATAATCCAAGTTTATTACGTTCGTTCTGTTCTCAATTGCCTATTGTTGAGAAACTCAATTTCGCTGTCGAAGCACAAAAACCCTTTTACTGCTTTTTCATTGATAAACAATTGCTCGTATACAAGACCATCTTAGTTAAGTCCTTGATAGACCGACAGTCGAGGGTTAGCTTTCACTGCACTATAGTTTTCGTAGTATTGTGATAATAACTCTTGGCTACAAATAAATATAAAACTCGATTTGACACATCAGTCCTGATGATTTTCCTATGTTGAGGGTAAAAATCGTCTTAGTCCGGAATAGCACGCCTTAGCTCCAAAAGGTACATGTGAGGCTAAGAAAAGTGAGGGTTAGACCCCTTTAAGGCCGGTTTGCCTTGGACAAACCAGGTAGTGATTCAACTCGAGCTTCAGAGCTCTTCAGAGAAAAGTAGTTGAAGTGTAATAAATGACTTGCCTTGATAAGGGATGAATGAGGTCTATTTATAGACATGGTTTGGGGAACCGAATCCCCTAATTCCTGGATTAATGTCCTTAACTTACACGTGGCCGGAATTTAGGGGATATGAATCACTACTGGTCCAGGCTCGGACCTATTATAGAAGTCGGATATACCTCTTAAGGTCGGTATATCTTCCTTCACGTTCTCGGCCGTTCTTCCTTATCACTAAATTCTTGGTCAGGTTCCTAGGCGGAGCCACCGAGATATAGATGATCTCTTTATAGTATAAGTGTAGTGCGATTTGGTTAATCATTCTTAGCTCGTAGAGATCCGTTTGTCTTAAGTCGTTCGACTTAAGCGGGACTTATTTTGGTATAACGCAAGTCCCCCCAGTTTCCATGTATCTTGTAAAGATAGATGTGAAATTTCCAAGTTTCTGTAGGTCGAGGATTTAACCAAATCGAAAAAATATTTTTAAGATATCTCCTACTCCCCCCCCCCCCCCCTGCAGTTTCTATTTTACCGAGGTGTGGTAGGTCGGTAGGATAGAAATTGTAGTGTAGATATTGATATGAACGTTTCTTGTCGTGTAGGTCGGTGAAGGATACGTGGCAGTAGTTCATCGTAACACGCGTTTCAGACGCATTAAATGCGGCACAAGTTCCAGGTCGTTGTAATGATGTTTTCTCCTTGATTTGCGAAATGACATAAAGTGTGATGTTGGGCGGGAGCAGTTGAGAGTAAGTGTCTTAGTATAAATAGGAGGCAACAAACCATTTCCCATTTCTTACTTTGCTTCCAAATCTTCAAAGTGCTATAGCGACTAAATAGTAATTCTGAGCGTCAAGACTCAAGAGTGCCATCGTAGATCGGACTTCCGGCTTATATCAAATAGCAACAAAAAACTGTAAGTGTCTCGTTCTCCGACTTTTACTCTTGTTTTTTGTGGTTTTTAGTAGAAGTTGTGTCGGGGTAGAATAGTTCTCCGATCATGGGAGCTTCGGGTTTACTCTAATTGTGTCTCGAATTTTGCCTTATACGTATTCTTGATTGATAGAATCATGATTCGGTTGGTACCTCGGCGACCCGTTCCGGTCTCCGAGGTCTCGGGGTTGGGAAAGGCAACATTACTGGGGGCGAGCAGACTCCGAGGCGAGCCTTGAATTTGATGGCTCGGCGTGGGGGTCGAAATCCGGTGGGCGGTAGCAATGCGTCTAGTACTCAACCGGCCGATTCGCCAGGTGGCTCGGATGCACAAGGTACATGCAAGCGGCCTTTAGAGGAGAGGGCCAATCAAGGAGGTCGAACTCGGATGAGGACGTATGACCCATCAGCCCCTTGGACCTTCTCCCAATCAGATGAGGCTCGGGTGATGGAAATGGCAGAGGATGCCTATGCTCAATCTTTGTTGGATCACACAAAGAGGTAATTGTGTAGTTTCAGCCTTTAATAAACTTGTTTTATTCTTCTAATCTTTTATAGTTCCGGCCCTTAACTTCGTTGTTGGCTTCCCGTAGTTGATGAAGCTGACTCGGGGGGAGGTGGGGCATAATCCGAGCTCAAAGAAATATCCGCCGATACAATGAGCTCAGGAAATTAAGGGTGGAGAATGAACAGGCCGGTGGTGGTAGGGCGGAGCTAGAGGAGCGGGCAAAGATGGCCGAGCAAGGCCTTGCTAAGATTAGTCGGGCCAAGGAAACTGCCGAGCAGGCTATCCAAGCCGAGATTGCATCATTGAAGCAGGCTCTATCTGCCAAAGATGCATTCTGATGCATTTTCTGATGCTCGGCAAAGATTGAGGAAAAATCTTTTGGCAAAAGCTGAGTCCACCCGACTCGATGTTGTAGCCGACTTCCTAGAGTCGCCGGCCTTTGGTTTTTCAAAGATGATGGTAAAGGCCGAAAATCGGATGGATGCATTATCGGATTGCTTGGCTCAGCTGAAGAGGGCTAACATTCTGGCAGCGGACTTTGAGCCGACCCCTGAGCAGGTTGATCCAAAGCTTGGGGCGACCATGAAATCACTTCCCGTGGAGATCAATCAAGAAGAACTCTTTCAGAGTGAATTTTGGTCGATGGTAGCTCCGAGTAGTGTCGATCACTTCCTGTGGAGATCAATCAAGAAGAACTCTTCTCGTTCCTCTCCTTCTTTTCTTTAGTGTGGGTGGGATAATGTTTCCTGTATTCTTCTCCCGCCATGAAGCCTTCCACGACATCATCCAACATTCGTTCATTCTTTACTCTTCCTTCGGAGATTAATGCCCGTAGGCCCTCGTGTTTGGTATTAGAGTACAAATATCCCACCTTTTCTTTCAAGGAATGTCCTTCCACTAATAGCAAGGCATCATAGAATTTGGTTATAAAACTCCTCAGAGTCTCGTTGTTTCTTTGTACCGTGTTGGCCATGTAGGTAATGGGTTTCTTCTTGGTCCGATAATTCTCGAAATTTTGGACGAAAGCGTATGTCAGCTGTTGATAACTGGTAATCGATCTTGGTTTCAACTCTAGCCACCAATCCATTGCCTTTCCGTATAATGTTCCGGGAAAAGACTGAGCATGGATGTGTTTACTGAATCCATTGCTTGATAGTGCACACTCGTATCTAACTTGATGCCCCACTGGACAAGTGGTTCCGTCATATATGTCGAGTTTAGGGGTACAACTCTGTTTTCTGGCAGTATAACAGCTCGGATTGCAGGGCTTAACGGGCTTGGATTCCGATCAAGTGGTTCTCCAAAGGACACAATCTCTCTGGCTCGTATCATTTTCTCCAGTCGATCTTGCTCGACAGCGAGCGCTCTTTGCCAGATGGCAATTTCTTCCCTAGTAAAGGATTGAACTTGGTCCTCTTCTTGATACATGCCCTCATTGTCAAGACATTCTCTTTCTTGCTGGTTGGCATCTCGGTTTGGACTTGGGGCACGGGCACTGGGTCTCGGTGTATCTCTATCATTTTGATTGTTGTTTAAGTTCTCTTCCAAGGGAAGTTGAGTCGTCCGAGTACGCCCGTTCAGAACATCCCTCAAGTCGGTCGGAGGTTGGTGTGTGACTCTGGTGTTCCGCGTTCGATTTCGTGCAGGTCGTCCGACTTTGTGCGAAACCAACTGGGTTCGAGATTCGGAACGTTCTTCTGAGTCGGTTCTCGATCCGAGTCTCCATGGTCGCGATGATGCCGTCGAATTCTTGCGGTATCACCTGGGAAGTCGGAGCTTGAACCGTTCGATCAACAGGGTTCCTATCGGTGTGTTGGGTTAGCGAAATGGGTCTCCTTCACCCGTCTCCTTCTTCACCTTGAAGCTCGAGATTCTGTTCTTGCTCGGATGGAGTAGCGGAAGAAAGGAGTCCGTTGATTTGAGAAGGACCGGCTACAGATGAAGCCCGAGTGGCCCGTGTTTGTAGCTTGGTCTAACCTGGTGGGTCGGTTATTGGAGGAGGTCCGGGATTGATGATTCTTCTTGTTGTCTTGGGAGGCATGACGTTTTTGCTCGGTTCCCATAGACGGCGCCAACATGTTGAGGGTAAAAATCGTCTTACGCCGGAATAGTGCGCCTTAGCTCCAAAAAGTACCCGTGAGGCTAAGAAAAGCGAGGGTTAGACCCCTTTAAGGCTGGTTTGCCTTGGACAACCCGGGTAGTAATTTAACTCGAGCTTCGGAGCTCTTCAGAGAAAAGTAGTTGAAGTGTAATAAATGTCTTGCCTTGAGAATGGATTAATGAGGTCTATTTATAGACATGGTTTGGGGAATCGAATCCCCTATTTCTTGGGATTAATGTCCTTAACTTACACGTGGCCGGGATTTAGGGGATATGAATCACTACTGGTCTAGGCTCGAACCTGTTGTAGAAGTCGGATAGTGATAGGTCGGATATACCTCTTAAGGTCGGTATATCTTCCTTCACGTTCTCGACCGTTCTTCCTTATCACTAAATTCTTGGTCGGGTTCCATAGGTCGGAGCCACCGAGATATAGATGATCTCTTTATAGTAGAAGCGTAGTGCGATTTGGTTAATCCTTCTCGGCTCGTAGCGATCCGTTCGTCTTAAGTCGTTCGACTTAAGCGGGACTTATTTTGGTATAGCATCCTAAATATCAGGAAATGTCATATTCCCCCATACAAGTGTTTGATATGCTCATATAGGTTACATTATTCTAATATGATCTTTCCCATTGTATATGAAAATAAGGCATTTTACTAAACTTTTTCTACCCATAAATAGAAGTACAACGAACTCAATTGGTGGTATAATCCGTGATGATATTATATAACTTGGATGTGAGGCTTTTTTCAATGGGAATCCAATACCCCACAGGTGGATGAAACAGTGGCAAGAGCTATGCCCACAGGACTTAAAATAACTTGAGGAAAACACACACCTTGAAACCGAGTTAAATGCTCTTCTAAAATAAACCAAAGTAGAAGACAACCCGCAACAATATCTTTAAGACATCATTGTTCAACGTCGAATTCTACAACATAATCCATGGCACGTGAAGTTTGAAAAGATTGTCTGTTTGCAAACGAGTGTGATGGTCGGATAGTAAAGTTTGGCTAAAATAGATCCATTGGATTAGAAATTTAGGATTCCCCTCCACCTATGCTCGCTCCTTGTGAACTTGGAGAAAATCATATATCCCACAGCACACGTCTTGACACACTCATCCAAATTTAACGACAAGCAACTGATTTGATAAGCTAGTAGTTCATGTAACGAGCTTATTTTCAGTAAATGGTTAAATAAACTCCTGGAGCTTATAAGATAACCTTGTGCTAATCATAGTCTAGCATGGCATACCATTTCCTATTCTGATAAAATAAATTGTTTTTATAAAAAATAAGAAAGTGAAAACTTCAAGCATCAAAGTGCAACTCATGCAAACTCAAAGGACCAAAGGCAAGAACAAGACTCTCCTTTACTACAAACCAGCTGTCACAATAAAAACAATACCAAAATAGCAATAACAACATATCGAAACGCTCCCACAAAATTTCCCCAAAATCAGAGATAGAAATCAAGAAATCAATTTTCCCCAATCTCTCTCTCTCTTCCTTCTTTCTTCTCCTTTCTCTCTCACACACATCTCACACACCACAAACAATCTCAACTCCACCTCACCAATCACAGAGACCCCACAATTTTCTGCTCCCTTAAACCCCATTCTCCTTCTTCTTCTCCACCTCTGCTGCTTAAATATTTCCCCAATTCTCCAATGCCAGCTTCCTCCGCAGGTAACTCTAATAAACCCCTAATTTCAATTTGATTATGCCAAACCATTTGATCATGTAGCTGCCAAGCATTTAATTAATCTCTTTTTATGGGTTTTCTGTGTGGATTGTTAGTAGTCAAGTGTTTCTTGTAGCTGTGAGCTGAATTCTGTTTTGTTATTTATACTGATGCGAATAATTGGTTTCCTGCAATTGAAATTTATACTTTGCTTGTTTTGTTATTGCCTTTTCACGTTGTTGTTTTTGAACTTGAATTTGGTTGAAAAGTTGGGATTTTGTGTTAATTAGACATAGACTCGGAAATGAAGCAAATGGCACTCTTTACACTGATGGAGATAAAAAGAATTTAGGTATTGATTGCAATTCACCTTCCTTACTTCCTTTTCTTCTTCTTCATTTGTTACTATATATGGACATGTACCAGTTTATTCTCCTTTCTGAGTTTTATGTATGGATCCTTAATAGTGAAGTGTTTCCTATAACTGTGAGCTGGATTTTGTTCTGTTATTTCCACCTGGTGTGAATGACTAGTTACCTGAAATTGAATTATATATTTTCCTTGCTTTCATTTCTGCCCATCATCTGAATTAGGTCGAAAAGTTGGGTATTGTGCAATTAGATATAGTTCCTGAAATGGAACAGATAGAGTCTTTACATAATTACATTGATGGAGATGTGTTGAACTTAGTCACGTAATTGAACTTGCACTATCTCTTATATTTCTTGTTTGTTTTTCCCCCTCTGTTGCTATATATAAAGAGGCAAGAGGAGGGTGGAGGAAGCGGAAAAGGGAGCACCCAGCTCCCAGAAAATCTAAGCTGAAAGATACGGACGATGAGATGCTTGATGAAAACGAGGATGAGGATGATCCTGATCTGGATCCACAGCAGAATCAGGAGACAGAAGATGATCCTAACAATCATAGCGCAGGCCGTATTAACAATGCCTGGCAAGAGAAGGAGAGTGAGAAGTTGCTTGATGGTGGAATGAGGATATCTCAATTCCCAATTGTGATTAAAAGGGCTGTGAGCCGGCCCCATTCATTAGTCTTTGGCATTATTGAAGCAGAGAGGGTTGCACGGAGTGGGGAGAGCAGGAGCCACGGGGTGCCAGCATTGGAGAACATATCTTATGGCCAGTTACAGGCACTATCAGCTGTGCCATGTGATAGTTCTGCTCTGCTAGGGGCTCCTGCGGAGGAGACTGCAAGTGGCAGTGGTGGCGGTTCATATGTGATCATACCGCCAAGGATAACTGCAGGCCGTGGAGTAACGAAGCGGCTTGGAACTGCTGCTCGTGTTCATGTGGTTCCAGCTCATTCAGGTTGCTCATTTTCCGCATTCGATAATTATAATCCTGGTGTTAGCAAGTCGAACTGAGTGGAATTTAGTAATGCACTTGCTTGTTGTTTCTCTGTCATACCTGGCCTTATAACATATGGGAACCGATAGCATAAGTCGCCTGCCAAAAGAAGTTCACATATTGATGTGTTTTGTTGCGTATGTTTTGAATCTAATGCTTCACTCATGTTTAATAAATTGAAAGCACTCACACATATACTTAGTAGGCACCATATTAAGTATCTATGTGCTTTCCGTATTATCTAGATAGCTTAGCCTTTTGGTTTTGTTTATTTTGTGAAGCAGACTGGTTTTCACCAAATTCAGTGCATAGACTGGAGAGACAAGTGGTGCCTCACTTTTTCTCTGGAAAATCAGCAGAACATACTCCTGAAAGGTACATGGAGTGTCGAAATTTTATCGTTGCAAAGTATATGGAGAACCCTGAAAAGCACCTATCAATCAATGACTGTCAGGGGCTTGTAACTGGTATTAGTACTGATGATTTAACTCGGATAACACGGTTTCTTGATCACTGGGGGATCATTAACTATTGTGCAGCGCCCCTCAAGCATGAACCCCTAAAGGATGGGACATACTTGTGCGAGGACTCAAATAATGAGCTTCTTGTACCTTCAGCTGCTTTAAAATCTATCGACAGCCTAATCAAGTTCGACAAGCCAAAGTGCAGGCAGAAGGCAGCTGATGTTTATCCAGAACTTGTATTTGAGCCCGATGAGAACTCTGACTTGGATAATACTATCAGGGAGCAATTATCTGAGCATCGCTGCTGCAGCTGTTCAAGGTCTATCACTGCAGTGTGCTATCAGTCGCAGAAAGAGGTAAACGCCATGATTGTAGTGTTTAAATTTCAACCATAATTTCTGTACCTTCATGTTGCTGTTATTGACATTAATAGTTACTATCAGGAAAGGTTCAGGAAGAATTTTTTCGTCTATGACTGTGTTTTTTAAGGTTCTCAATCATGCTAGCTTCTTACGATAATTGGTATCATAGTCCATATAATAAGACTCCGGATATTTTCCCGACAATGATGACCATGGCTCTGATTATTGATAGGAAATTGCTCCTGTTGATTCTCTTTTCTTTCCCACAATCTTTCCCTATTCTTTCTCTGCATTCCTTCTGGGTTCTTCACTCTACTTCACATTGATGTTCTGTTCCATCCGTAGGTGTTCTTATCTTTTTTCCTTGCTTTTATTTTGGGATGCACTTCGATGCTTGCTTTTTTGAGTCACTCATCTCCACTGCATGTTGAAATTCACCACTACATTTAACCATGAGTTCTAGTATTTCTTTTGCATGTATGCAATTTTGATTTCTTCAGAAAGTTTACTATATTCTAAGCAAAGGAATTATTTGTTGTGCATGAAATTTACTATTCTTAGCAAAATAAATCTTTAGTTTGTGTTTCAATAGATTATTGCCTCCTAGTATATTGAACCGTTGTCTGTATTCGACATCATATAACATTACATAATACAATAAACACCCCGAAAACAGAACCTAAAGCTACGGAATAGGTTTTCGGTTTTACATGATTTTAGTAAGTGTTGGGTATTATGTTTGTATTAAAATATTCAAGGTCTCCATGTGGCAACTGATTTTGGGATGAAAAGTTGGTGAATATAGAGAGGTGAGGGAAGATAATTTGTGTTAGGAATCAATTCTATATATTACTCTATCCAAGCAGTTTTTCCAAGTATCCTGTCAATCTGTTGCTTTGAACAGCTATTGATTTTGTTGTTGTCAGTTCACGGGATACCATATTACCACTCAGTACTGCAGGAGTTGTCATTGACTAGAATCGTCATGCCTTTAAAACAACTTAGATTTAGAATAATTAAAGGGAGAAAGATGCTACAAGATGTTTTGGGACTTACGTGGCTCACCCAATTTTTCTACAGGTTGATGTATCGCTGTGTTTGGATTGCTTTCATGAGGGTAGATTTGTTCCTGGTCATTCTAGCTTGGACTTTGTGAAGGTCGATTCCATGAAGGATAATGGAGATGTGGATGGAAATAGTTGGAGTGACCAGGAAACTTTACTGCTGCTTGAAGGAATGCAGCTGCACAGTGAAAACTGGAATAAAATAGCCGAGCATGTTGGGACAAAGTCAAAACCACAGTGCATTCTTCATTTTGTGCGTCTTCCTCTAGATGGTTCTTCGCTAGAAAATATTGACTGCCCGAGCACATCTGGTTCATCAACTGTATGGAATCATGACAACCATGAAAGAGACCCAAATTCAAATGGTTGGTGATGTGTTTCAATTGGTTTCTGTTCACACCGAGGAATTTCAACGTATTTATTGTAGAAATTTAAATATGATGCAGGGTTCAGCCTCCAGGGCGGTTATTCTGAAAGCAAGTTTCCTTTCTCAAATACTGCAAATCCTGTGATGAGTCTGGTACAACGTTTTCCACCCTTTATGATTCTTGTAAACCTGTAGAAAGTACATGGTGTCTACAAGAGTTAAATGCTTAGTGAATAGTTAGAGCAAGATGGTGGTCATGGAAGTCGAAATCTGCTAAGGACTTTGTAAGACTCACCTGCCTAAAACCTAATCTAACTAAAAAGGAAAATCAACAAATAAACAAACCAGGAAACTGAGTACCTTTCATGGTTTTTTCCTTCTATAAGATTACTTCATTCGTTTTGTGTACCAGCTTAGTTCTAGTAGGTTCTGAAATTCGGTTTTGAGTTTGCTTCGTCTTTTAATTAATTAATTAATTAATTAATTTATTTCTGCTCATTTAGATCCCTAAATTAAGAGTTATTAGTACCCATTACATCCTCCCCAAAGTCGGGGGTTCATACCATGATACCAATATACCATGCATTCTCTGCTACCATCTTTAGCACATATGAGGACTGAAAAGTTTAATCAGATTCTCTTGCTTTGCCTTCTTTTATCTCTAGTTGGCACTTGTATTTATTACTCCTAAAACTTTAGCTTTATAAACACAGTACACAAATGCACTTGTAGTCAGGTGAACCTTCTGTTCTCATCCAAGTACTCTTGGTTGCTCATGTCAGTCATTGAAGAATCTAAGTTCTCCTGAAACTACTTGTGATCATGACACTTGCTTTTACTAAGCATCCTTACGAACTTTATCGCTTATTTCCAGGTGGCATTTATTTCTTCTGCAATGGGTCCTAGAGTTGCTGCTGCCTGTGCCCACGCATCATTGGCATCACTATTTAATGATGGTGGCAATGAAAGGATTTCTCATGGGGATATTACGAAGTCTAGTAATAATGGTATGATATATATACTTGACATTTTCCTTAAAATTCTTGAGCATATCTAAGGGTGGTGTTCTCTCAAGGTCCTAGGAGTCAACATGATGGAGAGGCAGTTTCAATATCTGCTGAGCGGGTAATGGCTGCTGCCAGAGACGGTCTGGCTGCTGCAGCACTGAAAGCAAAACTTTTCGCCGATCATGAAGAGCGAGAAATCCAGCGGCTGTCTGCTAATATAGTAAATCATCAGGTACTGAACTTGTCCGGATCATAAACCTCGTGCCAGCTTTCTGTCCATTTGGTGAATTGTTTGTGCATGTGATAGGGTTCCTTTCTTTTGCAACTATATATTTTTTGGGGCTCTTCTTTGGGATCAGTCAACAAGTGGGAATTGAAATTAGTGCATCACGCAGAAACAAGAATTCGCTAAACGACCGAAATAGAAATTCAAGTTTCCTTGTTTTGGTTTGATGTATTAGAGTTCTCTCCCAGCAAATGTTATTCATAAGACAAGCTGGATACATCAAATAAGAAATGAAGTCTGGAGAATACCTGGAATTACAGGGTCAAATTCGTTCCAGCTTATGTTACATGTTCGTCAAGTTGTATACTGAAACGAGTACATCATCTCCTTTCTTTTTTTTCTTTTTTTCTTTTTAAAAGATTTTTACCAGTTGAAACATTACTAAATTACATCATTTTTTCTTATTTCAATGTATCATGCTATGATTCCGTACTGCTTCATTTTCTTGGAATCTAGCATTTCTTGGACAACACACATCTAATTCTTCCAGCATTTCGCGCAGCTGAAGAGATTAGAGCTAAAGCTGAAGCAGTTTGCAGAAGTGGAGACCTTATTAATGAGAGAATGCGAACAAATGGAGAGAACGAGGCAAAGGTTTGCTTCTGAACGTGCTCAGATGATGTCATCACCGCCGCTGCAGTTTGTGTCTGCTGGGCCATCTCGACCAATGGGCCCACCTGCCAACATAATAAACAACGCTCCGGGGCATAGCAGGCAGCAAATGTTAGGATCTCAACAGCCTTTCAGTTACGGTAACAACCAACCCTTACATCCCCAGATGTCGGTCGTGCAACAACAGGGGATGTATGGTTATACACAGTTGTAAGGACGTGAGCATGAGGGTGAGCACAACAGTACTAATGCTTAATATAGCTGAAATCGTGAGTGATCTTAAAGAAGTGCAATATTAGTTTAGTATTTCGAATTAGTAAGATTTAAGGGGTTCGAGCGTAATCCACCGCGAGTTATGTAAACTCCGAGACATGAATTGAGCCCTTAACCCTATTCTTGACCCCAACATTGGCTCATTTTAGTTTTACAAACCCAATTTCATTTTCATCATTGTATATTTTTGAATTTTAACAATTTATCAAATTAAATTTCATTTTGATCATTGTATATTTTTTTAATTCGACAATTTGTAAATCCAGTTTCATTTTGAATTTTACCATGTGACCAAGGCAATCCAATTTCATTTCGAATTTTATTATGTGACCAAGGCCTGCCCAAATATTACGGCCCCATGCAAAATTTATATATCAAATGATAATTTAAAAAAGCCAAAGTATTGGAAAATGTAAGATTTTCTTAAAATATAGGAAAATTAAGGTTTTTTGTGGTTTTTAGGTTTTAGCGGTCTGACCGGCTGAATTTTTAAAAAAACCGTCGAGACACATTTTTACGTTATGATTTTAATAAATTATGTTATGTTTTAAGTTGTTAGCATTTAATGTTTCAGTTACAGTTTTAACATATTTTGTTAATGTTTTAAAGAATAATGTGATGGTTTTTAATACTCTTTTATTATTTTTTTAAGAGATGGTGTGATGGTTTTAAGGCGTTACATGATATTTTTAAGATGGATTGTTATAAGTTTAATTGACAATCTAATATCATTAAATCACTATTAAACAAGTCTAAAAGTTTCAGGAATGCAATTAAAACATCAATAAACAACCTTAAAATAAGCTACTTGAAACATTCAGTCATCCAAAGGTTTTAAAACATCAATTCTCATAAGAAAAAAAATTACAATGAACATTCATTTGATTTTTCTTATGCAAATACAAACTGAGTTGTTAAAATAGACCTTCTTCGATTAAACTTGTTGGTGAACTTCGGCTTCCTGCCTTTTGTTGCTTGTGCTTGTTGCTCCAATACTGCAACGACCTTTATGTCATCATCACCACCTGCTTAAAACATTCACTAATTGGGTTAAAACTATAACAACTCTCAATAAAACTATCACATTGGAGCTTTAAAAAAAAAAGAACATTCTAAACAAGCAAAAAATAGTAAAATTGATGCTTAAAACCATATCAGTGTCTCTTAAAATAATAACAATGCCTCTTAAAACTATTACAAAGTAGGAATATGCAACACAAGCTAAAAACAATAACATTGATGCTTAAAACCATAGCAGTGCCTTGTAAAACTATAACAATGTCTCTTAAAAAATAACAAAACATTTGCAAATAATCAAATCATAAATATTTCATCACAAGCTAAAAAAATTAATGTTTATACTTAAAACTACAACAACAGGTCTTAAAACTATAACATATGCGCTAAAAATAATAACAGGCAGAAATATTCAACACAAGCTAAAAATAATACTAGCATTGAAGATTAAAACCATGATAGTGCATCTTAAAACTATAACAATGCCTTATAAAACTATAACAAAACATAAACATGCAACACAAGCTAAAAATAGTAATTAAGTCCATAAAAATACCTCTTAAAAATATAACAATACCTTTTAAAACTATAATAAAGCATCTGCAAAAAATTAAATCATAAATATTTCATCAGAAGCTAAAAACACTAACGTTACTGCTTAAAACTACAATGATATGTATTAAAACTATAACATATGCACTAAATCAAATAATATACATAAATATTTAACACAAGTTAAAAACAATGATTCTTTAAACTATAAGAAACATGTAACACCACCAGACGATAGTCACTATTGACTTCGCTTCTCCAGTCACTTTTCAACTTTTAACCCCTTTTCAATTTTTCATCCTCTTGATTCACTAACCAATATCAAAAAAACACACACATACTTGCCGTTTAAATATAAAATACCTTCACCTCGCATCACCATTTCTCCAGACGCCAAAAATGGCAGATCCACCCAACCACTCTCTCACTTAACTCTCCCTTTCTCTCTCTACAATTCTACAACACACCATATCCATGGCAGCCGCCTTAGAATGCTGGTCCAGTCGCACAAGGACCGACGAAGAAGTCGTCTCGATCAGGAGCCGCGAGTGCTCAATTGGAGTTGACTCGGGGTGCGGAATCAAAGGCAAGGAGAGTAGACTCGCGGTGCGGAATCGGAGGATGTGACGGCAGGAGGCGGTTGGGGATCGGAATTTGCGGTGGCGTGTGGATCCGCGTTTGGAGAGGTGTTGGAAATTTCTGGCGTTCTCGGGGGAGGGTAGCGGAGGATCTGCTCCGTCGGGAACTGGACGACGTAGGTGGCCACCGTCGGCGGGAGAGGTTTTGATGGAAATGGAGTTGCAGAGATTTTGAGAGAAATTGAATTGGGAATTTTAATTTGCATAATTTCTTCCTTATATAGGTGACCGGTCTGGTTTGATTTACCAAAAAACCGTGCATATGGTCCATTTGCATCATTAAACCAGATTACTTCTATAGGGTTAATTTGTCTAAATTCATTTTTCAAGTGAGCGATATGGTTAATTGTTAGGAAAAAGTTGCAATTTAATCATATCATATATTCGGTGGAGATTTCCAACTCCACGGACAAGTATTTACTACGTCTTGGTGGTAATTGCTATAGGTTTATGGAAGGATTTCCAAAGAACCTTAAGATTCGCAATTTAAGAAAAAAGACAAAATTGATTTTAGAGTGAAGACAAATTAAAGATATTTGAAAGTTGGAATTGAACATCCATCAGAGATCCATTCAGCTCATGATTACCAGGTCACTCCGATATGATTTAAATTAAAGAGAACCAAACTCATTACAAACAACAACTCTACTGCTGAAATGGAATATCAGCAAGATCCTCTCTATATGGAACCGGCTGCAATCCGGCTTGGTCAGTACCCCCATTTATCGAACCATCCTCCATTCGTCTCTGGGTAACAGGGTCGAGCTTTGTCAAATCAACAAACGTCACAACTCTGTCTTTTCGGAACATGAGATAGATCACAGATAGTATATAGATTGCCATCAATGGGAACACTATGATTCCGATGAACACGTTCCCAACTCTTGGCAGGTCGTTGTGGATCAGCCAATCGACAAATGCTGTGCTCAGGTAGTATACATTGATGCCGATGAGTCCGAGACCCAATATCCATGAGAACGCGATAATCTACAATTGCACACAATTAGTTTCATATATGATGGTCTCTTCCCTAGGGACTCATAAACCTAAAATTGAGGATTTCTTACGTAGATTGAATTTTTGTGAGGTCCCATCTTGGTTGCGCTACTGCTGAACTTGAGCAATGGAATAAGGGCGAAGGGAAGTTCAAACGATAGTATCATCTGCCGAACTCATTTGCGTAAGTTTGCTTTCATTAACAATGCAACTGACCTAGTGTAGTTCTATACATCTACACGGAAGAATGTTAGCAATAACGAATACATACCGATGCAACGACAATCAGTTGGCCGGATCCTGAAGGTCCTCCAATGATTGAAACAACTAGGCTAGGTGCTATGGCAATGCACCTTGTCATTAAATTTCTAACCCATGTTTTCATCTTCAGGTTCAAGAATCCCTGAGCACTCGAAAAGATCAATTGGTCAACATTGTTTCGCACAACCCAGCTAAGCTAGACGCTGACAAGTTCGTACAAGTGACGTACCTGCATAATGTATTGTCCTGCATAGGTGCCAGTAATGGTGGAGCTTTGCCCTGAAGCTAGTAAAGCAATGGCATAAATTGTTGAACTTGATCTCCCTAAAACATTCTGACACCAAAAAAAAAAAAAAAAAAAAAAAAAAAACGAAATTACATATGAAAAAATCGCGTCGTAATGATTGCAACATAGCATTGCCTTAATTCTTAAAGAAATTAACCTGTAACAGGAAAGATGCAGAATTGAGTGTCAAGTCATTGCAACTCTCTCTATCATCCTTAGAAAGATTGTTTTCTAAGCACACGGTACCAGACACTGAAATAATCGCTACATTGATCAGAAACGCCACGAACAATGCAAATCCGCTCTCTATCAAGAAGTATCTACATGCATCCTGAAAAGATGTAATAAAATATAAAATTGTTAGATGAAAAAAGTTACGAGGCAAACCAGCATCTTTCAAGAACAGTAGAAAATCGAATTGTTGGTTACTTACATTAATTCCACGGACTGATTTCGGTACTCTCCTGGATAACACCAGTGCAGAATGTAGGAAAAGATTATGCCTGCTCAGTTCATAACAGTACTGAAGTTAACGTATAAACATACAATATGTAACTGGAGGATCAGTAAAGATTTCTCATAAACCTCTTTAACGACTCGATCCCAACCTATTGGCTGGTTGGGAGACCAACTGAGCTAGTCAGCTAGCTATACTTCATTGTCTTAGAAAATGATACTTACGGCATAACAAGGGCACCAAATAACGCGATGGCATCTGGTGTTGCACCATCTCCCTTCAAGTTAGGAATGAACAGTCCCTTCAGTACCTCTGTTGCAGGAGGCTTCACATAGCTTAATTCTCCGAAAAAGCACCCCGCCATCACGAATACCAAAGTTGCTATTAAAAGTTCAAGCTTCCTCACCTGCTCCACATTTATATGATTAAATAGAAATACATTTGTCATGAGCTTGAAGTGTTTCAACTACTGTAAAATTCGGTGTATAGAATCAGTAACAAGATAATGTAGCATATATCTTAGAGAAAAGTTAGTTACATAAATCAACCTACTCCATATCTTTGCAGACCGATCAGGAGAAGAGTGCTGAATCCCGTGCAAAGAACACCAGCCCAGATTGGGATGTGGAACAAAATGTTCAGAGCAAATGCCGTTCCTATCACTGTCGTGGTTACATATGTATAACAAGTTAAACATTCGCGAAACAATATTTGGGTACGAGATCATATTCATCTTAGCACGTCGTAAAATTTCATTTCTTGGAGAATAATAACTGCATACGACATCTACCTTCGGGGATGTCAGCCGCAATGACAGCAACCTCAGCCAAAATCCAGAGGCAATACTTGACAATCGCCGGATACTCAGCACTGCAATGCTCCGACAAGTGTTTGCCTGTAACACGTACAATGTTTAATGTGTTATCGAACGAGTACATCAACTATCACACTCTGTCAACCATCACAAAACTAGCTTGTCCCATGAGGCGCACTCTGTCAACAATTAAAAAAGTAGCTTATCCTATGACGCCTCATGATAAATCAGCTTAACCAATTGAATTAAACCTCATTCGCAACAAATTCACTTGTTTCTACCTACAGTTTTATATTTTATATGAAATGCATTATATTAGACAAATTTGACCTGTGGTAACTCCAAGGTTGGCTGCAAGAGATTGAATTATCAGGGCGAAGATCAACCCAATAAGAATCACCCACAGTAGCTGCAAAATTTATATACAGCAAAGAACAAATTAACCAATTTATATATACTACAAACTAGGTACATTACATATCCCTTTAAATTAATCCACACTTTTTGAGTATATTTTTGATGACCAATTTTTTTGTACATGAGTATATTCATAAAGTGGTTATAGTAATCTAAAATCATAAGGTATAATCGATTCCATTTATTTGATAAAGGTAAATTCTTTTGACTACAAATTAAAGTATACTATACGATGAATGATCAATTTAACTTTCAACTACCTACCAGTCATTTATCACTTAGGCTCTGTTCTCTTCATCTGAAACTTCATTCAGTTCAGTTCAGATTTGCAGATCAGTTCAGTTCAATTCAGACGAAGAGAACAGAGCCTTACCGGTGAACTTTTTTAGTTACCAGTCACATTCGTTTTGCCAAAGAGACACAAAGGCATATCCTAAATTCCTAAACCACCATTTCCATGTAATGAACTTGGTAATGTTACATATGCACTGGATTATAATTGGTAAATGACAATTAATTGAAAGTATACGAGTTATTAAGGAGTGGTAATAATAATTACTTACTCCATATCCATGGTTTGCACCAGCTTGAAGATCCGTCTCCACTGCAAATTAAATCCATTCACGATAAACTACACATTAGCTAGCTAGTCTATATTAAAAATGAAATCAACTTTGAATAATCGAGAACAATTGTGCTTATTGATTTGTTCAATCTTTCTAAATATAATCAAGTTTGTGACCTCGATTAAACACTACCCAAAAGATCGACGTATATGAAAGACTTACAGTTCCCAGGATCAAGATAGGCCAATGAAACCAAGAAACCAGGGCCTACGTATTGCAAAAAGTTCCTCCATCCTGGCTCCTGTAAAGTGTACGTAAACGTAAACACATATATAATCAATTTGCTAAAAATTAAAATAAAATGAAAATATAGATTGTGGTGTGTGCATGTACATATATAAAATTTAAGCTAAATAGAAAGAATTGTGAACCAAACCAATTCAGATTGGCTGCTTTCGATGGTGCGTTGCTGCCCTAGGCTAGCCATAAATTTGAGTAAAGTGTGAAATTGGGAAATGTAAGTGTATGTGTTATATATTTGTTAGTAAGAAGAATTCTAAACGTGAGATTTATAAAGGGTTTAAAGATTGAATATTAAAGAAAGATGGAATTACAATCGTTACCCATAAATAAAAGAAAATATCTACAGTTATGATTTTGACCCTTGCTCTTCGAGGTAAGTTCAATTATTCACTTACTTGAAATGGGTGAACGCGGTTTTCGCCCAACTTTCAAGCGGTTGGAGCAGAATTAGAACTTTTGCGCGTGGAAACAGAACCTCTGTCAATGTGTCTTAAAAATAGGCGGTATTAGGAGTAGAGTATCATTTGTTACATTGAAATATATAGTGTTTATAATAAAAAATGATTTTTTTATATATAATCTTTACTAATACAAACACGATTAAGGACAAATACAAAAATTTATGTGAGGGGTAACACAATATTATTGTGAAAAATATTGAATTTAATAAAAATTATTTATGAAAAGAGAACGGTATGGTGCGGTTTGTTACATGTCAAGTCCAGACTCCAGACACACCTTTTCTTGTGTCAAGGTCATTCAAAAATAGGTGGTAGTACATCTAAAGTATCATATGTTACATTGAGATGAATCGTGATTATATTAAAAAAGATTGAAAGTTATATATAATCTTTCCTAATACAAACACAATAAGGGGCGGTGAAACAGTAATTTATGTGAGGGGTAGTACAATATTATTTGCGAAAAAAATTGAATTTTATTAATAAAATATTTAATTTAATAAAAAATTATTTATGAAAACATAACAGTAGGTATGGTATGGTTTGTTACATGTTACATCCAGGCACACTTTTGTCTTGTGTCGAGGTCCCTTAAAATTAGGTGGTATTACATGTAGAGTATCATTTGTTATATTGAGAACAATCGTGTTTATATTAAAAAGGATTGAATTTCTTTTTATATATAATATACAACCACGATCAGGGGTAAACATATAAATTTATGTGAGGGGTAGCACAATATTATTTGTGAAAAATATTGAATTTAATAAAAAATTATTTATGAATAGAGAACGGTATGGTGTGGTTTGTTACATGTCATGTCCAGACACACTTTTGTCTTGTGTCAAGGCCCCTTGCTTACATTCATATACTTATTCAATTATTTATAACTATATGCCACAATAACATGTGTAGCGTGTTCTCACGTTGTAGCAATTATTAAAAGTAATAAGATAACCAAACTTTAGGCGCGTGGAGGAATGTCAATTGGTTTTCAATTTTAAGTTATAGAGTACAAAAGTATCTAAAACTATGAGAATAACCAATCTCACACCACAGCGCGTGATACACACTCAAAGTTGTATCAATCTTTAAATGAAACAAGTATATTGTTAGAATTTTAGTCTACAATGAGGCTAGTACATGTTTTTGCACCTAAACCAAAGGGACCCCACACGTTGGAAATGACGTTTCCTTAAATGTGAATAATCTACTATAGTAGTAGATTGCACTTGAGAAAGAATTACTAAAATTCATTGACCATACGCGCCCGCCTGGCTCCGCCAGGAGCCGGGCCCGGGCGTCGGGTCGCGGTCTTGAGTTGACTATAATCTTTTTGGGCCAGAAACACATTGTGTTTGGTTAAGCCCAATAGAAAGTCTGAAACAGAATAGCCCAACAGATGCGTCAGTTGGTTTGGGCTTAAGCGAACGGATCTGTCTATTCGCTGAGGGATGTAACTGAACGGGAAAATTAAAACAGGTGTATCCGTTTGAATTTTTATCTCTGCAGGGACCTGTTCACAAAAAGCTACACCTATTGAGACTGCAACTCTTCGAAATTATAAATAAACCCCTAGTTTCGGATTTTCAACTCACATAAATTCAATCCTTCTTTCTTCTCTCTTACTCTCTAAAAGCTTGAACTTTCTATACTGCCAAGTTCGACGAGTTAGCGATTTAGTGCTAGAATACTAACTCTCTGATGTTCTATCTTGGGAGACTGTTTGCTAAGTAAACCGTATGCACCAAAGCGGGAAAAACAAAGTCTTAAGGACCGAGGGCTAACCCTCTGCTCAGCAGATTCTATCTTACATTCTGTTTTGTTCACCATCTTCATACACCCACTCTCTACAACCAACATATATCACAGACTGTTTAGCATTCATTTTAAATGCACTATTCATCTATTAAAATGTTTAAGGGTATTTATTTTGTATCTTCTACGGTAACAAATTTAACTCAATTTTTTCTCTACTAAACAATCATCATTATCTTTATACCCTACCCTTACTCCCATTTTACTTTTTCTATCAAACTAACCATCATAAACCAATCAAACAACATTTAAACCAATCAAATAACCTTAAAAAAAATATCAAACACATCACCTCCTTCTTAGTTCTTACATACATCAATTTATTCTTACACACTCTATATAACAACCTTATAAACCCTATACGTTTTTAACTCTAATCCAAACACCATTTTTTATACTCCCTCCGTTTATGTAAAAGTGAAACAATTTTTCGTTTTGGGCGTTTCGCTAGAATTGTTACATTTCCTTTTATGAAAATTACTTTCATAATACAATTCATTATCAACCATACATTTTTTGCCCCACGTGTATTTTTTCACTCAATTAATATCTCAAACTCATTCGTAACTACATATTTTTGGGGACCACACATTTTTAATAAAAATTGTACAAATCAAAATTGTTTCACTTTACATTTTACTTAGTTAATACTAGTTAATGGCCCGTCGATACTCGACGGAGCATGGAGGCCAAACTCAAAATAAAAAATGAATATATCGTATAATAAAATGTTAAAGTTAATGAACATAGTGTATCATATGTTTTACCATGTTCGTCTTATATGAATACATTGAATCTCTTCTTACTGGTAACCGTAGAGAGATAACATGCAATTGTTCACGTTTGAATACGGGTGAGGTGGTAGACTCCGACGTGTGAGAAAGATTGCCAAGGACTTTTGTTTATCGTCATTGCAAAATAGACGATATGGGGAACTATATTCTATCAAAGTTGACAGAGAACTTCGTCTTGTAGAATGATCTAACCATCACAATTTGAATGATAAACCTTTTGGGCTGGGTAGACTACCGATATTATATTTGCCTCAATGATATGCTTTCTAACATTGATAACTATGAGCTAGACTTGTTCCATTTTACAATTCGGTAGTTTGATCTATATATCTGATAAGCATTATCATCATACGCTTAAGAATGCTATAGTGAAAATTGGTATATTTAAGGTGGTTCAAAAAATAATATATAATATGAGGATCATAATTTGTAAGAATAACAAATTCTTGACGTACAAGAATAATAGTTCTGCATTGAGTAAAATCTAGTAAATTACTCGTAAGAGTTGACTTCATATGAAGGCATCCGTACCTGTAAAAGTATAAGGATATACGCTTAGATGTATTATAAATTGAGAAACATAAAACATAAATGAAATTATGCAAGTTAACAAATATTTATGAAAAAATAAATTTATCCCATAATTTATCGAAAACTTCTTTGTAAAACACGTTGGGTTGTCGTGTCGTACGTCTCACCTTCATTATCACATATGAGTACTTTCAGTCCCTCTCTACTTATAACTCTAGAGAGAGCAACATATAGTTGTCCGTGGCTGAATACAGGAGAAGGTAGGTAGAGATCGACATGAGAGAGAGACTGTCCCTGACTTTATTTATCGTCATTGCAAAGCAGACGGATATAGAAAACTGTCTCCTATCAAAACTTGGAGGAAACTTAATCTCATCAGATGGGCTCATCGTCATCCTAGGGATGAAAACCTTTTGACCGGCATTCATTTCATATATCATTCTTACTTATATGATATGTTTCCCCATATTAGTTACTATAAGCCTTGTTCCATTGTACAACTCAGAAGCCTGGTCAATATTTCTCAAAAGCATGATCATGCATCCAACCTTAGGCACTATTCTATGATTAGGTAGTCCCGAGCAATTAATAGTGTTCAAGAATTCTACTGAGAATAATTCTGCCATTTCACTATCTACTGACTCGGTCTTGCTTATGCTATCAGCACTCAAGTACTCCACAGAATCACCAAGCGTTTTAGACATGACATAGTCGTTAATCTCATTGATCATTTCATTAGTCGGTGCAAGAATAGCACCGACTAAGAATTGGACATGTGAAATGGATTGTATTTTAACGTTCAAATGTTGGAGTTGACCTCAGTTAGAAATTGGGACATTTTTACAATTGAAAGAATATCAATGGATATTATTTGTGCTTTTTCTTAATGTAATGTAATGGGTGTGCATTAGAGACTTAATTGTTCATGTTTTGGGTTGCAATTTATCTTCTTTGTTATTGTTTGTTAACAATAATAATAATATGGGCAGAAATATCTTTTCAGGTATTAATTCGAGTTGTGGTCGAGTTTGTGTGGACTAAAATGTAATTTTATTTTTCTCGTTAATTGTCATCTATTTTTTACTAATGTGTAATTACAAAATCTAACATGGTGTAGGAATGAAATTTTAACAATTAATTTGTATATCTTTGCATAATCAATAATGATTTTGATCAATGTCACATAAACCATTTTCGCACCAGCTCCATTGGTTTGGATTTACCATAATAATAAAATAAATTATTTACCATCGAGTATCTATAATTCTAATGGATACTAAATGTTGTATGCCGAATATTTTTTTAAACGAAATATGTGAAAGATACAAAAAATTGAGTGTAGAGGTTTAAAGAAATGCATCCAAGAGCAATGATCATGTTGTCAATTATGTGTTCAACGTCGTTGGCAAAATTTTGGAGTTTGTACTTTGTTGGGCAACAATGTTCCAATTTTGTGATCATTTTAGCCACCTATATTAAAGTAATAAGTATATTTTCATTTATTGATTTCCTTGTCTATTTTCAACCCATTGAAGTAAATGCGAAGATGTTGTTATATGCACTAATAATAGAACAATTATATAAACTGAGTATCTACTGGATAAACAACTAATACTTGTAGAACATATTTCCAAATTAGTATAGTTCAAACCAATGATCATGAAAAGATCAAAAAAAAAAAAAAAAATAAAAAATAAAAAAAATTAGAGCATAGCGACTACTAATGGACAAAATTCTACATTAAATGCCTCGATTTCTTCTATAATGTAAAGAAAAAGATGCAAATCTATAATCTGCAGACTTAGGAGATTTAATCACCAAAGAGAAATCCGCTTTAATTAATTACTACATGTTGCCACGCAAAATTTCGAACCACTCCAGTTGCTAATTTGTCAGTCAAACTTTTCACACCTTTCAAAGGAACCATAATACACAAATTTTGACACCAAGCAATAATCTTGGCCATTGATACCTAGCAACAACACCAATACCACCCCTATGTTGACTCTACTCGTCTGTATCATTAAAATTAACTAAAATGATACCAAGATCAAGAAATAACCAAGGTGCTGCCACAATTAACTATGCAGCACATAAATATCTTTTACTGACTATATCTATTTCATCCTTAAAATAGTGCATTAATAATCCAATAAAGTAAATTTTCAAAATTTTAAAGTAAATATATAAGGTAGAAGGTAATATATATTTGAATAAATAATGAGTAAAAAGTAGAAAATGTGTTAGAATTCATGTTAATGTTGATAAGATGATGGCGTGTATTTAATCCAATGCGTAACTTTATGGGTCATTTTTAATGTATCCATTCGTAATTGTATACCTAAATAAATATTGATTTCTTTGATAACTGGAGAAGTATTTAGTATTTAATAAATGCTCTGTTTTTAAATTTTCATTATTTCAATTTCTGTTATTTAATAAAAATAATATTTTAATAAATAAATACTTTAATTAATTAATAAAATATTCAAGTTTGATGTCTATGGATTCGTCTTGTCGTGGTGAATATATATATATATATATATATATATGTTTAAAATATTTTTTCAGAATTTTGTAAATAAATATATATGAGATTAAATAATAATTATGTATGAGTCAACATACTAAAAATAAATAATGGGAGTTATATGGTGCACTATATCTTAATAACTTAAAATGTTCCACATCCAACATATCAAATTTAAAATTGTAATAACCAATCAAAATACTTCATATTTTCACATAATTGATGATGTGTAATGCATGAGAATGCTTCAAATGTTTTTCTTTTAATGTATGTATAGATTGTTTGTTAACAATAATAATAATATGGGCAGAAATATCTTTTCAGGTATTAATTCGAGTTGTGGTCGAGTTTGTGTGGACTAAAATGTAATTTTATTTTTCTCGTTAATTGTCATCTATTTTTTACTAATGTGTAATTACAAAATCTAACATGGTGTAGGAATGAAATTTTAACAATTAATTTGTATATCTTTGCATAATCAATAATGATTTTGATCAATGT
Organism: Plantago major; assembly: GCA_026545765.1. Classification (NCBI taxonomy): domain Eukaryota; kingdom Viridiplantae; phylum Streptophyta; class Magnoliopsida; order Lamiales; family Plantaginaceae; genus Plantago; species Plantago major. Next base: position 79,231,254 of record CM048841.1, read on the forward strand.
CACATAAACCATTTTACTTGACTCCATTGGTTTGGATTTACCATAATAATAAAATAAATTATTTACCATCGAGTATCTATAATTCTAATGGATACTAAATGTTGTATGCCGAATATTTTTTTAAACGAAATATGTGAAAGATACAAAAAATTGAGTGTAGAGGTTTAAAGAAATGCATCCAAGAGCAATGATCATGTTGTCAATTATGTGTTCAACGTCGTTGGCAAAATTTTGGAGTTTGTACTTTGTTGGGCAACAATGTTCCAATTTTGTGATCATTTTAGCCACCTATCTTAAAGCAATAAGTATATTTTCATTTATTGATTTCCTTGTCTATTTTCAACCCATTGAAGTAAATGCGAAGATGTTGTTATATGCACTAATAATAGAACAATTATATAAACTGAGTATCTACTGGATAAACAACTAATACTTGTAGACATATTTCCAAATTAGTATAGTTCAAACCAATGATCATGAAAAGATCAAAAAAAAAAAAAATAGAGCATAGCGACTACTAATGGACAAAATTCTACATTAAATGCCTCGATTTCTTCTATAATGTAAAGAAAAAGATGCAAATCTATAATCTGCAGACTTAGGAGATTTAATCACCAAAGAGAAATCCGCTTTAATTAATTACTACATGTTGCCACTCAAAATTTCGAACCACTCCAGTTGCTAATTTGTCAGTCAAACTTTTCACACCTTTTAAAGGAACCATAATACACAAATTTTGACACCAAGCAATAATCTTGGCCATTGATACCTAGCAACAACACCAATACCACCCCTATGTTGACTTACTCATTCAGATCATTAAAATTAACTAAAATGATACCAAGATCAAGAAATAACCAAGGTGCTGCCACAATTAACTATGCAGCACATAAATATCTTTTACTGACTATATCTATTTCATCCTTAAAATAGTGCATTAATAATCCAATAAAGTAAATTTTCAAAATTTTAAAGTAAATATATAAGGTAGAAGGTAATATATATTTGAATAAATAATGAGTAAAAAGTAGAAAATGTGTTAGAATTCATGTTAATGTTGATAAGATGATGGCGTGTATTTAATCCAACGCAGAACTTTATGGTCATTTTAATGTATCCATTCGTAATCAGATACCTAAATAAATATTGATTTCTTTGATAACCTGGAAGTATTTAGTATTTAATAAATGCTCTGTTTTTAAATTTTCATTATTTCAATTTCTGTTATTTAATAAAAATAATATTTTAATAAATAAATACTTTAATTAATTAATAAAATATTCAAGTTTGATGTCTTTGGATTCGTCTTGTCGTGGTAAATATATATATATGTTTAAAATATTTTTTCAGAATTTTGTAAATAAATATATATGAGATTAAATAATAATTATGTATTGAGTCAACATACTAAAAATAAATAATGGGAGTTATATGGTGCACTACATCTTAATAACTTAAAATGTTCCACATCCAACATACCAAATTTAAAATTGTAATAACCAATCAAAATACTTCATATTTTCACATAATTGATGATGTGTAATGCATGAGAATGCTTCAAATGTTTTTCTTTTAATGTATGTATAGATTCATCAACTAAAATTTTTACTTAACTCTATACCAAATAACCGGTCTCTCCTTGTACTTCTATGTTATTTTCCCAAATCAATTCTCCATCTCAACATTTTTTCAACGAATTTAATAGATGTAACAATATATATCAATTTATTTATCTAAGAGCTTCATGTAGATATGATTTGTTTTGAATTCGGATAATATTTGCCTCCATGGATCTGGAGTGTGCCTAGTTGGGAAGGATTTGTCGTTTAGTGATTTTGGTTGGGATTGAAGACGTTGATTGGAGAGGAAGAGGAAAACGGAGATGGCGGCGAGATGGAGAGGAAGAAGAAGAACACGAGTTGTGTTAGTCCTGGTGATGGGTGATCGAGATTCCAATTTCCAGTTCCAAGAGAGAATTCGAACAGCTGCAGAGCTGCTTCTCTTCGAGATAATCGTCGTCATCGTTCTTCACTACTACTCTTCGAGACTTCAATTTCGATTGAGTTTCGTGAGTCCTGAATCTTGACTGGTACTTCTTCAATTTCGATCTTTTGCTGCTTGTTAGATCTCGTCCCTGACGTTTGCTCACGTTGGAATGGAGATGGTGGTCTGAATTCTGATGATGATGAAGGGTTTGGATTTATCGAAGGTTCAGTTGCTTTGAATTGGATTTGGAAGGTAATTTACTCAATTATCGTGAGTTGTGGTCTCATGGTTAATTAATTAGTGAGTTAATGTGATGGTTAATTAGTAATTTAATGTAATTATGTTAGTCTAATCACGTGCAAATACCACCTGGCAAGCCTATCTGAGAGTACCGGCTTTGACATAACATACTTCAATGGATTAGCTCTTGAAACAAGATGAATTGTGTGGGCTTGGAAGTAATGCTTCAATTTTTGGATCACGAAGACGAGAGCCAAACAAAGCTTTTCGATGGGGGAATACTTTAGCTCATTTGGCGTCATCGTTCTGCTCAAATAGTAAACTGCATTCTCTTTCCCGTTGCTGTTTTCTTGAGCCAACAATGCTCCCATGGAACGTTCTTGTACAGCTATGTATAGAATCAAAGGGCGTCCTGGTATCGGAGCTCCTGGCGGCTTCATACGATATGACTTGATGCATTCGAATGCATTCCTACAAGCCTGATCCCAATTAAATGGAACATCTTTTCTCATGAGGTGACTAAATGGTTGAAACCTTCCTTCGAGGTTGGATATGAATCTCCGGAGGTAAGCTATCTTCCCTTGCAAGCTTCTAAGCTCATGTATGTTTTTTGGCTCAGGCATCTTCATGATCGCGTCAATTTTGGCTTGTTCGATTTCTATTCCTCGTTGTCGAACAATAAAGCCCAGAAACTTTCCAGAGCTAACTCCAAATGCGCACTTCAAAGGGTTCATCCTCAGTTGGTACTTTCTTAATCGCTCAAAGACCTCCCTCAAGTCTTACAAGTGATCTGTTTGCCTCGTTGATTTTACCACCAAGTCATCAACATAGCATTCGACGTTCTTATGAAGAATGTCGTCAAATATATTTTGCATTGCTCTTTGATAGGTGGCGCCAACATTCTTGAGACCAAACGACATTACTTTATAACAATATATCCCTTTTGGAGTGCGAAAAGCCGTTAGCTCTTCTTCCTTTGGATCCATGCGAATTTGATTGTATCCTGAGGACCCGTCCATGAAAGATAGTGCTTCGTGACCTGTAGTGGCGTTAATCATGGGTTCCGGTATGGGCAGCGGAAAGTCATCCTTGGGGCATGCGTAATTTAGGTCTCTAAAATCTACGCACACTCGAATTTGTCCATTCTTCTTTCTTACCGGGACTATGTTAGAGATCCAAGTAGGGTATTTGACTTCACGGATGAAACCTGCTTCAATTAGCTTATTCACTTCCACTTCAATTGGCAAAATTAACTGAGGACGAAATCTCCGTTGAGCTTGCTTGACTGGGCGAGCTCCATTCTTTACCGAGAGTTGGTGCACCGCTATCTTGGGATTGAGGCCAGGCATGTCTTTGTATGTCCAAGCAAACACATCCATGAAATCCTTTAACAGGGCAATGTAGGTAATTTCTTCATCGACACTTAACAAAGCGCTTATGTACGTAGGACGGGGATCATTTGAATCACCAATATTGGCCTCTTTTAGTTCATCGATGGTGGCATTTACCCCTTCTTCAAATTCAGGGGGTGCTACTTCAGCATCTTCTTCTTCAATGACATCACAATCCTTAAGGGTGATGTGGTACGATGATTCAACACTTTCATTTTCATCCTCAATATTATCTCGGACTCTTGTGTGGATTATCGTCACCCTTTTGACCTTGAGGGTTTCACCGTATGACACCTTGATATCTTCGGTCCGCGTCATGTGAGATGGAACTAGACTTCGCAGTTTTTCGGAGTTATTTAACTCGCTAGTTCCTGCAGTGTCTGATTTCATTGGTCCCAACCTTTGATGCACAGACTTTTTAACTGCCCCCAGTCTTTGACGTGCAGGTTTCCTAATTGCCCCCAGTCTTTGATGTGCAGACTGTCTAATTGCCCCCAATCTTTGATGTGCGGACTGTCTAATTGGCCCCAACCTTTCAAAGACAGACTTGTGCAGTGATTTCTCACAATTTTGGTCAGAAGCACATTCGGTGAATGAGTTGTCATTTTCGCTAACGTAATTGCCTGCGGCTCGTTTTATGGTGATGCGGACAGGGTTAGGCCGTTGAAAACCAAGACCTTTCCGAGTTTTTCCACCACTTTGTGAGCTAGAAGATCCTGATGTATTTAATCTCAGAGGAGAGCCATTCTTAGGATCATATCCTGCCTTTATCAAAAGCTTGAAAGCATTTGGTCCAAAATGTTTATGTTCGGCTTTATGTGACGAGGTCTTATGTTCATTCAAATCTCTGTGGACTGGTCGAACAAATCCCTTAAGGGGTGGTTGGACCATACTGGTGAGGCTAAGCTTTGTCAATGGTAGAGTAAGCCCACTCATCCCTTCATCTTTTGCATGTGAGACCTCACCGGGGCAGATCTGCGGAGGCAATTCTTCTTCGTTAGGATTTTTCACTTGATCTCTTGACTCGCCGCCAAATGAGTTCGACCCTTCATTTACATCCTTCATATGTTCCTTGTAATACTTAGAGTCAGCAAAATAAGATTCGACTTTCGTGAATGGTTTGCCATCTGCAAGCACCTTTCTCACTACTCCATTTTGGCAATATTGGAAGCATTGGTGTAAAGTCGAGGGGACTACACCATTTTCATGTATCTATGGCCTTCCCAAAAGCAAATTGTAGGATGTCTTGGCATCAATAACATGGAAGAGCGTCGTTGATGACATATTGTCAATCATCAACTCTAATCTCACAATGCCCATTGCTCTTTGCCCTCCTTGGTTGAAGCCTTGGATCATCAGTCGACTACTAGCGAGGTCTTCTACAGGTATTCCTACTTCTCTCATGGTTTGCAGGGGCAAGATATTGACGGCAGAACCACCATCAATGAGTATCCTTTTCACCTTGTGCTCACAAGTAAAGCCGGACACGAACAATGGTCTGTTGTGAGGCTTAGATCCAAGTAAGAGATCTTCATCATTAAAGGAGATAGTTGTCATACAATCAATGGGTTTTGCCACTTCGATGGAAACACATGTTTTGTTCGGGGGTTCTTCTAGTGAGGGTTGGTCAATTTTCTCCTCATGATTTTTGCCAGACGAGATGGTGTTGACATTTGTGTTTTCCTCATCTAGCAAAATCTTCCCTTCCCGGGCCAATTTCATCACCTTCTCCTTGAAGACGAAACAATCTTGTATCAGGTGACTCACGAGACGGTGGTACTTGCAGTACTTTGGGTCGTCCGAACGACCTTCTTCAGGTCTCTTCATTTCAGGCAACTCGATTAAATTATTCTTCAACAAGTCATCAAATATCCCAGGGACATCGGAGTCGAGGAACGGATACTGCTTTGCCATCAGCTCCTTCAGAGTCGACCTTCTTTGCTCGTCTTTTGGCGAAGTGTTGTTTGTTGGTGTATAGTTCACCTTTTCTTTGTCCTTTGTCGCCCTTGATACCTTGATCTTTGTGACACTTGTAACCATTGCTTCTTTACCTTTGAATGGAGGCTTACCCCCTCTCTTGGTGTCAATCCTACGCGATTCTTGCACGGGAGGACCTTCAATTCCACTTGAAGCCATACTTAATTCCATGTCATGGGCTCGAGTCGCTAGTTCTTCGAATGAGCGTGGCATGATTCCTTGAAGAATGTATCGAAGACCCCATTGCATTCCTTGGATGCACATCTCGATTGTTGAAGCCTCGGACAATCGATCTTTGCAATTGAGACTCAAGTTCCTCCATCGATTGATGTAATCCATGACGGCTTCTTCTTTCCACTGGCGTGTGTTGGTGAGCTCAATCATGCTAACAGTTCTTCTTGTGCTATAGAAACGTTTAAGGAACTCCTGCTCCAGTTGATCCCAACTATCTATGGATCCAGCCTCCAAGTCAGTATACCAATTGAATGCATTGTTCTTTAGTGAGCGAACAAATTGTTTTACCAGATGGTCGCCATAGGTTCCAGCATTGTTGCATGTCTCAACAAAATGCGTCACATGTTGCTTTGGACTCCCTTTGCCATCAAATTGTTGAAACTTGGGTGGTTGATATCCTGTGGGCATCCTCAAGTTATCAATCCTCCGTGTGTATGGCTTATTGTAAGTGAAAAATGATTTGGAGTTTTCATCAAGTCTCTCCTTTAGGGCACCCATGATGAATTCTTTCAATTGATTAGCTGGGATTGTCCCTTATGGGGAGATTGACACTTCTCCTTGTTTTGATATTGACTTAGCGTATGGTGGTTCCTCATACACCACATGGCGCTTTCCTTCCGCCTTGCTAGTTTCAGCTGTTTCCTTGCTTACAATCTTCTCGGGTGTGAATTCTCGTTCCATAAGCTTTGCAATCTTGAGGTCTTGTTCCTGAGCATGCTTCATGAGGAACTCCATGGATTTTGTCAAAGCTAACACCATTTGGTCGAGTGAAAGATTACTCATTGTTGGGAGCTGAGGAGAGACCCCTCTTGTCTTAGGAGATGATGTCAACGACCCTTCATCATCATCAGATGTTTCTTCTCCATCTCTTTTGGTGGCAGTTGCACCTAGAACTTCAAAGGCTTTGCTAGCCAAGGTTTGCGGGTCTTCAACACCCTTGGACTGCGCTTCATCTGAGGCTTGAGAAGAGTTAATCGTCTTCCTAGGAGGCATAGTGCTTCACTAGAGATGAGAGGTAGAGACGTCCCACTGGGCGTGCCAAAGATCTGTAGCAACTAAAATTGCACAAATGAAATTTTATTGATTTGATGAGTACGGGTACAATTCTATATTACAATCCTCTGATTCTAGTCTTCTAATGCGGCGAACATGGATCTTCAAAGTCTTCGCTTTAGGATTTTATGACTTCAAGGTGAAGGAAACGATAATTCGGGAGCTTCTTGGCTTAATCTCGAATCAAATCGCGAACTTGGAGGTGTTTGAAGCGAACGATAACGAACTTCTTGAAGGATGGATGAACTCCACGAAGAACGCTTCTAGATCGTCACAGAATTTGGCCTTTGATCTTCTGTAGAGGAAGTTTGGCCTCCGGGAAACGTTTCTTCAAGGGCTTTTCAGTTTGATCTTGAATCTAACATCGCTTTTGGCTTGAATTTGATGAAGAACTTCAAGAACTTTGTTCGGACTTCTTCATGGCTTTTGGATTTTGATCTTCGTGTAGAGGGAGTTTGGCCTTCGGAAACGTTTCTTCAAGGGCTTCTCAGCTTGATCTTGGATCGAACGTTGCTTTTGGCTTGAATTTGATGAAGAACTTCAAGAACTCTGTTCGGGCTTCTTCATGACTTTTGGATTTTGATCTTCCTTTGCGGCGGTTGATCTTCCAATATCGTTTCTCCAAGTGTGCGAGGACTTCTTCTTGGATCAAACGAAGGTTTTGCTTCAGTTGCCGGAAGAACTTCTTGAATGCTCCTTCGAACTTCAAAGCCGGATCTTGAGAAGATGAGAGGTTTTGTGGGCACTTGCTCTTCACTTCTTCTCTTCTTCACTTCTTCTCTTCTTCACCTCTTCTTCTTTTTTTTTTCTCCTTCCAATTTGATGGAAGACCTCTATTTATAGATGTGGAAGAGGGGTAAGGATGGAAATCCATTTTTCGAAGAGGGGTAAGGATGAAAATCTATTTTTTAAAAGCTTTTTCCTTTTCTTGAATAATTGCATCACATGTATGATGTGTCGCGATCCCATTGGTCGAATTATCTCCTTCTTCATGTCTTGATTTAATTGGAAGTATGCATTTTGACATCATCCTTTTAACGTGGCGACGTTTGATCGGCTTTAAAATTTTCGAGTATTCACCTAGTTTTTAATGCGAAGTAATCGAAAATACTCCGTATTTTGTACGTGGCGCAATTTGATAGGCCATAAATGGAGCGTATTAAAATCGATTAATTTACCATACTATTTCGGAATAGAATTTGGTAAAATTCCAATTAAATACGGTAAATCGAATTTAATGATTTTAATAATTTATTTGACACATTTTGCGTGTCTACACATACATCCAACTTTTAGCACGACCTATGATTAGTATCACTTGAGCAATTAATTTTATTAAAACATTATACTGAGAAAACCTCTTCCAATCTACGTTTTTATACGAGCCAAGTTCTACCCAACTTCGTGCGAACAACATAATACTCATTCTAAATAATGGTTTTCGAGTTCGGGTCGGGTATATTACTCGAACATGTTACATACCCGTGACACATGACCCTAACCCCTTGATCGATAAAAAACGCGCATTGTAATATAGTTTACGATTATATTAGTGAAATAATAACACTTTTTAGTGATGGGTGTGGTCTTGGGGACCCACTAATATTGAGATATGTAAAAGTTATATGACATAATAATATATTTTGGGGAGTGGGCAATTTGAAGGGATCCGTCTAACCCCCTTCCTAAAAAGGAAAAGGAAAAATCACCAAAACATGGGAAAAATTATGTTAGCCAAATGACAGTGTTTTTGGGGGTTGGGCACCGGCCCCAAAGAAATAACGGAAACGTGTGAAAAATGATGTTCTTGAATACAAATTTTATCTGATTAGGTCCTCCCCCCTCGACAAAAAAAAAAAAAAAAAAAGAAGAAGAAGAAGAATCATTGTAACATGTGAAATTGTTAAATAGTACTCCCTCCGTCCCGCAGAACTTCATACATTTGTTTTTAGTCGTACCATAGAACTTCATACATTACTTAAAAGGAAGGTACCTCACACACAATCTTAACTTTACACACAAGTTACCATATTGCCGTTAAAAGTACATTTTTTCCCATCTTTTTAATATCTTACCATTACTTTAACTTTTCGCATAAAACTGCGCGTCAACCTAATGTATGAAGTTATCCGGGATGAATGGAGTAATATTTTTTTTTCCCGTAGGGGTTCCATCGTTGGTGGGATTGTTGGGCACCAACCCGATTCATTGTGTTTTGCAGTTTTGTATTTAGTTTGATTCAGGTTGAACCGGTTCATCTTTCTAAACTCATACCCATTAGTAATTAACGAATATGGGCCAAGTACGGGTATATTTATTGGGTTCCAATCCGTCGGGTTTTAAATGGGTTTGTTCGGGTTGGACCCTACCGTTTTAACCTATTCGGTTGGACCATACGCGCTATTTTTTTCTTTCTTGTATACCACACACGTGTATTTAGTTGCAATGAATTGCAATATGTAAAGTTTATTTTAGTTCGCTATCACCCTCACATTGTAACATAAAAAATATGAAGTCATCTCAAACATTCAACAACTGTTACATTTAACATAAAATTCACATCATATATTCAAAAAATTCTACTCCCCCCGCTTTACAATGTCATTTGGGCGTTTCTATAAAGGCATTACATTTTCTTAAATGAAAATCCAGTATATACACTTCTTATTTTTTTAATAATTCTCTTTTATACTTTATCTATTATCTATCTTACTTTTTACTATCTATTGTCAACTTTATCAATATAAACTTTTGTTTTAATCACTTTCCTTAAAAACTATGCAGAACTCAATTGTCATGCTATAAAAGAAATGAAGGGGGAAATATTATAAAAATTAAAATAAATTAATCAATAAAAAATATCATTCAAATACTCGGATATGTCAAAGTAATGCGTCCTGTACGACCCGGATATGTTCTGTACCCATTCATGTAAGACCTGACATAAAATAAATAGTTGGGCCTGAAACCAGAACGTACTCTGACTCGCTTAGAACCTTAAATGGAACAATTTGGATCTGTAACTTAATTTCATGCAACCTCATATAGATTTAAGTCAAAATGACCAAAATTGGACAAATACGAAACATAAGGTACCAAAATTGGACGGTCACAATTAAAGGTACCAAAACAATAAATAATAATTTAATGTGATAATAAACTTCAAATTAATTATTACACATAAATGAGTTTATGGTGCCAAACAAAAAATGTCATTATATGGTAATAATGTATAGTAACGATCACATTTCTCGAGTATAAACCTCATACAATTAGAGATGGCAATTAGGCATGTTCGGCCCGGACCTGGACCCACAATACACTTAGGCCCAAATTTGGATAGAAAATTTGGCACGTTGGCACAGGCCTATATATCTAAGGCCCAGCCCAACGAGGTATATGTGTGTGTATTCAACTATTTATATAAATGTGGATTATGTTAGATACAATACGAAATATTAAAATATAATTAAATAAAAACAATACTCTTCAAATATTGAAATGAATATAATAATCATAGTTTTTAGTAATGAAAAGAAAAATAAAATGATAAACTTAGTTTACTGATGTAGAACCGTTTTCTATAAAATGAAGGTAAATATATATAAAATGAGATTAAAATAATTACCCGTCATTGATAATCGAAACTGGGTCTTAGAATAAATGTTCCTACTTATAATTAATTGGGTCACATGTAACTGAGTCCTCAATAGTTATGCATAATAAACAACAATTTATAACAAACTTTAAAATTAAAAAAAAAAAAAACCACTAGCCCGGAACTTTAACAAAATGGATGGGCCTGGACAGGGCCTCTAAAAGCCCAGTCCATTATCATCCCTACCTACAATCATGTTGGCAATAAATTCATCTTCTTCAACATGGTTGCTTTGAATCATGTTTCTCCAACTATAGTGTAATTAGGCCAATCCTTAAGCACCATATACGTATATATATAACCTACAAAACTTGGTTCAAGCTTCACTAACTTTTCAATTAAATTTAAATTTCATCCGTTAATCTTATTCTTTTAATTTTAATTTAATGTGTGTGTAGTATTAATTTTTAAGAAAAAGGTCCAGGATTCGAGTCTTATTGACATGATTATTTCACTATTATAGTTTTATTTATATTTTTAAAATCTTTATTTTTTTCCAAAATGCGGCGTTATCAATTTTTTTAATTTTATATCCATTATACTTGCGAGTGAAAATGTGAAAGTATTGTACTTTATATATGTGTTGTGAGAAGTATCATATTTTTTCTAGCTAGTTGCTCCTTTGATTGATACTTCCGTCTACAGGTTCTGTACTTGAGCTATTAGCTAGCTCCTTTCTTTTTAGGTTTTTGTATCTAAAAATAAATATATGTGTTGAGCTCATTAACCATTATTCTTCAATTATTATTTTCAATATCACAATTATAATTCTCACAATATTCAGTTTGATTATAGCGAAATCGGATATGCATGCATGTGTATTGAAATAAGGTTACGTAAAAAATAAAATGCCAGAAATACAACGGAATAACACATATAGTGTTTTATGCAAGTGCTAGCTAGTCTTACATAACCAATAATAAAAAATTAATATGTTTGGTTAGTCCCATGAACAACATCGTGCTTGGAATAATGTTCATGCTAATAAAAATAATTATTCACCTAATAGATTTAAGCGCATTAACTGAAAATTTAAGTTATCCCAATGATTTATGAATCTCGGAATTTTTATGATCTTTTCACCAAAACCATAATATGAGTTTCAACAAAAAAAATCGTAAGCTTAATCACAAAAATTAGTGTATAACTCGTATAGAGCTCGAAAAGTCGAAGGGGAATGAATTTATTTGTGTACATATATCATTGGTAGTGTTAAATCGAGAGAAACATCGTTATATTAAGATCATTCACGATTGGTCTCTATATAAAAAATGCTACTATCGATTTGTGATTAGAACAACTAAATAAATTTCGAAAACATGTATATGAATATATGATTAGAGCAACTAAATAGAAATCAGAACCTCATAATTATTACTTTAGCTCATATTTTATTACATTACCTTATTTAGTAATAATATTGGGTATAATTTTGTCTCCGATTAATTTAAATGTTATTTCCATATTTAATAATTGTAATTGAACAATTTCATGAAGAAGTGGTACATTCCAAAATCCTGACTTTGATTTGTAGCATCAAACGTGATATTGGAAATTAAAATTCTCAACACATCAACAAACTTGAATAATTTGGACCAATCAAAACAAAAATAATTTAACACTCATCAAAAGCATGGACCAATCATAGCACATGATTTTGCCAAATAATTATTTGATGTTGACACCCTAGAATGGCTCAAAACCTTTATTTCTTCAAAATTTTAAGTATATCATTTTACTTATATGTTTTTAATATAATATTTACAAATATGATTATTTATTTTTTATTATATAAATATATATACCAGTAACAATATTCATTTTCACATTTTAAATATTGTATTTTATTTCCATTATAAAAAAAAAAGAATATAAACTATTATTCGGGGCCTAGTTTAAACTGTGGCATAGGGCCCCTGAAATCTCCAAGACGCCCTGGATACACACATGATATCGATACATGCACGCCACACCTGATTACCACCTTCAAATTGCCGCAAAGAGAAATTGAGACTGGACAAGAAGTCATTTTTCTTGGTAAGGCCATCTCCAGCTGTTGCAACTCACTCAGTACCAAAATCTCTGCCACGTCAGCATTCCACTCACTGCAACTCACTTTGCAACTCTCCACAATTATCTACTCCAACAGTGAGACCCAAAATCTATTTTATTTTAACATTTCTTTCAAACTTAATTATTCATTTCATTTTCTTTTCTCATTTCCTTTTAAACTTTATTCTTGAATTGATTTTTAAATGTCTTTAATTAATTATAACAAAATCACACTAATTTTTTTTAAATATATTACTTGAAAATAACAATTACATTACTTCAAACTAAAAGTTTAAATAATTTAAATTAAAAATTATAAGTTTACTTTTTTCAAGTATGTTTTACGTTTTTTTACATTTGTGACTTTGATTTTAAATAATTTGCATTTCAAATTTTACAAGTAATGGTGTGCCTTAATTGTTTCAAATATTATTGTTACATTTGATATATATTCAACTGAAATAAAAAGAAAAAACTAAAATAAAATATAAAATGAAATAAATAAATAGAAATTGAAAGAAACACGAAAGAAATAAAAAAGAAACAAGAAAAGAATCAAGAGAGAAACAACGGTAAGAAAGAAATAAAAAAAGAAAGAAGAAGAGAGCAAGAAAGAAAGGAAATAAACAACAACAATTTTTTTTAAAAAAAAAATGAGGCTGGGGCGCTTGGGCCTCGCCCCAAATTTTGGGGCCCAACGCCCCAAGTTTCCAACTCATTTTCAGACTCTGTTGGAGTCTGAAAATGAGTTACATCAGAGTTACAACTCTCCGTTGCAACTATGATGGAGCCGACCTAATAATCTCTTCTCCGTATAGTGATTAGTGACCGTACACAGTACACACATAACGATGCACACATGATGTGGATTAGAAGTGACTTGGACCTCATATATATTGTTTGGATAGGATTAAGACCATGTTTGGAAATTGGATTGTAATTTTAGTCGGAACGTACGCATTTTAATCCATCTACTATTTACGATTCAATTAAAATCTATCTATATGACTATTCGTTTTAATCTCACATTACCTTTCCATATATATATATATATATATATATATATATATATAATGATATTAAACCAATCAAATAACATTAAAACAAATCAAATAATTTAAAACATTTTACACATATCACTTCACTTTTACACACCATATCTAACAACTCTAAAAAAAACCTATAAAATTTTAACTCTAGCCAAACATAATTTTTCACAATTCAATTAAAATTTAGTTACTATTTATCAGTTATACCTCAATTAAAATTACGTGTCAAACAATCCACAATGAATATTTTAAGATATATACTATATAGAAACCCTCATAAAAGTTCCAAAATTCTATTACACCAACTAGATAGGTAAATAATCAAATTTCGATGGATCCTTATTTTTAACTCGGATTTGGTTTTTCACGGGTCAAGTCAAACCAGGCCAACCCTAGCCAGGTTTAGTATATAAGGTGGAAATATACGAAAACCTCCATTTTCCTACTGTTTTCGTCTCTTAAACGTGAGATAATTGCTCAAACATGTGAAAATGGCAAATCCAACCCTAACCGATCATTTCCATAGATCTCACATTATTCAGTTTGATTACATTGAAAAACTGAGTGTATAACAGACCAAGCGTATTTGATTGCTCTAATAAGTGTACATAGTGTACATTTGAAATACTCTAATACATGTACATCTTAAATACTTTAACCAATCAAATAAGTATCGTCGTAAAACATAGTGTACATGTACGCGTGTGACGTTGCTTCTAGTATATATATATATATATATATATATATATAACTATTAGAGTTGTATAATTGAGTACTCAATTTAAATTAAATTAAAACTATTTGTAGTATAGTATGTAGATAGACTTTAATTAAAAAAGTCCAATGTGTTTTATCCAATTAAATTTTAAGTTCTAATTCAATTCCAACAAAATCAATTTATGATAATAAAAAATCAATATGTGTTTTACAATTAAATTCTAAACCCTGATTCAACCCAAATAAAATTAATTCTATCATAAAAGAAAAAACAACGATGACTAAACCTACTACTCCATTTTCTCCAATCAAATCAAACAAATCAATTAGCGGGCAATTCATTATCACCTTCATATACTTCTTTGTTCTTTCATTATTTGTAACTAGTGTGCTACGCGTGTGTTCTAGTAAGTAATGTATATGGATTAAATATGTAATCTTAAAACCGATATGAAACATTTTATTCATTTGAAAGCATAAGCAACATATACAGGACAAAAAGGACTCAGAAATGGGAAGATATAACTTGATACTGATACAGCTCGAATTACTACAACATGTGAACTGTGAAACATGAACTAGTTCCCCTGCAATATTTTTAACAGGAAAAAAATCAAATTCATTCCACCATGAAAATTGGAAGAACTCTACTGGTGGAATGGAATATCAGCAAGATCCTCTCTATATGGAACTGGCTGCAATCCAGCTTGGTTGGTCTCTTCACTTATAGAACCATCCTCCATTCGTGTTTGAGTTGCAGGGTCGAACTTTGTTGTGTCAACAAATGTGACAACCCTGTCCTTCCGGAACATAAGATAGATCACAGATAGAATATAGATTGCCATCAATGGGAACACTACGATCCCAATGAGTACATTCCCGACTCTTGGCATGTCGTTGTTGATTAGCCAACCAACAAATGCTGTTGTCAGGTAGTATATGTTGATGGCAATGATTCCGAGGCCCAATATCCAAGAGAAAACGATAATCTACAGTTGTATATTAAGTATATTTCATAAGAATGTTTCGAAAATGCATCCCAAGTTGCTACATAAGAACATTTATCCAGGATTACTTACATATATTGAATTCTTGTGAGGTCCCATCTTGGTTGCGGTACTGCTGAATTTGAGGAGCGGAATAAGGGCAAATGGAAGTTCAAACGATAGTATCATCTGCCAAATCAACACAAGTTTGTTCTTATTAACAATGTAAGTGTACTTCTATCATTGTACGCGGAGAAATGTTAGCAATAACAGTACATACTGATGCAATGATGATTAGTCGACCCGCTCCTGATGATCCTCCAATGATTGAAACAATTAGACTAGGTGTAATGGCAATGCACCTTGTCACAAAGTTTCTAAGCCATGTTTTCATCTTCATGTCCAAGAAGCCCTGAACAGTCGAAATGATCATTTGGTCAATACTGTTTCATACAAACTAAGCTAGACGATACCGACAAGTTCGTATGTGACAATCAAAGTACCTGCATGATGTATTGTCCTGCATAGGTGCCTGTAATAGTGGAACTCTGCCCCGAGGCTAGTAAAGCAATGGCATATATTGTTGAGCTTGATTTCCCTAAAACGTTCTGCCATCGGATAAAACAGAATGAGAAAATGATAATGGAATTTTTTTTCCTTCTTTGGATGCAACTCTGAATTGCCATTTTCCAGTAGGATTCTAATGAAATTCTAACCTTGAGTAGAAAAGATGCAGAATTCAGTGTTAAGTCGCTGCATTGATCTTCATTTTCTGCTGAAAGATTATCGGCTAAGCAAACAGTACCTGACACTGCAATAATCGCCACATTGATGAGAAATGCTACGAACAGTGCAAATCCACTCTCTATTAAGAAGTATCGACATGCATCCTGGACAGAAAAATGGAGAAGCACAGAACAGTTGTTAATACTGTATCAGGTTTAGTCACTCTACTAGTATTCAGTCACTCGTTAGTACTGACTTACATTAATGCCGCTAACAGAATTTGGTACTTTCCTGGACAGCACCAGTGCTGAGTGAAGAAAAAGATTATGCCTGTCCCATTCATAAGGTTATGAATTTCTTCAAGTGACATTGAGACTGATAAATAAGAAAAAAAATAAAAAGAAGAAAAACTTACGGCATTACAAGAGCACCAAGTAACGCGATGGCATCACCAGTCGCACCTTGGCCGCTCAGCTTAGGAATGAACATCCCCTTCATTACATCTACCGCGGGAGGTTTCACGTAGCTCAATTCTCCGAAAAAACATGCAGCCATCACGAACACTAGGATTGTTATTAACAGTTCAAGCTTCCTCACCTGCACCATTCGATTTTTTAAAAATCGGCATCATACAATTTAGAAACATAGCGACAGTTCCAGGAATCGAACCTAAAACCTTTTTACTAAACTAACATGATTGGTTTAGATTAATGCTCTAATTTAAAAGCTGCTAATGTAATTCCCTAGCGAAGGTAGGCCCTTAATTAATTACTATAAGTTAGTTAATAAAAGCACTACTATTTCGAAATGGCTCTTCTATGATACTCCCTCCGTTTTTTTAGAAGTTTTACCATTTGACTTTGTTAAAATTTTTAAAAAATATAATAAAAAAGAAAGTAGATGGTAAAAGTAAGAGAGATATAAAAAATAAGAAAGAGAATAGATAAAGTATGAAGTAGAGTGTTTAAAAATTAATAAGTGGAGATAGTGGGTTTCTAAAAATGAAAACGTTAAACTTGTAAAAAAAAAGTATGAAATGACAAATAGTAAAACTTGTAAAAGAACGGAGGAAGTATAAGACAATGAAATCTTCCTAACACTATTATAATTTGAGTGATCTATAATTCTATACATATGCGTCGCATAATACATACTTTTCATGCTACTTTTGAAAGCAGTATGTGAGTATTTATTAATTTGTGGGACATTCGAGCTGAATATATATATGTCGCATAATACAAAAAGTGACGTCCAGTGTATCAAATTAAAATCACAAGAAATTATATCTTAGTCGTCCTTTTTAAAATAAAATGTGAACGTTAATTCTAGGCGAAGTAACTACTACGATGAACAAACTTGTCCATGGGATCGGTCAAGCATAATAAAAGTAAAATCTCTGGTATATATCTCAAGTCGTCATTAATATTGTCGGCAACATAAATGTTATTGACTTTGTAAATTATTTTAAGAACAAACATTCCTTACCAAAAATAGTCAATTGTAAGTAACGTAACAGGATATGTTCATAAAAATTGGTCGGATCCAAGATTTAAAATGCTAATTAGCTACTTAACTGCTTTCATAAAAGATGTATAGTGTATTATTGAAACATTTAAGAACATATAAGAATATAGTCAATAATATACTGAGCATCTAAGAGCTAGCTAGTAGGTATAGACGAAGCATACATTTTCTTATAGTTGACATTGTGAAGCTTTTGATTAATTTTTCGAATTAGCTAATTACCCAGTAAAGATTACGAAGATCAATAAGATGATAATGTAGTGGTCCAAGTAATAAGATGACAATTAATATAGTATGGGAGATTACAGGTAGACCGCATGGAAGATAGATATAGAGCTGCAAATGGTTTATAGTACTATTAAATTTCAACATTATTCAGAGGTCTATATATGTATGGAATCTCTCGGAAGAAAAATATATATCTCAAAAAGTTGTAGTAATATGTTAAATTGACTTACTCCATATCTTTGCAGACCAAGCAAGAGTAGAGTGCTGAAACCCGTACAAAGAACCCCAGCCCAGACTGGTACGTTGAACAATATGTTCAGAGCAAATGCCGTTCCTATCACTGTCGCGATCACACAAACATAAGTAATAAGTAATAGGACGGACATAATTATCATCTGTTTGAAATAATTTAATCATTCAAGATTGTGATTTGTTAAAGAATACTAACTACACTATCTAAATGCTGACTGAGGCTTAATATTTTACATCTTACTAAACATATTTTGGAATTTTCATTGCGTCTTATCTTGTGTATTATCTATCGTATGGCTTAATTCAATCTAATACTCATTCATATCTTACTAGACGTCTCTTTAGAATATTCATCACGTCTTATCTTTTGTTTTGGAGAGTGGAATACCTTCGGGAATGTCAGCAGCAATGACGGCAACCTCAGCCAGAATCCATAGGCAATATTTGACAAGCATCGGATACTCAGACTTGCAATGCTCCGACAAGTGTTTCCCTGTGATAAGGAGGACATTCAACTTAACTTTTCAAACAATTCATTCGTTTTGATTTTTTATAGAAATTTTAATTTGTATGACTAGTACAATTTTAATCAAGAGCAATTCGTGTGATAGTCCTTACTTTCCAAGAGATGGGACAAATAGTCAAATATGGCATGTTCACATAGTTAGCTACAAAAACATTGATTGATGTCTTGTAATGACATCAATGCATGTAGTTAAACTTGTGATTTGATTCCATCTCTCGAACAAATGGTATCTTAAATAAGCTTGTATTTAATGAAACCTAGAAATGCGAACCCACCTGTGGTAACTCCAAGATTGGCTGCAAGAGATTGGATTATCAGAGCAAAGATCAGCCCGATAAGGATCACCCATAGTAGCTGCAAATTCATAATTCAAGAACATAATCAATAACATGAGCTCAAATTGGCATGAATCCAATTCCAGAACCTTTCCCCTCTCATTTTCCAGCATGACGAGGGCATTTTAATTTGATGAGAAATCGAATAATTATTGGAAAATGTTAAATCGAGAGCAGTATATTTTGTTTATAAGTTTTTGCGGGACAGTATTTACTTCGTATCCGTGATTTGCACCGGCTTGAAGATCCGTCTCCACTGTGATCAATTCGCAACAAACCACACGTTAGTAACAATCCAAGTACTAATCAATTTTGAACTTAAAATTATGCCGAGTGAAATAATTATTATTACAATTTCCAGGATCAAGGTAAGCCAATGAGACCAAGAAACCAGGCCCAACATATGACAAGAAGTTCCTCCATCCAGGTTTCTGTACATGTACACACAAATCATTAAACATTTAATCAAGTATTCATTTACTCCAAAACAAAAGGAGCTAAAGAGAACCTGTTCAACATGGTCGAATTGCTTGGCGCCAGAAGGGCCAGGCGTATCACCTACAGCGACGACCCGGTGGCTGTTTCCAGCGTTTCCTTGCAGCTCTAGGTTTGCCATCACAAAGTATGCTATGTATATAAGTGAGGTAGAGAATAGCTTGCAATTAAGTGTGTTGTGTTGTGCTCAGTTATTTTTTGAGTATATATAGTTGCACATAATATAATACCTGCTCCAGGTGAGGACTGTACTCTCGTTTTTTTGCCAACTAAACTAATACTTATAATTTGGCTTTGTACAGAATATTGGGGCAATTATTTTTGGAAGATTAATTAGTTTGACTATAGACTAATAGTTGTCGTATACATGCACACTATAAAAAATTGGAAAATTTTCATCCGGCTGATTTCTTTTTTGGAGTAGCTCCAATATTTTGGGATAGGTACTCGGTATTTGGTAAAACAATTGATAAGGTGACCGATAATTAACAAAATTACTGAAAGATGAACATTCATCTCATTTTTTTTAAAAGTTACATATAGTAGTTTTCAAACCAGATAACTTATTACCGTTCAACAAACATACTTATTATAGTTAGACCACTTTATTTTGATCAGATGATTAAGGTGGAATAATCACCTTATAAGTCGCACCAAATATACACTTGGCTATGATTCATGTGGAATATCACAAAATGCATATCATTTCAAATAGCAGTCATTAACTCGTGCATATGCCACGAAGAGCAGTCATCAGTAACCGCGTCGTTCTGAAAATTGTGTTTGAATCGATTAGTATTCGGAGCATTTTATACCATTAGGGAAATTATTGGAACAAAGTAAGGAGAGGATCTAGAAAGAAACTAGCTAGGATGAATGAAAATGAGCCATGGATCTGCAATTGTTATGATCAAAGAGGTCAGCATACATTGACTTGACATAGCTTTGATACAGTGCTGTTGATGCAACTAAATATTAATTAAATTAAACTGAGTTCTATTTTGACATATGCTATGTGACATGACATATAGGGAGTACCTACACAAATATAGATCAAACTTATGTTTTAGACTTTTACTACTACATAATTATATCACATATGTATCAAACATTTTGTCTGTTTATTTACACAAATGCGCCAATCTGTGTCAAATTAGATTCTCTAAGATTCATGTATTTGTTTTTTTCTATTTTTTAAAAAAAAAATTGTGGTAATTACTTCGGTGTAGTTATATATGAGGTACTGACTTGCACACAAATCCACTGAACCAATAGTTCGAAGCATTTGACGAGCCCCACAACTCTGCCATGTGAAGATGATGGAGTAAATTAGGTTTGAAGGCTCGAAGAATTTCATTATTCACTTAAAATGACACTTACCAATTTTTCCCAACATTTATTTATTTTTGAAAATGTTTCCGAAATAACAAACGAAAATCTTCTGATGGAACGGAGGGAGGGAGCATCAGGTAACACGTTGCAGAATGGTACAAGGATGAAGCAGCAAGCAATCGAATTAATTATTGAGGTCTAAGGAATTTAAGAGTGGCATGAAATACACTGCCTCTCCATGACCAAGGATATGAATCCCTCAAATTCTCAGTCAGTATCTGAAGAGTCAAATGATCTTTATAGAGCCTGTGTCATTCTCTCAAACTCTGTTACATCATCCTACAAAATATAATACTACTACAGGACACAACACGGTTTTCTTCTTGATGATCAAATATAATACCAGTATACTACTATAGGACACAAATCCTCAAGTTTTTATCTACTGTAACATAAGGTGCTCTAATCAAATTCGAGTGAAATTTAAGAGGGTTCTGTCAGTTCTGTATATTCATCTCCGTGACTTTAAAATCAAACTCCGAGTCCTTCTTTTCCACTCTGTTTGCTAAGCTACAATAGGCATGGTACATAAAGGTTAAACTGGGGAGCAACAGTTGATGAAAAAGAAAAAATGAAGTCAAAAGAACTGATGAGCTATGATCATGCTTTTAGTTGTTTAGCAGACAGTGGAAAAAAGAAGTCAAAAGAAGAACTGATGCAGTTGTTCTTTCGTCTCATGGCAATGGAATTGGTTAGACTCCAATTCTACATGTTATACATTAACGAAATGTATAAGATATGATCATGCTTTTAGAAATGCCACTGTCACAAAGCAAATTCAATAGCCGACTACCATCACAGGAAAGCTAAAATATCTTACTTGAAGATTCAGACAGAAGTATCCGTGTGCAGGAAGACATGCAAATCACCTGGACCAAATAATAAAAGATGGTAACATGATCATTTACACAAGATAGTCTTCATGGTCTTACTCCCAACACATCTCGTATGCAATGTTCAACTCTTCTCATCCACATGTAGTTGCTACTGGTGAATTCCCAAATCTCCTGCAACATACATCAGGTGTGTATCACTTCATTCAGTGACCTGTGTACAAGAAGACATGTATTATAACCATAGAACAGGTAATCACAGCCCAATAACTTGATCAATAATTTAGGTCTTCACGGTCTTACCGTCAGCACATCTGATATAGAGTGTCATCTTTTCTCATCCATATCAGTAATGTCCAGGAACATGCCGGTATAACAAATCACTCAATCTCCAAAGTCCTCTGTTTCCCACAGGTATGGCTTGACCTTCATTACACTCCTCGCCCGATTCTCAATTCCATCCTCAATAAGCTGGCAAAACTTTTTATCCAGCAAATCCATCCTACCCTCTGACTTCAGGGTATCACAAACTAATCTATAAGTATATTCTCTTGGAATCGGGCCTCCCTCAACTAACTCCATCATAAAACCCCAAGCCTCTACCCCTCTTCCCACTTCACACAAAGCATGGATTATCGGCATATAGGAACTCGTACTCGGCACACCATGTTTCCTTTCTCGCATCCCCCTCAACATCTCAACCGCTCTATCAATCTCATTCACAGCACTAAAGTACCTAATAAAAGAATCATAAGTAACTCTATTCGGCACACATCCCCTATTCATCATATCATCAAACAACTCCAAAGCCCTCCCAATCCTATTCGTCTTGCAACAACCATTAATCAAACAGTTATACGTAACAACATCCGGAACAAAACCTTTAAACAACATCAACCTAAAAAAATTATTAGCCTCCCACATCCGCCTCCTAATCGCCTTCTTACACATCGTCTCCATTGCATGCCTACAGCAAGAACTAATCAAGATAGTATACGTAAACGCATCCGCAGGACACCTAAACCCCGGCAAATCCATTCGAGCATACAAGAACCTAGCTTTATCGAAAAACCCGACTCTACAAAGCGCGTAAATCATAGTATTATAAGCATAAACATCAGGCTTGCAATGAAAATACCTCATCCTATAAAAAAGAGCCAAAGCCTCTTTCACAAAGCCCTCTTCTCCTAAAGCCTTAATCACACAAGTGACAGTAGCTGTAGTCACAAGACTATCACAGTCACTAGTTTCCCCCCTCCTCCTAGACATATTCTTCAAAAAATCCCACAACAAGTTCAACCTATTCCCCTTGGCCAAAACCAAAGCCATCTCCTTACAAGTCTGCTCATTGTGAGAAAACCCAAAAGACAATTGAACCCAGTCGTAAAATTCAAGAGCTTTTTGAATGCCAAGATTCAATTTTTCTGGGTCTCTATGAGCTGCAGGACCATGAACAGGAGAACCCTTTTGGTAATTGATGGATTCTAGCTCAAGGTCTCTTTGCTTTAAGGGGGGGCGATGTCGGAAGGTTTTTTTACGGCCAATGGATCTTGAGGACTGGAAAAGGTGTAATGGGATTGATCGGAGTACCTGGATGACATCGTCGGAAGTCCAGATGAGCTGGTGGTTGTGCGGTGGAGATGTGGTGGTGATGGTTTCAAAGGGTTTGTTTTGGATGATTGTTGATAGTACGTCGCTGACCCGCCGGCTGGAATGGGTGGAGAAACGGCTGAGTAGTGGTGGCGAAAAACACACCGGTGATGACTTCATTTTTAATTTTTACTCTTTTCTCTAACTTTCATTTCTTGGTATGAATTGTGGGGAGGGACCTAGTGTAACAAGTAAAAAATTCGTAATTTGAATATTCGTAATTTGAATTTAGACATTTTAAAGCGAATTGACCGTCAAAAGTTCGTAAGCGTTGTTGGTCCAGCTTTTGTGACTTGTAATATTTTCCAGCCCATCACTTATGTAAATTCCAGGTCCATTTTCTTTAATAAATCCATTTTAGCTCTACCCTAATTATTTTCAAAGAAAACCCCTTTGTTAAAACATTATTTCGCGCGCAAATTTCTCTGCAAGACGCATCCATCTTCTAAAATTGATTCCCGGTTCGTTAACCGTCGGATCATGCTGAATTTTGGAGAGAGGATTTCTATCAGATCGTTCTAAACTTTCATCGGACGGATCTCCGTTTTGATGTTTCAATCATCCCGAATCCGGTGTCGACCAGAGGGCTAATTTTCCAACCTGTTTTCAATTCTTGTCCCTCTTGTTCGTTTATCTCAAGACAAGTTTCCCTAACACCTATTCACAGTTATTTGGTTGATTGTGATGTATGTTATGATATGTGATATTTGCAAGTTACTTTAGGGTTCATCACGTTCATATGATTGTTGTTGAATTATTGTCCATGTTATATGCAAGTTCCCCTACTGTTTTATTTCAACCCACGATCATATGGATGATTGTTGCGATCATAGTTATGATGTCTGGATTGGTGTTATGGATGCTTGCTGGACAATTGAATCATATGACTTTCTCAATTCTGGGA
This sequence comes from Plantago major, assembly GCA_026545765.1. Taxonomy (NCBI): domain Eukaryota; kingdom Viridiplantae; phylum Streptophyta; class Magnoliopsida; order Lamiales; family Plantaginaceae; genus Plantago; species Plantago major. The sequence continues at coordinate 79,255,462 of CM048841.1, forward strand.
GTTGCTTTGTGTGGTCTTAGTTCCGAGTTGGTTGTAGCAGTAATTTACTTGATTTCTCATGTCTTGTTGGTTGTCTCTTTTGCAATTGAATGTTCTTTGTGGTAAATTGAGTATGAATTATGTGAGCTGCTATTGTTTTGTATGGACAAAATCAAGTTTATTGTGTTGATTAGTTTATAGCATCTTATGCTAGTGATTCTACTTTTATGGTTGTGATGTGGGGTAAAAATGGATAAGTCGTTAGTTAGTTCGTCGACGCCCTAGATGGATGTAGTTCTTGCTCGAACGATGATATTAGTTAGCGGAAGTCGAATAGTCCTTGGTTCAAGTCGCCTTTACTTTGATTAAGTTCGTGACTTCGCGAAGGTCGGAAAGTGTGCGGACGAAAAAGTGGACCTAGACACGTTTGTGGTCCGAGATTGAGTCCGTCGGTCCTCCGTTGCGTCTGTCGGTCCTCGGTGGTGTCCGTCGTTGATCTGTGACAAGAAAATAAGGGGTTAGACCCTTTTGAGCCGGTTTTCCTAGGACAACCCGGTACTTAGATTCAACTAGTTAATAAGTCGGTCGACTTTTCAATCTAGGACTTAAAAACTTCGATAGTAGATTTTCGGAAGTAGTTGCTTACCGTTTACGAGGAGTAGAGGCCTTGTATTTATAGGCAAGATTTGTTATCATCCTCTCTTGGATGAGTGCCAAGTGTACGGTCCGGATTCGTCCATGCTAGAAGTTGGGCTCATGGGCCTTTAATGGGCTTGGCCCATTTAAGTCGATGAGGCTTGGATTGTAGTCCGAAGGTTGAAGTATTAGAGGGTCGGCCTCTTGATTTTGGTGTAGTCGGACCTTTTACTTTGGTGAGGTCGAACTCCCTTGATAGCATTGTCCCGATATGATTAAGTCTTCTTAGTTCGGGAGTAGGACTTAAAGGTACATATCATAAGTCCCCCCAGTTTCCGGGGAGTATACTGTTTCAAGGTCATGCCATTTGGCCTACGAAATGCTGGCGCCACCTACCAAAGATTGGTGAACCAAATGTTCAAAGAAGAGATTGGCCAATCAATGGAGGTTTATGTAGATGACATGCTAGTAAAAATCAAGGAGACATCTGATCACATCCCCCATCTGGAAAGATGTTTTGCCATAGTAAGAAAATACGGAATGAAACTCAATCCTGCCAAATGCACATTTGGAGTAACTGGAGGAAAATTCTTGGGGTACATGGTGACACAGAGAGGGATCGAGGCAAACCCAGAAAAGATAAAAGCCATATTGGAGCTTCCACATCCGGAGAAACTCAGGGACGTTCAGAGACTCATAGGGAAGGTTATATCCCTTAGCCGCTTCATTTCCAGATCAGTTGAAAAGAACCTCCCTTTTTTCAAAATCCTAAGGAAAACGGACAAGTTTGAATGGAACAATGAGTGCAAGGAGGCATTTGAGAACTTGAAGCTCTATTTATCCTCCCCGCCTCTACTTTCCAAACCAGAAGAAGGAGAGCCCTTGTACATCTATCTCGCCATCACTCCTGAAGTGGTGAGTTCCGTCTGCGCACGACATGAAGAACGAACACCTTCCGTGTACTACCCGAGCAAAGAAATCGGAGCAATGGAGAAAACTACAAGGAAATAGAGAAGTATGCCTATTATGCGGTAGAGGCCTCCAGAAGCTCAAGCCGTTCCCACAAAATAGTGGTCCTCACGAACTAGCCGCTGAAACAAGTCTTAGGTGACGCTTCGAAGTCAGGAAGGTTGGCTAAATGGACAATTGAGTTAGGAGATCATACGATCGAGTATCAAGCTCCATCTGCCAAAAAAGCCCAGGTCCTAGCTGATTTCCTAGCCGAATATCCGGGGAACATGGAACCTCAAAAAGATAAAGATGAGCAAGCCCCCAGTGAAGCCCCGAAAGACATTTCACCAACAAGCCAGGTTTTGACATTAACAACGGAAGTGGCTGGATTGGATAATCGGAAATCGATCACGTGGCGGAATGGATTATCGCTGAAAAAGAAAGTCCTAGCTTACCTCCCCACTGAAGGAGAGAGCCGTGTGCTCTAAAACATAAACCGACCCTACGAGTGGCTTTTATCCCAAAAGAACTCGGTCCGGAAGAAAAGGACATATGGGAACTTTATGTGGACGGTTCATCGGCCGCTCATGCGGGTGGAATGGGGTTATTACTGATCAACCCAGAAAGAGCCCAGATGGAATATGCTATCCGCTTAACATTTCCAAAGAATAAACAATGAAGTAGTATGAGGCTCGATAGCGAGAATGAAGATGGCCAAGTCATGGCAAAAACTCAAAGCTTACTCGACTCTCACTAGTCACTTACTCAAGATTCGCAAATTTACGACAAAAAGTGCTTCAATGATCAAATATCTAAAGGTAGTTAAAGAGTTAGAAAAAGCGTTCGACATGTTTTGTCTGATCAAGATCAACTGAGCAAAAAACACCATTGCCAATATGATGTGGAGTAAAAATGGATAAGTCGCTAGTTAGTTCGTCGACGCCCTAGATGGATGTAGTTCTTGCTCGAACGATGATATTAGTTAGCGGAAGTCGAATAGTCCTTGGTTCAAGTCGCCTTTACTTTGATTAAATTCGTGACTTCGCGAAGGTCGGAAAGTGTGCGGACGAAAAAGTGGACCGAGGTCGAGTCCGTCGGTCCTCTGTTGCGTCTGTCGGTCCTCGGTGGTGTCCGTCGTTGATCTGTGACAAGAAAATAAGGGGTTAGACCCTTTTGGGCCGGTTTGCCTAGGACAACCCGGTACTTAGATTCAACTAGTTAATAAGTCGGTCGACTTTTCAATCTAGGACTTAAAAACTTCGATAGTAGATTTTCGGAAGTAGTTGCTTACCGTTTATGAGGAGTAGAGGCCTTGTATTTATAGGCAAAGGTTTGTTATCATCCTCTCTTGGATGAGTGCCAAGTGTACGGTCCGGATTCGTCCATGCTAGAACTTGGGCTCATGGGCCCTTAATGGACTTGGCCCATTAAGTAGATGAGGCTTGGATTGTAGTCCAAAGGTCGAAGTATTAGAGGGTCGGCCTCTTGATTTTGGTGTAGTCGGACCTTTAACTTTGGTGAGGTCGAACTACCTTGATAGCATTGTCCCGATATGATTAAGTCTTCTTAGTTCGGGAGTAGGACTTAAAGGTACATATCATAAGTCCCCCCAGTTTCCAGGTATCTTAGTAAAAAGATAGTTGTGAAATTTTTCGAGTTGGAGTCTGACATATCTCAATTCCGGTGGTCATGATCTTGTCAAAATGGGCTTCTTGTTCTCGGCCTATTTCTTGTCCCCCATTTTTGTTCTCAGGCCCGAGCCCAAGCCCATAAATGGGTTTTGTCGCTCCGCTTACGTGGCGCCATCTGATTGGTTCTTGTGGACTATACATACGTACATCTTCTTCGTCTCTTAGTTCTCTTATTTCTTTGTTTCTTGGTTTCGTCGAAGATATGGGCACGCCTTAGACGAGACCGAGACTTGGCAAAGTGAGGTTCAAGATAATTTATTTGTGTCAAACTTTTTCGATCCGATTTTTGTATCAAACATCTTGTACCGACACAAAATAATTTTGACGCTCTCGTTTATTCATCCGTCTTCCTCGTCTGTACCGACACAAAATAAATTCGACGCTCTCGTCTCGACAAAGTGAGGTTCGAGATAATTTATTTGTGTCAAACTTTTTCGATCCGATTTTTGTGTCAAACTTTTTGTACCGACACAAAATAATTTTGACGTTCTCGTTTATTCATCCATCTTCCTCGTCCCCCGAGTTTCCAAATATCTTAGTAAAAAGATAATTGTGAAATTTAGCGATTGAACCATATTCTCGATTCGTCATTTATACCGGTCGCTCAAGTCTTGATGTATGGGCTAGATTTTTCGGCCCATGGGCTCGGTTGAACCGGCCCATTTTACTTCTATATAAATGAATTTTTCACCCTTCATTTACCTCATCATTTTCTTTTTTTACCCAACCATAGAAAAGTGACTGTAGAAAAAAACCAAGACCAAGATTGAAAGAAGAGACCGAGAAGAAGTAAGACGCAGACAAACCGAGAAAGAAAAGAGAGCAGACCGACATTTGGCGGAATAAGAGAGCAGATCGGCGGAAAGGAAAAAGGGAGCAGACCATTGGAAAAAGAGAGCAGACCGGCGGAACGGAGAGAGCAGTCCGACAGAAGGAGAGAGCAGCGGACCGGCGGAAGAAAAAGAGAGCAGACCGACGTGAAGAAAAGAGGGCGGACGACATTGGAGGCCCAAAAAAGAGAAGAGAAGCAGACCGACATTGGAGGCCAAACCGACATTGGAGCACACAAGCTGAAGATCGGTACTATTCCGATTTTACTGTTCATCAATTTTTTTTTTTTTTTTTATTTTTATTTTTATAATGTATGTTCCATCTATGCTCCATCTTGCTCTTTAAACTCGACTTTATATTATTATTGTCTTTATCTTTAACCATATTCTCTTCTGGCAAATGAGAACTCTTCTGTATGCTCTATCTTGCTCTTTAAAACCGAATTTATATTATCATCGTCTTTATCTTGAACCATATTTTCTTCTGCCAACTGAGAACTAATTTTTTTTTTCTTTTTCTTTTTACAACACTAGACGCACCTTCATACGCAATGCCTCGAGAAGATGAATCGATCTTTCTGTTCCAATAGCAAAATATTGTTATGCTGTCACTTGCCATTCTTACGCATACCGATTCACTTTCGTGTTTTAGCGGATTTGGACCAAGGTTTGATTATTGAGGTCATTGCTCGACTTTAGACTTCCGAGATTCAAGGCTGCCACCATTGCGAATTCGAGGAGGATAGGAGGAGAAAACTGAGAGTTGATCCGTTTCGAGATTCGAGGTAGACCGAGTTTTGAAGGTGGCCGTCGTTGGGTGATTCCGGGACGGGACCGATATTGGGAGAGACCGAGGTTTGAGAGAGACCCAGATTGGAGGCCGAGGTCCCGTGATTTCGATCATTTTCGAGATTCAAGAAGGAAGGCAGATTGTGGAAGTAAGCTTCTTGTTCTGCCTTTTCATTTATTCCATCGGCATGCTTCATGGTTGCTCGGTCTTTGTGGTTGATCGGTCCTTTGTTGATGATTTTATCTATCTTGAACTTGCTTGGTGGATCGGTCTTTTGTTGATGATTTTATCTATCTTGAACTTGCTTGGTGGATCGGTCTATTTTGCCTCGTTGTTCCGAACTTTGCATTTCTTGGAATTTGCTTGGCCGAAAAAATGTTCTCCGTTTTTTCTACTTTAATTGGTATCCGATTCGGGGGTAAAAACTTTTTTAACTTGGGTGAATTCCTTTGTCTTTGATGTATGTAGATTCCCCGGCTCGGATCCAAAAATTAAAAGAAAAAACATGTCTGGGGTGAGTAACGATCTTGGTGAGGTTTACTTGGGCGACGGGGAAGAGGTTCGGCCGTCTCGTGACAATATGGTAGTTCTGACGGATTTCGACCAATCGTCTGATATGGATGAGTGTGAAGTACAGTTGGTAACCCGTAGGTCTCCTCGTCAAGTGGGTACTAGGCATTTGGTCCGTCTATCTCATTCCCGTCTTGTTAGGTCCGAGGTCTTGCCTCCTCGTCAGGTGGAACTTCCGCCTATGTATGCTGCATCTTTGGGTTATGGTTATAGGTTCTGCTGAGCCGATGCCTTTATCATCCTTTCCAATGGCGGAACCCGAGGTTGTCGGGTCTTTCGGGACTCTTCCTTGTAATCGAGTCCTAGAGATAGATGATCATGTTGAGGCCGTCCCGATAGGAAAGCTCGAGTCTCCTTTGTCTTTTGACTCCAATCCGCCCCCTAGGAATCTGAGCTTGATTTATGGAACTCAGACGGTTTTATCATCCCCCGAGCCCGAGGACGTTGCGGTGAGTGATCCTTCTAGTTCTGGCTCTTCGTCTTCTTCGTCCGGAGATAGTGATAGTGATGAAAGTTCGTCTGAGGGAGATTCTGGTGAGGATGGGAGTGCTCCGAATGATGGGGCGAGTGGTGGTGACAGAGGTGAATCGGAGGAGGATGTTGACATCACGGGTTCCGAGGGTGAGGATTTAGACCGAGGGAGTGAGGTTCCGGTGTTCGAGAATTCCGAGCGCACCATTGTTGTTGCTCTTGATGCGTCGAGGTCCAAATGTCGTAGGAATAAAAGGAAGCCCATTAAGACGGCAATTGAGTATAAGACGACCCGTGTTGATCCCATTGGCGATTTGAGGGCTGATGCCGAGGCCAATGAGGATCAAATCATTCCAACTTGTTCGACGACTCTTTCTGTGTCGATCATCTCTAGACTTTGTCGTCGTTTTGAGATCCCGAATGATTATGAGATTATGATCCCTTCGTCGACTCAGACTATGTACAACCCACCCGCGGGTTATATGGCATTTCACGTTTGAGCTTTCAAGTGTGGGTGGAGGCTCCCGATGATACCCGAGATAGAGGAGTTGTTTAGAGAGATGGGTTTATGTCCTACACAGATTCTTCCTAATGCTTTAGGCCCATTATGTGTTTTGGAGTGATCTTGGCTTTGAAGGGGGAGGCTTTCTCGTATCAAAAGTTTCTAGCGGCTTTCAACATAGCCCTTAGTTCCGGAACGACATTCTTTTACTTCACGGCTCGACGAGGTTATAAATTCCTAGATAGGTATGAGTCATCCCATTCTTCCAAGTGGTGGCCTAAATATTTTTATGTCAAACATCCTTCCGGTGATTGGAGATTACCTAGCTACTTTTGTAGAAAGAAGTTTTCGACCACAAAACTGAGAGTGCCTGCTTGGTTAGAATCACTTAGGCCGATTGTTGCGGAGTCCGAGGGGGGGAAGACCTACGTTCCGCTCATAGGGACGAGGGGGTGCACTACTTTATATCATGATACCGATCCCGGACTTCTTTTAGAGAAGGCCGCCGTTTTTGGGGTTGTTGGGAAAGATCCAACACTTTATTATCCGTACGGTTTGGTTGTGCAACCTCACTTGTGGTTGGCCGGATTGACTAGTGTGCCGGTCTATTGTAACGACAGGCCCAATTTGCGTGAGTAGATCATATACTTGGTAGAATATCTTTTTTATTCTCAGCTTTTGTTCTGATATTATTTCCTCGCAGGTTACTAGATCATGGAGTCCGCCACCAAATTGTTTGAGCAATGTAATGCCGAGAAGTTGAAGGCCCGAGAGAAGCTGAGGGCCGGCAAGAAGAAGAAGTACCCTCCGGGTCCGCAAAAGATCCCTACGACCGAGCCGACGAATCATGCTTCTGTGCTCCAGCCGCCGGCCTCAGGTGGTTCCTCGGTCCTGTGGTTCCTCGGCCCTGTGTGGTTCATCGATCCCTAATCCGCAGGTACCTCGGTCTAAATTCTCGATCTTTTTGTTCTTCTATTTTTATTGTGCCTTCTTTTTCTCAATTTGTTGTACCTAACGAAAGTTCATTTTTCAGGAGCAAGTGAGTATTGTGGCTCGAAGTGAAGCTGATGCGGCCAAGAGAAAAGGGAATGCACCGACGGATAAGGAGAGGGCGCCTTCTAAGGGGATCCGAGTGGTGATGGGATCCAATGATGCCAATGTGAATGATACCACCGCACTTCGTGGTATGTCTAGGGTCGACCTTGTGGGGAGCCTCAAGTCTTTGTCGGGACTTATCAAGAATCATGCCGATGATGTAAGTAACTTTTTGTATATATTGCATTTTTCTCACTTGTCGCGCTTCATTTCTAATTTTTCTATCTTAATGACCATCCTTGATTTGTAAGTAACTTCTTACTTCCTTTCTTAGGTCACCGATCATGTCGCAGCCTTTTTGGATTTAGAAGAGTCCGATACTACCCGACTGAAGGAGGAGATTGAGGCTTCAAATGCGAAGTTGGTTGCTCGTGAGGCCGAGATTGCCAAACTCAAGTCCGAGAGAGTTTTGTCGGACAAAAAGCTCAAAAAGGAGAAGATTGCTCATGGCAAGATCGAGAAAGCATTGTCCCTAATCACGTCCGCTCGGGCTAAGATGGCCGAGGCACTTCTCTCCAAAGCGAAGACCACTCGTACTGATGCCGTAAAAAATTTCCTTAAGTCTGACTCCTACTATTTCCTTAGTAAGATGCGAGAGGGCGACGTTAGGGGGGACGCCTTTTTTGATTGTGTGAGCCAGTTGAAGGACGCCGGATTTTTCAATTACTCCATTATGAGCCAAGACGCGAACCTCAAGATAATGGGGAATTGTGATGGGGAGGCAGTCTTTGATCCCAAATTGAAGTCCCCCGACGCTCTTGCTTCGGATGAGTTTTGGTCCGTGGTTGCTCCTTTGGCGGATTTTACCGTAGATGAATCTCCGGTCTACCCCTCTTGGTTACCTGATGTCTTTTATGCCTCTAAGATTGGTGGCGGGCAATCCTCCAACTGCAATGCTAAGTGAATGGATCTCCCGGGTCCCATTCTTGATCATGAGCCGGCTATGTTTTTGGAGGAGGTTGAAGGCAAGAAAGTTACTCGCCGCTTCTGGAAGAGGTCCGAGGTCTAGACTTGATTCGATCCAAGGGTATGCCCTTGCGTATTTTTGTAGAGTGTCTGACTTATTTGAACACTTATTATGACTTTGGTAATATTTTGACTAGCTATCCCCTTGTCTTGTGAGGGTTAAACTCGTACCAACATTTGACACCTCTCATCGGTCATGCTTGGATCATCCCTCGTACTTTTGGGTTTTAACTGTAACTTTTGTTGATCCAGGAGTGACCGATTTTAATGCAATAGACTTGGGTTTTATTTTCGTCCATCTTGAATGTTTGTACGCATGTCTTTATTCTTGTTATCTTGTTGATCTTCGGATCCATACCTTGCGTTATCGTGATATTCAAACTTCATGGTTTTATAGCTTCCATTCAAACGTTGAACTAATGGCCCGAAAATCAAACAAATTGAATATTGGTCCGAGGCTTAGATTGGGCCGAGATTCGGTCTCGTGGTGTTGGTCCTTGATTGTTCTAAGACTCTTTGGGTCCTAGACTCCGGGAGTTGCATTTTTCGTGCAAAATTCGTCAATGTTGGGTTCTTCCAATGCTTGGTCTTGGATGCTTTTGGTTCGAGGATTTTTAAGATAATTTTTGAGTTGAGCGTCGGTATACCTTGGACACTTTGGGTCCGAGACAATCCGCACCTCAATCTTTGTTTCTTAGGGAGTTTCTTTCTGACACTTTGGGTCCGAGAAACTTTAAGATAATTTTTTAGTCGAGCGTCGGTATACTTCGGACACTTTGGGTCCGAGACAATCCGCACCTCAATCTTTGTTTCTTAGGGAGTTTCTCTCTAACACTTTGGGTCCGAGGAACTTTAAGATAATTTTTTAGTCGAGCGTCGGTATACTTCGGACACTTTGGGTCCGAGACAATCCGCACCTCAATCTTTGTTTCTTAGGGAGTTTCTCTCTGACACTTTGGGTCCGAGGAACTTTAAGATAATGTCTGCCCTTAGTGGCGCGTACGGTTCTTCTTGCAAATAGTTGACAGAAAAATAAATGCTTCATTATAATCGAACGGTAGGATTACATGGTAGACAAAAGATGATATATTTTAAAAGATCCTATTACAATTGATCTAGGCGTAGTACTTCTGCAGATTCTTGCTCCAAGCACGCTGAGCGTTTGTCGTCCATGCTTTCCAAAGCGTAGCTCCCATTGATACTTGCCCTTGTGACTGTAGGGACCTTCCCATTGGTTCGAGTTTTCGGTTGGTTTTAGTATATCGCCTTTCGTAGCACCAAGTCTCCAACTGAGGTCCCTACTTTTCACATGTTTGTTGTAGCCCTTACCATGATAGCTTGGTATCCTAAGGTTCTAGGCCGTACTTCTTTTGGTCTCGAGCATGTTGAGTCGTACACTCTTTTGTCGTGGTTGTCCGAGGAACGTACCTTGATCCGGAAGGTGTTGATTGAGATTTCGGACGGGATTACAGCTTCGGATCCATACACCAAACTGAACGGAGTTTCCTGTGTGGCCGTTCTTGTCGTGGTACGATAAGCCCATAGTACTCCTTCCAATTCATCGACCAATCTTTCTTTATGCGTCCCGCCTCTTCTCAAGATTGTCGACGATGGTACGATTGGTTACCTCGCTTGTCCGTTGACTTGAGGATACCCAACGGAAGTGAAACGCTATTCGATCCCCATTTCTTCGCACCAATCTTTCAAATTGACCGGAGAATCCGACCATTGTCCGCAACTAGTATTCGTGGTAGGCCAAATCGACACGATAATTTCCAAAGGAAGTCCATGACCTTATTCTCTGAAATGGAGGTCGTTGCCTCGGCTTCTACCCATTTCGAGAAGTATTCTACGGCCACAATGAGAAATTTTTTCCACGGGTCCCACAGGAAAGGTCTCGATGTCCATGCCCCACAGATCGAATGGACATGGGATAGTTGATGGTATCATTGGTATGGTAGGCCGATGGGGGATCCTTGCGAACCTTTGACATTCCGAGCATGATCGTGAGAATCTTCCAGCTTCCTTTTGCATTGCTGGCCAATAATAGCCATTTCTCTGAATTTTCTGGGCCAAGGCTCTTCCTCCTGAATGGTTTCCGCAACTTCCTAAATGGATCTCCTTCAACACTGTACTGGCCTCAGACGGACCCAGGCAACGGAGGTGAGTTCCATCATAGGACTTTCTATATAGGTCTGTACCAGAGAGTGTAAAGGAATGAGTGAACAGTAACTCGGAAATAGTACCGAGCTTCAGCAGTTTCTTCTCCGTGCGGTCTGCTCTATCTTCTTACGTCGGTCTGCCTTTTCTTGTCTCGGTCCAAGTTTCTTCCGTCTCCAAGTTTCTTCCGTCTTCAAGTCTGTTTCTCCTCTTGTCGGTCTGCTTTTCTTCGCTTTACTCTCAGTCCGCTTTTCTTTCCGCCATCATTGCCGCTCTCTTTCTTCCAACGCTTCCCGCTTGCTTTTCCTTCCACGCTTCCGCTCTCTTTTTTTTTCTCGATGCTTTTATTTTCTTCAAAATCTCGGTCCTTTCCTTTTCTACCGTCACGCTTATTTTCTATGGTCGGGTGAAAAATTGTGAAGTAAATGAAGGTGAAAAATCCATTTATATAGAAGTAAAATGGGCGGTTCGACCGCCCATGGGCCAAAAAGCTCGCCCATACATCGAGACTCGAGCTTAACCGTATAAATGACGAATCGAGAATATGGTTCAATCGCAAAAATTTCACAATTATCTTTTTACTAAGATATTTGGAAACTGGAGGACGAGGAAGATGGATGAATAAACGAGAGCGTCAAAATTATTTTAGGTCAGACAAGATGTTTGATACAAAATCGGATCGAAAAAGTTTGACACAAATAAATTATATCGAACCTCACTTTGCCGAGACGAGAGCGTCAATTTATTTTGTGGTCAGATGCATTTAGGAAGATGGATGAGTAAACGAGAGACAAAGAAATAAGAGAACTAATAGATGAAGAAGCTGTACGTATGTATAGTCCACAAGAACCAATCAGATGGCGCCACGTAAGCGAAGCGACGAAAACCCATTTATGGGCTTAGGCTCGGGCCTGAGAACAAAAATGGGGGACATAAAATAGGCCGAGACAAGAAGCCCATTTTGACAAGATCATGACCACCGGAATTGAGATATGTCGGACTCCAACTCGAAAAATTTCACAACTATCTTTTTACTACGATACTTGGAAACTGGGGGGACTTATGATATGTACCTTTAAGTCCTACTCCCGAACTAAGAAGACTTAATCATATCGGGACAATGCTATCAAGGGAGTTCGACCTCACCAAAGTAAAAGGTCCGACTACACCAAAATCAAGAGGCCGACCCTCTAATACTTCAACCTTCGGACTACAATCCAAGCCTCATCGACTTAAATGGGCCAAGCCCATTAAAGGCCCATGAGCCCAACTTCTAGCATGGACGAATCCGGACCGTACACTTGGCACTCATCCAAGAGAGGATGATAACAAATCTTGCCTATAAATACAAGGCCTCTACTCCTCGTAAACGGTAAGCAACTACTTCCGAAAATCTACTATCGAAGTTTTTAAGTCCTAGATTGAAAAGTCGACCGACTTATTAACTAGTTGAATCTAAGTACCGGGTTGTCCTAGGCAAACCGGCCCAAAAGGGTCTAACCCCTTATTTTCTTGTCACAGATCAACGACGGACACCACCGAGGACCGACAGACGCAACGGAGGACCGACGGACTCAATCTCGGACCACAAACGTGTCTAGGTCCACTTTTTCGTCCGCACACTTTCCGACCTTCGCGAAGTCACGAACTTAATCAAAGTAAAGGCGACTTGAACGAAGGACTATTCGACTTCCGCTAACTAATATCATCGTTCGAGCAAGAACTACATCCATCTAGGGCGTCGACGAACTAACTAACGACTTATTCATTTTTACCCCACATCAGGTTGCTATGGTAATTTATATGTCATTAGTATGTTCATGTTTATATATGGTCGGGCTGATCTATTGATTTCACATGTTAATACATGTATCCGTTTATGCACACACATTACGTCATTCATTCATGAGTTAGAGTTTAGAAGCATGCATTCACTTTAAAAAGATGTTAAGTTCAAAGTATTGCAAGTTTTCAAGTTAAAGAAAATAAGGGCTCGTAAGTACACCACCCTAAGCATTTGTGACAATTTTAAGAGTATCGGCTAGAGTGTGATTAGTGCCTTTAGTCATGTTTTAAGAGTTTTAAGACGTCACCATGGACTGGGGGTAGGACCTTGCGATGCCAAGTGAGCTCGCGATCATGTTAAGATTTTAAGATGTTTCAAGAGAAAGTTTCAAGTTCAAGTTAAGAGTTTTCAAGAAGAACAAGTTCAAGTGTTAAGAGTCAAGTCAGGTCTTAATGTTGCATTGCATTAAGTAAGACTAAAAGATATAAAAGACATGAAGATAGAACCTTAGGTCGTGGCACGTGCATGGAATTTGCTCAGCCAGTGGTCATGGTTGACCCCTTTCTAAATATCAATTTTAAGTACTTAAAACCGAGCTGATCGGAGTGGCGAGTGTTGCCAGAGCAGTGATCAGTATCAGAAAGATCCTTAACATTTCACTTTAACATTTTCAAGACTCTGTAATTTAATGTTTCAAGATTCATGCCATTTATAATTCCGCTGCATTATGTTACCAGTTCACGAATTAGTATAACAAATTTTCATGCCAAGTCGTTGGACGCTCTAGCCGTCGAACTACGTTTTATATTTTAACAAGCCAAGTTCGACGAATTTACAAACTCACGAACTAGCATGAATTCTATTTTCCTTAGTTCGTCTTTTTAAAATTCAGGGCGCTACAACTAATGTAATGCCCCAAAGTTTCAAGTCAAGTCCAAAGAGCTTAAAGGGATCGAGAACGCTACTCATACCAACAAGGTGCACTTTTTTTTTTGGGAATCCATCTATAAGAACTCCAGAGTTAAGCTTGCTTGCTCTGTAGCAATCTTAGGATGGGTGACATACTGGAAAGTCTCCCGGTTCGCGTACGAGTGAGGACATGTGTTGGTACAGTGGGGCCAGCATATCACCCGGAGAGCTGTCCATGAGTAATCGCACCGGCCCAAAGGGTCGGAGCTCGGCCCATTAGTGGTCCGGGTCGTTACAGATTTGTTATTTCCGTTGGGCTTCTTTGTTTTGATGTTTTAGTTGGGCCGAATTGAGTTTCTACACTCCAGTGATCAAATGTTAATTTAGCCCATACATTAGAAGCCCAGCCAGGCCCACGTTAAAATGGGTACGATATTGATCAAGAAAAGTGATTAATGAAACAACGACAACTTAAGTTGGTTGGTGTGACATGTGATATATAATCCGAATCGGAATTAATTCAATCCGTCCAAAAATAAAAGATAAAGAATTTGGGGTGTATTTCGTACGGAACGAATTGAACATTGACCTTAACAAACGTTTGTTCATTTAATATATATGTCATGTTCAGTTCATGTTCATGTTCGCAGAACATCCCATCACCTGTTCATGTACAATTCGTTAAGAATCCAAATTATTAATGTATGTTTGTTAATGTTCGGTTAGATCGTGTTCACGAACAGTTCGGTTTGTGTTAGGAATATCTGTTTAGATTTTGATCAGCAACCTAATGACTTATCTTAGCTCAGAAAGGTGGTTAGTACTCTTGGTTCACTTGGACACTGTAAAAGAGGAAAATCATTAAGTATGATAGTCTAGCAAATCTTGTATAGGATGTTAGGTCTCTGAATGTAATTTTTATTTCCTTGAAGAAGACCAAGAAGAAGGCATCCAGCAGGAGAAGTTCAACTTTAAAATGAAGTTTTGAAGACTGCACAAGATTGCTGAAGACAAAGGATATCAGATACCTATATCCAGATACCTTTGACAAACAAGTGTCTCTCAATGAACCAGTTTTGCAAAAGATATCTGAGAACGCAAGGTTTCTGAACAAGGAAAAGTGCCCACAGATATCTACACTCAGATACCTTGGATAAAACTATGTTTCTGGGAAACAATGTTTCAATAGGCATCTGGAGATGAGAAGGTCTCTGGAAAGGGACATGCAATGCTTCAGAAAGCATGCATAGTTCCGTTGGCACTACATGACAAAAATAGTACAATACATTAAATGCGCAGACAGAGACATCTGAACAAAAGAGGAAATCTCTGAAAAGAGACAACGTCTTCTGCAGTACTATTTTCAGATATCAATTGTTTGAATTTCATTAAGCCTAACGGATACTATTCAAACGGCATGATTTTCAACTATAAATATCATCACTTAGAATGCTTGAAAGATACACACAGAACTTACACACTGAATACATTGAACTTACAGAACGAACTTATTCAAGCATACAAGCCTTCAACCTACTTACTCTTTAGCTTACAGTTGCGACTAAGCTTTTGAATCCTAAGTAGCACGAAAGTTATAAGTGTCCTGATCCTTAATTAACAAGCATTGCTATCTGTGAAGGAGTTGAATTAAAAGATCAAGAATATGAGATTCATTCTCTAGAACATTTATCATAGACTTGGGTCAGTAAAGAACATATCACCACACATTGTGAAGTGTGTTAAGTGACTCTTGTTCAAGAAGGTAGTATTACATAACTGTAGAAGTTATTAATCTATCAAAACCTGACAAACTACCTTAACCAACACCTTAAACGGCGTGGAGTACAGGAAGTACTTAGTTTGGGAAACTAAGGAATAACTCCAAGGTTATCGAAGATAGGAAGTCTTAGTTTAAACTAAGGAATAGCTCAAAGGTTTCGAGTATAGGAAGTACTTGAGAAAGCGAGAATAACTCAGGGAACACTTTGGGAACCTAGTGTATTTAGGAATCGAGAGAAGATATTTGTAAGGTGAACTCAATTATCTGTCTTAGTGGATTCTAGGTCTGAGAAAGGCCGAAGTGGATTAGTTGAAGGATTACGCCACCTTCAGATACCACTATAAAGATCTGTGTTATTTACTTTCTGCAATTTATTACTTGCTTTATTAACTTGCTGAGTATTTACACATATCTTGCTGAGCACGTGCACTTATCACAGAAAAGTCTTCCGCTCTCTGAAATTAAGTATCAGATATCTTCACATATATCTGAGAAATTGTGTTTATCGACAAAAGTTGTAAAAGACTATTCAACCCCCCCCCCCTTCATAGTCTTTTCCCTTTGTCGTTATCTGGACCAACAGTTTGTTTGTTCATGTCTGTTCGTTAGTGGTCGGTTAGGTCAATCTCGAATAGAAACTAAACGTTGACTGAAACTTTTCGTAAATTTTTTATGAACGTTCGTTTTATTTACACCCCTACATATGAAGTTGAAATTAGGCAACAATATAAATTACGTTGAAACTGAAGCAAAAATGGACAAGTCTCTCATTTGTCTACCCCAAATTTGCCCATGCCCGAGAATTGAAAATCAAAACGAGACCAACTTCACTCGGTACACCTTTTAATCCACAACTCTACATCTATCATTCTATACAACTTTTCTGACCTCTTTCATAAATGTGCGTGGAACTGAAGTAATTCTCGTTCTTTTTATAAACTGCACATCAATGCAACATATATATTCCAAATCATTTAACTTGAAACACCAGAATGGAGAAGGGGTAACGGATAAGAAGAAAATAAGGCATGCTCTATCTATACTAAAATAAGGTTAGAGCAGCCCACTCTGCATCGCTCACCGGATGAGGCGAGGACATCCGTTCGGAGTGGAAGGAGTGTGGCAATGGAGAGACGGACCTGCGGCTTGATACCGACCACCGCGACGATGTCTCAACATCAGAAGAGTACTCCGGTTCAAGTCCGTGATCTTTCCGGTTCTTACCTTTCTTAGCAAGCTTTCGCTTTAACATAGGAGATAGAAAGCAACCGACTGAAGAAACAATCTCAGGCCCGGAAAGAACCCTGAAGCGTCGAGAAGGCGTATTTGGGGCTGACCGGAAAGACTGGGACCGAGGCTCCTGCTGAGGGTGGAAGTGGAACCCGGCAGGTGGAGGTTTGAGCCTGGGTGAGTCAAACGGAGATGGCTCTTGTTGGACACTGTGTGACTTGTGTTGCGGTGTTCGAGGGCTGACTTGGAGCTTCGGTACACCGGGTCGAATCTCCCATTTGAATGGAACTGCTCCTGGTTTCTTGAAAGAATCATCTATTTTCATGTCACTGGATTTGTTGGTGTGTGAAAAAACTTGGCAAGGGTATTAATAGAGTGTATATTATTTCAGAAGTTGGTGATCTGTATTATGTAGTAGTAATACAATGGGCAAGTCTAGGCTTGATTAAAGGCGTAGGAAGTGGGTGTTTATGAAGTTTCAATGCACTAATGTCAAGCATGGACTTTTAGCCCATGCTATTATATAATTAATAGCACTACTACTTTTGTCATTTGCAAAAGAGAGACAAAACATGTGAGATCATTGAATAATCAGTAATGTTTGATAGCCATATGACAGCAACTGTACTATGGGACCAACCAACCATTGCATCAAGTATTATCTTCTAAATGATAAGTTTAGGATACGGTAGGCTACATATCCAAACACTTTCAATAGCCACATGCATCATGAACTACCGTCCTGATTAATCCAGAATCAACTTCTTAAACCTATGCGAATTAACGAGATCATGGTTCAGACTCCACATAACTACGTTAAAGTCCAAATTCATGATTAACATGTTCAGAAAAAACCGTTTGCCAAATGAATTTTCTGAAAACTCTAACAATATGAGCAGCTTAGGTGAATGGAATGATTCATATAGTGAAACCTAATTGAAAGAGACGCATCAAATTTGCATAATCCAATCAAGAAAAGTTGAAATGGGCATCCACTGAAAAATTGACTATGAACAGGTCGTATTTCATCAATTATGGTGTCAAATCCATAATCATTGAACACCACGCATAACTTATCCCCTGCTCCAACTACTTATATCACTGTATACATTTTGCCTTCACTGTATCCTCTAACTGCTCAAACGGAAAAAAAGACGTAGCATAGCACTTTCACTTTGTTTAGAAAGATCAAACCACAACATTAAAAGTGGTGCACATTGAGCAAAAAGAGTTCCAAACATTGTGTACAAGAACAATCCACGTAGATGCCAATCTCAAAACGGCTTAAAGCTAAAGTTTCATGCTTAAAAAGCTAAGTGAGTAGAGTAACAGTTGGGTGCATAACAAAGAACCAGAAGGCCTAACCCCCAAATGAAAAAAAATCCGGCATGTTAGTTAGAGCACAGATAATATCGCTAGCAGCATCCAGCAATTGCAAATATTCATCTGCCCCATGATAAGACACTGCGACAAGAGTAGAAAACGACAAATAAAAATATGGCTCCAAATCAAATCTGTTATGGACATGACATGGTGTAGAGAGATGCATAATTGGTCTTGCTGGTTGTATAAGTAAAATCATCACCCTCCAAAATGAAACGAAGAAAAAGTGTGATATACTAGGGCTGAGATTGATTAAGATGCACTGGAATGAGGTGGGATTCCGATTAATTAGGCTGTGATTGTGTGAGAGTTGAAAGAGAACATATATTGGATTGTAGGTGTAATGGTGAACTACGAGTAATGTGTAGTGTGTACGACGACTGAATTGCTGGGAAGTGAGTTGAGTTTCAGGTACAATTTTGGGGCCAGACTGAAATGAAATTCAAATGTAAATTGAGATGTCCAGACTGCAATCCAAACCGGGGGTGTATGATTTTTTAATAAGGCTTGATTAAAATCAGTTGACAATTTCAGGCCATGCAGTTATATACTTGAAGTTCATACCACCTTCCTATATAAGTAATGGAAATTATATTCATGAAAAGATAAACAAAGCCGGCCTTAAGGAGCTTAATTCTCACCTTATCTGCCTCACCAAACTTCTTGCATATTGTTGCTTTCTGTTAGTTTGATATATCATCTGCTTCAATTACTACTACATCATACAACTGAAACAGGAACTGGATCAGCATTCAGTAAAAATAAAAGCCAGACAATACAACATTAATTCAGTAAACACAAGACCTGCAATAGCATCAGCAATTACATTTTGTACTCCCTTGTCTGTCTTGTCAAAGTTACCACTTTTGCAGGCAGTGAAGATAGCCTGAACAATATCCTCCGGGATGACCTAATTATGAAATACTACTTATTAGCCTAAGTTATTAAATAGAAGTTTCAAAGTGAGACAAAATAGACAAGATGTTCGCTCTTTTTATGCAGTGAAATTGAACTTGTATTATTGACATTTGGTATTCTTGAGACAAGTTAAACCGCACCAAGATGTTCGTTCTTTCTTAATATTGACATTTGGATGGATCAGCATTCAGCAGTCGTTTTTCCGGTACCGGGAGGCCATAAAAAAACATATATATACTATGGACACTAGCAGCTATACAACCCAAACATCAGAACTGAAACCCTACGGTAACAATTATTTAACAATTGAAGCAATTCTATTGACAGTACCAACAATCGAGTAGAGAAACTAACTTACATTGGTGGTTGGTTTATAGGATGTTAGTGAGAACTCGAATGACTTCATATCGGTGAGCAAAATCCTTCACTTGCCTTGGTCGACTGTCATTTAATTACAGGATAAACGAATTATTACAGAAAAATGGAGCAGGAGAAAAAAGAGGATGAATCGAAGAGGGAAGGAAAAGGTAAAGGTAGTGGAATTACTTTTTCTCGAACCATGGCAGCGAGCTCTTTTCCACTGGCGCCATTGTAGAAGGAACTAAGTAGAGTTTTTTTCTTCTCTGCAATTTTCCCGCTAATGTGAACTAGGGAATAATTAGAGGGGTATTATCTTTATCGGCAGTCATTTTTTTACAATCAGTCCCTGTATTTTGATGATTTATTGTAAAGGCTGGTAGGGCGAATGAAAAATCCTCCTGTTAAGTATTCGAACCAAGATCGCAATAAAACCAATCAACTACTTGACAAATTCAATCACCAATCAAAGCAATAAAACACAAACACAATTTAACGTGGTTCGATTGAATAAATTCAATCTACGTCCACAGAGAATCAATGAATTTTATTATTCCACAACCTTCCTCAATCCAGCTAAGTTACAGAGAAATTGACCCAGAATTACGCCTTGAATTCTACTACACAATCCTCACAACTACAACTAACAATCACTATTCTAATCACGAAGAATAGCACAAGAAACGGAAGGTGAATGTGCTTGTATTCTGATCGCATATAACTTGCTCTGTTTCTGTTCTTTATATAGCAAAACAGAAAGAATCCGAGAAGAAACATAATTCTGCCATAAAGAATGATGATCGTTGATCTGTTTAACCGTCATCTTCATCCAGAGGCTAGAATAAAAGCGCGTTTCCACTAAACCAGTTTCCTATTACGTTTCTTCTCCCAATTTGACTAGGAAACCACCAACTCTTCAAGTTTTCCAATCAGGTCCCTGTACCTCCAAATCCTTCAAAATCAAGTCCCTGTAAAACTAAAACCTTGCATTCCAGTCCCTGTAAATCTGAAAACTTTCAAACCGGTCCCTGTAAAACCTGGAATCTTCGAAACAACCCCAAAAAACTTCACAATCTCCACCTTGTTGAGAAGATAACAGGAGTAACTTCATTCATCTCACTTTCTCTTTATCACTATCATCCTTTGATGGACAATAGCTCCAGCACACAGTGCTGGCATCCCTCAACATTTTGAGACACCAACTAAATTCAAACAATGTAAGAACTTAGTTGGATTTAACACCTTTGTCAACATATTTGCAGCATTCTCTTTCTTCAAGTACACACAGCTATCATACGCAGATTTAATGAAACCAATTTCTTCCATATACTCACTGAACTTTCTGTACCACTGCCTGGGGCTTTGTTTTAATCCATAGAGAGACTTCTTTACTCCTGTACTTGCTTATGTGAAATTCTAAGGCTCTTGATATTCAATATCATGACAAGTACTTAGTGAATGTGCCACCATGTTGCTAAAACCATACATATTCGTAAGTTTAGGCTGTCTCCTCTCTCTATCTATTGTCAGCTGGAAGTTTCTGATTTCTTCTGTAACTGGTACCACATTCCTCCTCGTGTGGTTTCTATTCTCAGTAGCTGGTTGTGTAACTTCTGGAGCTTGTTGTTCATGTGTAGAAATACTAGTTGTGGTAGTTGGACTAGTATTAATCCTGGTATGAGATCTATGTGCTGTATTACTCCTCACATGTGAGCTTTGTGATATTTCAACTCCAGTTGAGTTGTTAGGCTGATCACTTGCATCTTGTTGAACATGTTACACTACAAAAAAAAACGAGTTTTAGCGACGGAATTATCCGTCGCTAAAACTGGGCCGATCCGTCGCTAAATCCTTAGCGACGGATAACCCTCCGTCTCCAAAATACCGTCAATTTTATTGGCGGCGGATAGATATTCCGTCGCTAAATAACGATTTAACCGGCGTGATTAATCCGTTGACCAAATTGGTCAAGATTGGACGGATTTAGTATCCGTCGCTAAAAAGCTGATTTTTCTCCTTTTTTTTTAAATCCAAATTCTGGTTGTCTTTAGCGACGGATAACTATCCGTCGCTAAATAGGTGGTTTTTTTTTATTAATTTGCAGACGAATCGACGATTTGGGGACGAATCGGATAAACCGACGATGATACAATTAATCGACAATTTTATACAAATATTCAATACGGATAAATCGACAATTTTATTAAACACGGATAAACCGACAATGATACAATAAATCGGATTTGGACTAAATTTAATAATACGGATATACAATACAATACAATATTTAATAATACGGATATACAATACAATACAATACAATACAATACAATACAATACAATACAATACAATACAATACGGATCTTGATCGAGCTTGCAAGATCTTGATCGAATCTTGATGGTGGTAGTGGATCTGGGCTGATGGAGAAGGTAGTGGATCTGGGCAGTGTGTGGCGTGGTGGTGGAAGGACAGTGAAAGGCGGTGCGGCCTGGATGGTGGTGGAAGGAGGGTGGCGGAGTGGTGGTGGAATGGTGGAGGCAGTGGTGCGCAGTGGAAGGAGGGTGGAGGATGGTGGTGGAGGCAGTGGTGCGGTAAAAGGAGGATGGTGGTGGAGGTGGCGTGGTGGAAGTGGTGGTGGTGGTGGTGGAAGGAGATGGAAGAAGAAGATTGTGGTGGAGATGGAAGATGGAAGAAGAAGATTGTGGTGGAAGAATGGTGGCTGCCGAAATTTTAGGGTTTCTTTAGCGACGTATATTGATATCCGTCGCTATTTAACGACGGATAATTCTATCCGTCGCTAAAATTGATTTTTTTAAATTTTTTTTAATTTTGGTCAACTTATTTAGGGACGGATATAATATCCGTCCCTAAATAACGACGGATATTTTGTATCCGTCGCCAAATAGCGACGGGAAAATATCCGTCGCCAAATAGCGACGGATTAGCGACGGATTGAGCGATTCACTCAATCCGTCTCAAATCCGTCGCTAAACCTAGCGATTCGTCGCTAGGTAGCGACGGATAAAATCCGTCTCTATCCCCCGTCGCTATTTTACGGATTTCTTGTAGTGTTAATCACTCACTACTTCGTGGTTTTCTTTAACTTGATCATTGATTCTCATAAGCTCCACCTCAATCTCAGAATCTTTAAACTCCTTCGTATCAGTTTCCAGGTGATGATCAATGTTCTTGTATGGGAACACATCTTCTTCAAACATTACATCCCTGCTAATAACTACCTTCTGAGCATTCTTCTCAATACACCACAGCTTGTATCCCTTCACACCCTTAGGATAGCCCAAGAAAATGCATTTCAATGCACTGGGCTCAAGTTTGTCCTGCCTGACATGTACATATGCTAGACAACCAAATACTCTTAAGTGTGAGTATTCCTTCACACCTCCATACCACAATTCATCAGGAGTTTTCATCTGTATGGCTGATGATGGAGTTTTATTAATTAAGTAACATCTAGTAGTTACAGCTTCACCCCAGAAAGACTTAGGAACTCCAGCTTGAAACATGATGCATCTAGTTCTCTCTAGAAGAGTTCTGTTCATCCTCTCAACTAAACCATTTTGTTGAGGAGTACCAGGTATTGTTCTGTGTATCTTAATACATTTATTTTTGCAGAAGTTGTTGTATTCCTTTGATAAGAACTCTAAACCATTATATCAGTTCTCAATACTTTAACTTTCAAGCCCTTTTCCAGCTCGACCTATGCACACCACTCTTTGAATTTAGAGAATGCATCACTTTGAGGGAAAATGGGGAAAAAGAAAAAGGAATAGGGGAAAATAAGATTTTCCTGAAAAATGTGAGGGAAAGACAAATTTCCTTATTTAGTGGAGATATACATGTTTATTTGATATAGATTTTCATAAATTTTCCAGGATTTTCTCAGAGCTACCAAATGGTGGAAAACAATATCTTTCTCCTATTTTTTTTCTTTTTCCTCAAACCAACCATTTGCGACATGCTTACATTACATGGGTGTTGCCACATTAATTAACCATACATAAACATTTCAACTGAAATTGAAAATTTGAAATTTAGATATCCACAAAGTCTTGTTTAAACGTGGAGCAAGAAGCAGTAGAAGAGGTTTGGTCGATGCTGATGACGACACGTGTTTGTGTCATTTATTTCATTTATCTATCTTGCATTTATCCTCCCGTCGTTGCAAATGTGTGGCAATTTTACAACATTGATCCTTCTATACTAACTAAGTCTTTTAATATCAATCTTATTTTACAACCTTTTCCTATTAGTGTGTTTTTATTCTACATACCATTTCATAAAATACATGATACATACATAAAAAAAAAATACTTGTAGTTACAATAATAATAATAATAATAATAATAATAATAATAATAATAATAATAATAATAATAAGACTCTTGATTATCTTCATCGTTTAAAAAAAAAAGAATTCTCTCTCCGTCCCAATATCGACTTTCTTGTTGAGTTTATTATTACCGTTTTCAATTTTTTTTACCTCGAATGATATTGACCAAATATTTATAAAATTATACTCGCTCTGTCCAAGATTCAATTATCCGCGGATCTGGACACAATTTTAAGAAAAAAACTGAACAAATAGGAAAAATGGTAGTAGAGTGAGAAAGAGGTTGAATAAAGTAGAAGACATAGTAAATAAAGTAGAAGAGATAGTGAATAAAATATGGTAGATAGTGAATAAAATAGAAGAAAGATGTTCCATTAAAAGGATGAGAAGTTGAAATTGGGATGTTCCAAAATGAAATTAAAATGCTATTTTATAAACATTACTGTTTTTTCATATTACAAATAAAGGGTTTCGGTAAAAATATACTTGTTCTGATTAATAACATGAATGATTATCTTGATAACATAGATTATCTCTAAATATGTTATTTAGAGACCGTGTCACAGATACTTTGTAGTTAAAAGGATTTTTGAAAAAGATGGAATCGTAGTAGATATATTAGGACATCTTGGTTTTTACATTTGGAGTGGAATTGAAAGAAAATAAAAAAGAGTGAGTCCACCAAGTAGAAAAGAGGAGTGTCATGTGGAGGGTAAAGGGAATTAAGTAGTAAAGGGCTGAATTGCAATAATACAATTTACTTTTTGATTCCATTAAACACTAGTTAATAACCCGTCGATACTCGACGGGTATTGTGAAAACATAATTAATTAGGTATGTGGAATCCTACAATAATTACAATAATATTTTTTTGTAAAGCCACATCCTCATGAGTCAAGTTCTACCCAGTTGTCATACACATGGTAATTTATCCGTGATATGCTGGCCCAATATACCAACACATATTTTTTCCCACACTTTGTCCCCACTGTTGCATGCCACGATAGACTTATCAGGTAGTCATTCATCCTAAGATTCCAGAGCAAGCACAATTAAGTCTAAAGCTCATATGGATGGATTCTCGAAAAGAAAGATGTGCATAGTTAGTATGAGTAGTGTGCGGGCCGAGTTATATCCACCCGTTGCGAACCCAACATAATATATATTCGAAGTAATGACGCATGGATCGGGTATATACCTCACCCGTTCCATACATGTGAAACAGGTTTCAAACCTGAGTCGAAACAAAGTTATACGATTATTTTAGCGAAAATAAAATTTAATGGCGGTGAGTGAGGCTGTTTGGATAGGGGTGGGTCCCAGTTCCCAAAAAAGTATTATCTATTGACACATGTTAATAGTTAAGTTAGTAAATTTTAAATATTTTTTTTAGTAATTGGTCCCTCCTCTCTAAAAAGAAATATTACCGATACATGTGAAAAAGTATGTATCGCGAAATATAAAAAAAAATGATATTAGTGAAATAATTTTACTTTATGAGCACCCCGCCCAAAAGAAATTTCGATATAGGATGTGAATTAGTACCCCCGAATAAGGAACCCGCTTAATTGTGATTTATACTTTTGTTTTTTGATTTAGGCTGTACATGTTCATTTTTTAAACCCGTACCCGTTGATAATTAACAACTAACAGTTGGGTACGGGCAAAGGAACCGTTTGATAGGTTTCAAAGGCGTATTGTGTGGTTTGAGTTGGACATATTTTAATTTTTTACTCTATATTCTCGGCGGGGGATTAATATTTTGAGTCTTCTTCTAATGCTAACTCTAGGGAGAAACAAAATGTTACTAATTGTTGATGGATAATGGTATCCCCGACCCGACGTGTTGAAAATTGATATATGTAGAAGGTCCTTATCTCGTACATGGTTGTACCCGTTAATTTGTTTAGAAAAAAGATTCTGTCTAACCTAAACCTAATTAAAATAAAAATGCATGACACAATTAATTGGGTTGGGTGACCAACCCACCCCGTAAAAAAGATTCATCAATCACTAACACCCCCCCCCCCCCCAACCCCCAAAGAAAAAGATATTATCATTTGACAAACATATTTTCTCACATGTATCGATGGTTTTTCTGTGGTCAACTCACACACACCCCGAAAAAAAAATCAATCCACAAACATAACATTTTTCAATTCTTTAACGCAAGCATGTAGTGTGAACCCAACCCCTCAAACAAATTTAATAATTTGTATCATATGGTTCCACCCACCCTTGACCCCCCCCCCCCCATTTTTAATCATTATTTCACTAATATAATCCTACATTGTGTCACGGGCCAGGCCAGGAATTTTTGGTTCGGGTAGATGCTCGACCTGAAAAATCATTATTTTGAACGGGGATGAGCTCATTATCATTTCTATGATGATAACCTTTTGCCCAGTATTGATTCTAGATATCAATTTCACCTTAGTAATTTGCTTCTTGAATTATACTCTAACCCGTTTGGGACGCTACCGGGACCCATATGGGCCTTTATATTTTCATGGATCTTTCAGGTAGGAATTATCCATGAAAAGACTGGCAAAATGAAAAGAAAAAGAAGAAAAGTATCGAGGATCTAGACCCCATATTGTACCCGTTTATCACCTATTTAGGACACATTACTATATGATCATTTAGAGTAGGGTGTAAGTCCGAGAAGGATACAACCTCGACTTCCATGTAATAAATATTTTCCTAAGATTTTAGGTGAAGCTAAAATGTACTCCCTCCATCCCGATTTCAACTTCCTGTATTTCATTTTGGGGCATCTCAATTTCAACTTCCCATCCCTTAAATCGAAAATATATCTCCTACTTTATTTAATATCTCTCATACTTAATTCACTATGTTTCATACTTTCCAAATTCGAAGCTTCCTGTATAATTGATGCAATGTTTTGTGTTCAAATTGGTTACTCCACTGGATGAATAAGAAAGACATTGATATTGTTATATTGAAATATTTAAATATATTAAGAGTAACCTTTGCGAGAGACGTAGTGATCAAATCAAACATCACATATTTTGTCATAAAAAATATCTGTTTAAAAATGCATGTACTTCAAGTATAATGCATGTTTACTATACACATAATGTTTGAAGCTAATAATATGATGTATGTACGTAAATATGATATGTTGAAGTTGTATATTCAAGAGGTGATCTCTCGCAAAATTAAGTTTGTAATATGTTATCTTAATAATGACTTCAACTTATGTGTAAATTAATCAAATTGAAATAGTATTACCACAATACTTGTCTCAACATATTTTGTTGACTAAGGATCTGTTTTCTTCGTCTGCAACTCCATTCAGTTCTGTTCAATTCAGTTCAGCTCTGCTTAGTTCGGTTCAACTCTGAACAAAACATGATTAAACTGAATTGAACTGAACTGGTCTGAACTGAACTGAATTGTAGTATAAAATATAACTAAGCATAGCTGAACTAAACTAAACTGAATGGAAATGCAGACGAATATAACAGAGCCTTAATTACAACTAATATGCTTTAAAAAAGATGTAAATTGTTAATTTACTAAAATTTGCACCAAAATCCTTTAAACATATCAATTCTTAAGAATTGCAACGATACATGCACACTTAATTACCACTTTATTTAACGTTAACATTTTCCTAAAACCATAAACATTTTTTTATAAAACCTTTAATTCTTTTTCCCCGTAAAATATTAACTCTATACAAACTTTTTTTTTTCTTTTATCTCGGTGATTTTTTTTAATGTTTTACATAAATAAAGTTAAAAACTTTGGATATCATATGTGTACCTGTTCGTGTGTTTGGTTACATGCCGAGTCAAGTTGACTTTTGTATATGAATTTAAAATGACAATATTGTAGAATAAACGCATACTACTCCATCGGTTGAGAGTACGATTTTAGCCCAAATGGTAATGTCAATGACCAAACAAATAAGTAGTTATGATCGGTGGAGAAAGTAATCAATCTCCACGGGCCAATATATGAAAATTTGCCATTATATTCACAATTTATGCTCAAATACGCATCATGCTGCCATAATTTACTACTTAATCAACACACATTTTAGTGATAATAATTAGTCCTAATTATTGCATCGGTAGGTGCAATTAGAGACGAAGGTATAGTAAACTTTGATTGAAATCAAAATACTTCAACAATTAAAAGGAAATATAAGAATGGATAATCGACCAATAACAATTGAATTTCATACCTAATTAGTTATATACGGATCTGTACATTTTATATTTGTACAAAATAACCTATGTTCTTAACTAACCATCTTACATTTTAATTAGTAATATTAATGTTTTTTTGTCTTTTTTATCGTTACTATAGAAGTCTTTGAAGAGAATTACACATTTTATTTACACATTTTCATGAAAATTTTAAATTATTTTAATTCATTATTTGTCGGAATACATAGGGTGTAATTGGAACATAGTACTACATACATATGGATGAGATTCAACCTTTAGTCATGCATAGGTGGCTGGAAAAAATGAAAAATGTTGATAATATATACACGTTTTGATTAATAACAGCGAGTGATTTTTATTAACAGATAGGTACATCCATAAATATAGAGACCATCTTTTAGTAGTCTTACTTAACAATTAAACAATAATTTTATTTGAAAATAGCATACATTGTTATGTTAGAAAATAGCGTATTGTTTTTTTTTTTTTTTTTTGATAATTTTGCTTTAGAATAATATAGGTAAAAATTTACAGATTTATATATATACATAACAACGCTCTGCTCTTAATACGCCCATGTTCTCAAATATTTTGGTTTTGGTGACTTATCGTTCTCGAATTCGCTTTATATACCGCTAACCGGTTATGGTTTGGTTACGGTAAAAAAATCGCTCTACAATATGTTTTCTTCATTTTCACTTTATTTCTTTGATTTTCTTTTATTTTACTATTTTCTTCGTTTCTATCCTTTATTTTTTAGTTTTATTTCTTTTTGTTTTATTTTATAGATTTTGATTATTTCAAATGTAATAATAATACTTGACCCAAACGAAGAATGCTTGTATATATAACACCACTCATATGTGTTCTAAATTTTTGATACATTTGTGACTTTTATTCTCAATTAATGTAATTTTTATTCTCAATTATTGTAGTTCTTATTTTCAAGTATTATATTTTTTTACAATTAATGTGATAATAATATTAATTAATGTCCTTGATAATTAATTGATGAATGAAGTTTTAAAATAAATAAGAAAAGACAATGAAATCAACGTAAAATTGAAGTTTATACAAAATTTTGAAAATAAAAGTCTAAAAATCATTTTGGCCCCCTAAAAATTATTAATGGATGAATCTTAACATAAATATTATCTCTTTTTTTTTTTAGGAAAAGATACAATTTTTATATTAAATTCCCAGACCGTTCTCATGATGAAGAATAATAAATTATCACTACAATTTTGGTTGAAATTATGGTTGGTGTTAAATTGTTAATCATGCAAAATGATTTGGTGTGATTTTCGTGACAAAGAGTAGTAATGGAGTGAAGAAAAATTGTTGCTGATAATTTCCAAGTTTAATAGAGTGAGAATAAAATGACCTTAAATATAGCACTTTTTCCTAAAAAGGATGACAATTAGTATGGAATAAGTTGGCAATTAGTATAGAAAATTAAATGAGGATTGATAAGATTTGGCACAAACCGTGTACATGCATAATAAATTGATCCACATTGGCAACAAATAATTTTTTTGACCAATCAGTATCAAGACATTGGACACAAGGTAAAATAATGGACCAATCAGATTTAAGGGATTTGCCACATATTTAAATGACTTGGACACCTTAGAATGGCTCCAATGCTTTTTGGCTTAATATATTAGATAGACTAGTTAATGGCCCGTCGATACTCGACGGGGCATGAAAAATAATTAAAATAAGAAATGAATAAATGTATATAATAATAACATATTGAAGTTGAGAAACATATAAAAATTGTAAGGTGATAAAATGCATGATCTAATCGCTTCAACATTGCATCGGAAGTAACTCCTACATGTTGAAAAGTGCATAATATAAATTAGTGAAATTGAACAAAACCATATATATAAACACGAATACTAAACGCATGACATAAAATACTAAATACATGACAACTTAAAAACATTTACACATTAAATCTCTATTTCATATTATTATCAAGTATCTACATTTATTTTTTAAATTATCATTTCAGTCATAAATTTTCGAAACCCCTAATTAGTCAATACAGTCAGTCACAAAACCCCTAAAACAACAGACGCTTCCAAGTTCCAACACCAAAAAAACCACAAAAGCTTTAATCAATTAAGAAGATGAGCAATTCACCAAGAAGAAGAGGGAAGAATTAGGTTAGTGTTACTTCAAGTTTTATTCACCACCTAAAACAATCAAAGCCATCAGCCACATGTGGCTAAGGATCTCGCCGCCATCTCACTATAGGTAGCGATGTATTCGATCGCGGATTCCCGTCTCTTGGCGCTACATCTCAATGCTATATAGACTTGGCGACATTTTGTTCAGCCGTTCCTACTTAATGGCGCTTACTTTCGGCGCCATGTAGCACAACCGGCCATGAATATGGGCGCGGGTTAGCTGATGAAGGCGCTAGGGTTCGGCGCCAATATCCAGTTACGGTTTGGCGGCATCAACTCGAAAAACACCCTCTTTTTCTCGAATTTTTCTGTAAAAATATCTTAAAACAAAACATATAAGTACATAAATACCTGAAAATAACCATCTTCATACCATGGTGGTTCTTCTTCACTTTCTTTGTCACTCACATTAAGATAGGGCTCTTCTTCACTTAGATTTTCGCTCATGTTTGATTTCGTCAACGCACAAACCATCAACCTTGTTATTTTAATTTATTTGTATTAAAAGTGTTTCTTGTTGTAATTATTCAAAATATGAAGTCTATGTAATGCAAATTTGGCTATATATGGACTTCACGTGTAATTAAGTTTAAGTTGTCCTGCGTTTAGTATTTTATTGTCATACGTTTAACATCTCTCTATAAAAAACACACATAAAAGATAAAATCAACTTATAACTTGTCGAACACTTCTTTATAAATTACGTTTGTTGCCGTGTCATATATATGTATTACCCTCTACGTAGCAAATTACTACGTTCAAGCCCTTCCCGGTGGTAACTCCAGAAATAGCAACATTTAACTGATCACGGTTGAATACATGTGAGGGGAGGTAGAGGCCAACGTGTGTGAGAGAGTGTCACTTACTCTTATTTATGGTCATAGCAAGGCAGACGATTATAGGGAGCTATCTCCAGTCAATTGATAGGGAACTACATCCCGTCGGATGGCTCATCATCATCCTCATAATGAAAACCGTTTGGCATGCATTGATTTCATATATCATCTTTGCCTCGATGATATGCTTCCCAAGATTAGTAACTATAAGCCTTGTTCCGTTGCACAACTCGAAAGTTTGATCTATATTTCTCAGAAGCATTACCATACACACAACCTTTAGTATGATCTTGAGATTAGTCAATCTAGATCAATTAATGTTGTTGAAAAATTCTACAGTGAAAACATGTTCGATACCGTTCTCAAAATTATCTTCCGTAGCAATGCTATATGCGCTCAAATATTCAATGCTATCTATTGACATCTTCGACATGAAAAATTGATTTATATCATCAAATATTTCATTTGCAGGTGCAAGAACATCCCGGTGATGAAATATACAGGGTCAAGTGATGGATCGCCTAAGTGATACAACAACGAAAGATATGTACTATCTATAATAGTTTGAATTGGATGACTCACTTCTCAAATATGTAAAACTTCGGGATCTTGATATGAACCCACAATTATTAGGTCCAATGTAATGCCCTCACCAACATGTGTTATCCACTCAAAGAAATTCTTTCATCTCTTTAATTTTGAACGATGACGAATCAGTCTGTATAGGATTAAATTGGACGTAAACAATGATAAGTTAAATACTCCCTCCATCTCAATTTCAACTTCCCGCATTCCATTTTGGGACGTCTCAATTTCAACTTCTCATCCATTAAATGGAAAATCTCTCTCTTACTTTATTCACTATATCTCCTACTTTATTCAATATTTGTCATACTTTATTCACTCTTTTCATACTTTATCACCATCTTTCCTACTTTATTCATTTTAATCTTAAAACTTGTGGCTCAAGGAAGATGAACCCGCGACGGAGGGAGTATGATATAAGTATGTGGTATATAGATAAAACGGGTCATTTACCTGCAATCTCATGTTCTTTGTCAGTCGAAGCACCTCACAATAACTCATATCCTAGAGGAGCATATAGAGGCATTCACAATATTATAACTATTCCTCCGGGAACAACGGGCAAAATATGTCGGAAGTTCCCGCCGAAGACAATCACCACTCCCACCAAATGGCTCATCTGAACGGCCCATCACATCATTCAAACTCCTGTTGATCGCTTTAAACAATGTTGGTTTGTCATGAAAGCCTTATCCCAAATAATAAGCCGAGCATCCTTGAGCATTCCCGTGACCTCTGAATCATGAGCTTATTGAATGTTGAGTCCTCGTGATATGCAATGGTATTCTGAAACTTGAATATGCGGACCATCGTCCTACCTTTATAAAGAATGAGTGATGCAAGCTTCGGACGAATCGAATTACAATATCTTCTCTAGCCCTAAAAACAGGGGACATCGTTCTCTATATAAAGGTTTTTGTGGTCCATCCGCAGATGTATAAGAAGAATACTTCGCCATTTTGACCATCGACAATAGACATAATTTCATATATGGCACGTTATCCATCAGTCAATTGTGGGTATAAACCATCGTGCTATGCTCCATTGCAACTCTAACATAGAACATCTAATACAAAATGAATGGATTTGTAGCATTTTATATAATGACTCATCCAAGACGGGCATATCGTCAAATGAACCGAGATTGTTGTAGTTTTCTTCTAGAACTTATGTACTTGCATAATAGCAATGTTTTTATTTGTTCATTAGTGAATTTCAAACTGGTCAAGAGTTCTCTATCGTTACATGACAATTACATAGAAAATTTAAACTGATTGTCATTGTATGTGGGAATGTGTAATATAGTATTTAAATTTAGTGTACCAGGATTGTTGAGTAACCTTAGTTGATTGTACATAATGTCGTATGATAATAAAGTCCATGTTTTGTTCCAAACTTACTCAAGCCTCGACATGCTGCGTGATTACAACATGGTTATGAAAAGGTGACGTAAAAAACTCGCAAATTCCCATAGACTTCCCCTTTCAAACCACTAATATACTCTTCACTAAATTCCCAAATTTTGGATGAGCATATTGTTATATTAACAATGACGGATCTAGACCCTCGCGAAACCACTGGCAGTATCTGTCTAAAGTCTCCGCCAAATACAATAATCAAACCACCAAATATGGTGTGGCTAGTCGATGCATAACATTCTCAAACTCCTATCACGCACTTCAAAACAATGCATATTGGTCACTGTACGTAGCCTCGTCCCATATAATAAGCTTTGTTTCTTTGAGTAGACATGTTATATCAAAATCAAAAAAATCTTACTGCTCAAGTAAGGATAGATATGTACTTTGGTCAATGGTAGGAATAGGATCTCTCACTTCTTGAAAAAGAATGTCCTCTGGCATCTTGATATCAACCTCATTGTCATTATCACAGTCGGCAACTCCATCACCAACTCATAGTATCCACTTTGCGAATTCTCTAGTCTCATGAATCTCAATTGTTAACGTATCAAATTAAAACACAAAACACACTTTACAAAATATAAAGAAAGATACAAATTACTAAAATCATACCATAAGTGAAACAAACATTTAGTTACCTGCAGTCGCATGTTCTTTGTAAGTCTGAGGACCTCACACGAATTCCAAATTTTGGATGAGCATATTGTTGCATCAACAATCTCAGATCTAGACCCTCCCGCAACCACTGGCGATATATGTCTAAATTCTCCGACAAATACAATAACCAAACCCTCGAATGGTGAGGCTGGTCGGTGCATAAAATCCTCCAAACTCCTATCAAGCGCTTCAAAACAACGCATATAGGTCATTGTAGCCCGTTCCCATATAATAACCTTCATTTCCTTGAGTAGACAGGTTGCATCAGAATCAAGCTTAATCTCATCGCATACAAAGTCTAAATGGATCTTCAATGGTATATCGAATCTTGATTGAGCGCCTGCACCCTAAGCATCAATGATATGATACCTAAGGAATCCATTGGGAGAATTGTATCTCTTCTAGCTCTCAAAACGAAGCATAAAGTCCTCCAAATATAATATCTCCTCTAAAATCAATAATGATTGTAATAATGACGTCCTGCTAAGTATGAGTTGATGACCTTCATTCTCCCTATCTTGTATCCGAAAAGCAAATTAAGAACTCCCTAAAAATAAGATTTGGTATCTTACTCACAATACTATATAGATATACCATCCTTCTTCTCCATGGACGAAAATTAATGGATATTGAAAAATAAGGTAGCATCGAAACTCAGTTATGTGCTTCAAGTCCCCATTCTTCATCTGATCAACCATAATATGATATTTTGCATGTAAGTTATCACATCACCCTCTACTATAACATCAGTTACTTCAGATGCAGTAAGCAAATTGTAAGTTCGCTCATCCCCTGGTGTCTTGCATTAAGTTGAAGGCCTACCTCACGGGCATTATCAATGGAGATGTGATATCTGGCCGTCTTGTATACTTTTGCATATGAATTGTACTCTTCCACCATAGTTTTGATCAATGTTGTAGTAGCAGTTTTCACACCAGCCTCATTGGTTTGGCTTTACCATAATAATAAAATAAATTATTTATCATTGAGTATCTATAATTCTAATGGATACTAAATGATGTATAACTAATAATTTGTTTGAAACGAAATATGTGAAAGATACATAAAATTGAGTGTAGATGTTTAATGAAACGAACCCGAGAGCATTGATCATATTGTCAATTCCGTGTCCAGTGTCATATATGCAACGTTGGGCGAATTTTTGGAGTTTGTCCTTGGTTGGGCAAGAGTGGGCCAATCTTGTGATCATTTTAGCCACCTATCTAACAGCAATAAGGACATTTTCGTTTATTCACTTCCTTGACTATTTTTCATCCATTGAAGTAAATGCAAGGATATTATTGTGTGCACGGATGATGATAGATGCTTATATGAACTGAGTGAGTACCTAATGAATAAACAACTAATACATGTAGAATATATTTTCAAAATAGTATAATTTTGAACATTTCCGCTCATTCAAATTTATTCAATCTCGTGGAGTCTGATCTTGAGACTGTAAACGCTTACTCGATTTAGACGATTTAGTATCCATCAGGAGTTTCAAATGTAACCAATTCCAAGTAAGAACTATGCATGTTTATCAAATAAATAAAGCTTACAATCATATGTCCCATTTCACAACTAAAGGTAACAGTTAAGATTTGAGAATATAGGAAACATTTCAACATCTACGTGTTGTTCGAAAACAAATATGTAATTGAAAAATAGTTCGAAAGATTGATCATGAAAAAAACAAAAATAAAATTAGAGCTTAGTGACTACTAATGGACAAAATTCTACATCAAATGCATCGGTTTCTTCTATAATAAAAAAAGACGCAAATCTATAATATGTAGACTTAAGAGATTTAATTCTCAAAGAGAAATCCCCTTTAATTAATTACTACATGTTGCCACTCAGAATTTCGAACCAATTCAGTTGCTAATATTTGTCAGTTAAACCTTCCGCACTTTCTAGAAAAAACCATATGATACAAATTTTGACGCCAAGCAATAACATTGACCCGGTTGATGCCTAGCAACAACACTAATTAATACCACCCCTATGCAGGCTCTACGTACTCAACCCTATCATCAAAATTAGCTAATCTACCAAGATTAGGCGGCAACCAATCTGCTGCCACAGTTGGCTATGCAACACCTAAGATCTTTTACCGACTTTACTTATTTTATCCTTAAAATAATGCATTAATAATCTAATAATGTTAATTTTCAATCATAACAACCTCAATATATATAAATTGAAATTTATGGGTCATATACAAATAGACCCCCTGTAAGATTGTCCAATTACAGATTCATAGCCGATGTTTGAACAATTACGTCCACACCCAAAATCGTTGACCAACATTAAAGTTTCATTTTTGAGAAAAAAGAAAAGATAAAATACAGAGTAAAACAAAAACTTAATGGAAAAATAAAATTACAATTGTAAGTTTTATTACAGTAGAGCCCCTTATATTTTAAACTTAACAAAATATACCCAATTATAAATTTTGCTCATATTATCATCCAAAAACATATTTGAAATCAACCCTCAAATTATTCGAAAATTCAACAAACTCCCACATTTAATTATTTAAAAAAACATTTTTAAAAAAAATGTCTGGAGCTCCGGTCAGAGCTTCCATCTTCCATGGAAGCTCTGTTCGGAGCTTCCATAGATTTTTTTTAACAAATTAAAATTAAAATTAAAAAACATAAAAATAGAAAAAGATGTAGGAGAAGAGCTTCCATGGAAACTCGAATTGAGTTTCCATTGAAGCTTGGACAGAGCTTCATGTCCATGGAAGCTCGTCAATTTGAGCTTCCATGGACATGAATCTCTCTTGAAGCTTCCATGGAAGCTCAATTTCGAGCATCCATGGTGGTTCGTGGTGGTGGACTGGTGATGAAGATTCCATGGTATTTGTGCGTGGTGGTGGTGAAGAAGGGTGGAGCCGCGGAGGAGATGATGGTGGAAGTAGAGGTGAGGAGTTTTGGAGAAGAAGGAAAAATGGGGGTTTAAAATATGAAGTAGTGAAATATTTAAATGGAATGATTAAAAATAAATGATAAAATAGAAAGTGAAAATAAAAGTAATGGTAAAATAAAATAAAAATAGGGAATTTTTGACTTTTTGGGTTTATATGTAATTACTTTAAAAATGTAAGGGCGGATTTTGTAATTGTTCAAACATCAGGTATCAATCTGCAAAGTGCCAATCTTGGAGGGGTGGGTTTTGTAAATATCTGTGAAATTTATATTCAAAATGTTTCATATAGTGAGTATATAAGATAGAAGGTAATATTTGAATAAATAATGAGTAAAAAGTAGAAAACGTGTGAGAATTCATGTAAATGCTGATAAGATGATGATTTTTATTTAATCAAATATGTTACTTTATTGCTAATTTTTAAAGTATACATTTGTAATTGTATACCTAAATAAATATTGATTTCTTTAATAAATAGAGGGAGTATTAAGTATTTAATAAATGCTCTATTTTTTAAATTTTATTATTTCTATCATTTAATAAACCTACATAATATTTAATTTAATATATAAATAATTTAATTAATTATTAAAATATTCAAGTTTGGTGTCTATGGATTCGTCTTGTCGCAGTGAATCTATATATATACGTTCAAAATAGTTTTTGGAGTTTTGTAGATAAATATATATGAGATTAAATAAAAATTATATATGAATTCAACATACTAAAAATAAATCATGGGAGTTATATGGTGCACTATGTCTTAAATACTTAAAATGTTCCACCATCAACATACCAAATTTGAAATTCTAACAACCAATCAAAATACATTTGGAAAAAACTCCAAATGTGAACGCTTCAATAGTCACGCCAAGATGACGTGATTTAACCACAAAGCTTGAAATATGCTTCTTTTCATATAGATATAGATAGATATGGACTGATAATCAATACGTGTCATCATCATAGGAAGGTAAGACCACTGGTCTGCCCCCAGCAGCATCGACCAAAGCAGTAGAAGAATGCAAATTCAAAATCTCCAAAATTGGACAAATTATTAAACAATGAAGAAACACAAACGGCTTTTTTTCTGCATCGAAATTTGACCACTAGAGTAACAAACAACACAACAATACAATACATGCTTTATTTGTTGTACTACATGGACATGTGTGTAAACTGACTACTTTACCCAATGCTTGTCCTACAAAAATAACCAGATCCGCTCCGGTTCAAATTTCAAATTCAAACTCAACCCAGCCCAACTACCATCAACTCGCCCTCTCATTGGTCTGTCACAAACACTCCCTCACCGCCTCTGGGTCCCACCTTGTCCGCTCCTTAACGGAATCCACGTGTTCAATCCGACGGTCACGATCGTCCCACATTTCAAATCAAGTTTTCCCTCTTCTCCTTCCTCTTCAAAGCACCATTAAACCCTCGATTGACAGACAGAAGAAATTGCTCAATTATTTTAATCGAATCTTCAAATTCCGTTTCTGTAACGCACAATTGTCTGTCAAATCAACACAATTCGTTGTGACTCTGAGCCCTTTGTCCCAATTGGTTAGAAATGGCGAGTGCTGCTGGGGCAAGGAGGTCGACCACGTCGTCTTTGGCGAAGCGGCACGCTTCCTCGTCGGAGAAGGTGATTCCCACGGCGGCGAATGGGAAGAAACGGCAAGCGTTGACAAATATCACTAACCAGAGGCCGGGTTTGGGTTCTCTCGCTTCGGGTCGGCCCGAATCTTCCAAAATTGTACGTCTA
Source organism: Plantago major (assembly GCA_026545765.1). Lineage (NCBI taxonomy): Eukaryota > Viridiplantae > Streptophyta > Magnoliopsida > Lamiales > Plantaginaceae > Plantago > Plantago major. Next base: position 79,293,423 of record CM048841.1, read on the forward strand.
CATTGAACTAAGCCCTCTCTTGTCAATTTTTACTGTATGCCATTTTTCTTGAATTTGAGTGTGTTTTATTAGGACTTTTCTGTTTGGCCTTGTTGTTACTGATTTTTGGACTCGTGATGTTTCTTGGGCAAAACGCAACTGGTTCACATTTTGGGGTTTTTTCGAGAAAATGAAGAAGATGGAAAGCCCATTTTCTGGTTTCTGAGTATGTTGAATTGTTGTGCATGTTGTATTTGGTTTCAGAAATGATTATTCTCGACCATTTCTTTTGACATTCTTGGATTATCGGATAATTCGAAACTCACATGTTCTAGACTATTTTGTTGCATTGCGAAAGAAACATGTTCTTGGTGATTGGTGTAGAGTGAAGAAACCTCAGAATTAGAATCTATGGGTTTCCTGCTGCTATAATAATGCATCACCAAGAACCTGAGACTACTGATGACTTCGTTTGGAACTTTTTTAGGTATCAGTGTTTTTGAAATGATTTTGGGATAATTCGTTTTCAAGTAGTAATTGTAAGAGTTTTGTAATGGAAACTTGCTTGCAATTCCATGGTTTCAGTTGGAAATGATATGATATCATCTGTTTTAGTGTTATGACCTGTATGGATATGTTTGAGAATAGGCCACATTATGGCTTAGACAATCTGTGTTATGATTATGTTTTCGATGTGATGATTAACTTTGTTCCGAATCGTCTAGGCACCATGTACAACAAAGATCATAGGCGCGAAGAAGGCAACTTCGACTTCTGCCAATTCGAGTTTCTCTGGCATTACTTTACCTGTAGCCTCCTCTGTAAAGCAGACTAAGATTACATCTGTTGCTAAGAGTGGTGTGGTGCTTCCTAAGGCCACTGTCCCAGTTCCTTGCAATGTGAGAGTTTCTCAAGATCACTCAGATTCATTCTCTATTTCCATGGATGAATCTATGTCCACTTGCGATTCCTTGAAGAGTCCGGATATTGAATACATGGACAGTAGTGACATAGCTGCAGTAGAATCCATACAGCGCAAGGCGTCGAACTTGCTTACCATTTCTGATCACTCAGAATTTGCAGGTTTTGTTTCTTTTAAACTTTGTCTGTTGTAAATTTTGTCAAGTTTTATGTAGACAGTTCTACTTGCTTGCAAGTACATTCCCTTAAATCTTGTTGCAACCCAATTTAATATGTTGCCTGGATGTTTGCAGCCAGCTTATACAAGCGAGATATACTTTCGTCGATAGAACCAGATAATATGGTTGCTGATATTGATGACAATTTGGATGATCCACAGCTGTGCGCAACAGAAGCTTGTGATATTTACAAGCACTTGAGAGCATCTGAGGTCGGGTTCAAAATTCCTTTCTGTGTTTATAAATAATACCCAATCCTATGTTTGTTTCATTCATTAATTTTGTAGCAAGTGAAGTTCTAGTTATCTTAGGAATGTATAGGTACTGTATGTTTATTATCTTGCTGAGTTCTCATTGTCCCTTTGAACTTTAGGCTAAGAAGAGGCCAGCCAACAATTTCATGGAAAAGGTGCAGAAAGATATCAATCCCGGCATGCGAGCAATTCTTGTTGATTGGCTTGTTGAGGCAAGTCTGCTCTTTTTGCTTTCTGATATTTAGTAGAATAGAATGAACACCTTTATGTAGCTGGATAATAATCGCGTAAACTTTTTAAACAACAGGTTGCTGAGGAATATAGGCTTGTACCCGACACATTGTATCTGACTGTGAACTATATAGACCGTTATCTTTCTGGTAATGTCATGGATAGACAAAGATTGCAACTGCTTGGTGTTGCTTGCATGATGATTGCATCGTAAGTTTCAGCTTCTCTTATCTCTCTTTAGTCTATTTAGCTCTGCATCCAACAATATATCACCAGATTATTATTCTTTGATCCATCCATCTCTTCTCATGTTCCGGATTCCACAAAACATTGAGGAAATGATCAGAGAGATCTTCGAAATGAGTAAATTATTTTCTTATTCTCTAATTCATATATGTGACTTTGCAGGAAATATGAGGAAATCTGTGCTCCTCAGGTGGAAGAATTCTGCTACATAACAGATAACACATACTTTAAGGATGAGGTGTGTTTTTCCCCTTTTCACTAAGCAATTAGGCACACCACGTCAAGAACTTGCATCATTCTAAGCATTCTAAGTGTAACAGGTTCTGCAAATGGAATCTTCTGTTTTGAACTACCTGAAATTTGAAATGACTGCCCCCACAGCTAAATGTTTCTTGAGGTGATGATCATCTCTCTTGCCTGCTTCCAGATTATTTTTCACTTAATAAGATGATTGTGTTAATCATTGTTATACATAATTTGTTTACAGGCGGTTCGTTCGTGCTGCTCAAGGAGCTGATGAGGTAACATTTATTGAATCCTTACTCTTTTATATGAACACTCTATTGTATTTAGAAAATGGTAATGCTAAGACATTTTCGATTGTTCTGTTGTACATCTGCAGGCTCCACTACTGCCGTTGGAGTGCTTGGCAAACTATATTGCTGAGCTATCTCTCATAGAGTACAATATGCTTTGTTTTGCCCCATCACTAGTAGCAGCTTCATCAATTTTCTTGGCGAAATTCATTCTTCTTCCATCTAAAAAGCCTTGGGTATATATGCTCATTATCAGTAAATGTTGATTAATTCAGCTTCTTCAATGCAGTATCTGATCAATTTTGTTAATGCAGAATTCTACCTTGTGCCATTACACACTGTACCAGGCCTTTGATCTACGCGAATGCGTTATGGCATTGCACTCCCTTTGCCTTAATAGTCAGAGTTCAACTCTACCTGCTATTAGAGAAAAATACAGCCAGCATAAGGTATGTATATTATGCCCCCTTAAGTATTTGGCTATCCAATTTCTCTTCTGCTGACATCTAACACTAATTTTTTTTTTATTCAGTACAAATTTGTAGCCAAGAAGTACTGTCCTCCGTCAATACCTCAAGATTTTTTCCAGAACTCAAGCAGCTAAGCACAACTATGAAGCTATTCCTTCCAATTGTCTGTTGGATTATCCATCCTGAATGCTGTCGTATTGGTACATGACTAGAAGTGGGTCATTTATCCTTGTATGCCTCATTTTAACATTGATGACCCCCTTACAATCTTGTACCGCGCGGTATACTCAGTTTTAGACCTAACTGCAGTTCATGTACATATGAGCTCTATTCTAATTTTGAAAGTTCTATTCCATTAATGTGTTGTAGTCTGTTCTGTTCACTGTATTCCTCCTCATTACTTCCTGTCTTGAGAACTAAGAGAAGTACTCAGTGTGATTTCACAAAAACAATGCTAATGTTGACTAAGAGAACTAGAGAAGTGCTCACTGTGATTTCACAAAAACAATGCTAATGTTGACTAAGAGAACTAGAGAAGTACTCAGTGTGATTTCACAAAAACAATGCTAATGTTGACTAAGTACTCACTGTGAGTTCACAAAAACAATGCTAATGTTACCTAAGTACTCACTGTGATTTCACAAAAACAATGCTAATGTTGCCTGAAAATATAAATGTACAAACGTAGAATGATGTTAAAACAAAGGCAGCCTTTATTGTACATATCAACATAGTACAACCTTTATAATACACCGAAAAAAACAACAAATTCACAGCATACAGCTTCTAATTTACAAAGACTGATGAAGTTTCAGAACCTTATTTCCGCATAAATATATACAGTACAATATGAGAAAGATGCTCAACGAATTACTCATACTGATACAGGACACTGCCTTTTGGAAGAGTGTGAATTACCATTACCTCTTATGTTTAACCAGTGGCAGTCATCGAACGAGCACTTTGATCGAGGAGTAGGCCACTTTGCGTCATCAGGCCAAACATATTTTGGGCTCCAAGCAGGGGTGCCGTCTTCATAGGAGTTGTGTGTCAATCTTCGGATATCTGAGCCATCAGCTTTTATCACAAAAATGTCACCATAAGGCTGATAATGATGTGCATTCGCTATAGGTTCAGCAGAAACTCCAGCATAATCTGAGGTGAACACGATGTACTTGCTATCTGGACTAAACCATGGGTGATTGGTTCGCCCGCCATTGCCACTCTGAATCACCTTTTGCAGCCCTGTTCCATTAGGGTGGATCTTGAACATCTCAAAAGAACCTGATCCGGGATTCTCCCTATCTGAAGCAAATGCAATCCATTCTCCATCCGGTGACCAATTACACATGGTATCGGTCCATGGACCCTCCGTCAACCTATGAAGTCCGCCAGCTTCTCCATCAAATGCGTCCATTATGTACAGGTTCTTGTGACCTGTTCGACCGGACCTAAACACAACCCACTTTCCATCAGGTGAGGCTGAGGGGAACGCATTATTTTCGCCTCCTGTGGTTAACGTCTTGGAACTCAAGTCCGGATCATCCACATTGATGGATATGATATCAACCTTTGTGCTCTCACTAGCAAATGTAGGTCCAACACTAGTGTACACTACTCCCTTCCTCTTCCAATCCCACGCAGTTGAAAATGCAGTTCGTGTCAACACATTTCTAACACCCGAACCATCGGTATTCATCACATAAAGACCCGGAAATTTCACATAAGCGATACGCTCCCCATCAGGAGAGTAGGAAGGAAACGAACCATCAACACGAAACAATGTAATGTTCGGCAACGGACTTCGAATATTCTCAAGCACCAAATTGTTACTCTTGCCATCACTAGTCGCTCCCCTACACTTATGGTACCCGACTAGGGTAGAATCAGGCGAGATAAACGGGTTATAATGATGCGCATTGGGTGAGACGCGTCGAGTCATCTCAACAAACTCGTTCGAGCTAACATTGTAAAGCTCAACATGTCGAAAATCCGACCCGGGCCTCCTCGTAGCAACCGCAATGAAGCTCTTGTCAGCAACAGAAGCCGCAGGCGTGAACGCGTGCAACCCCGGTGGCGTGACTCGCTGAGTAACAACCGAGTCAACACCGAGTCGGTCAGTATCAGCCAACTCGGCCTTAAAAACACTCCACCATCCATCATCACACCTTCTATGAAAATACAAAGTCGAGTCATCACTCCAACTCGGCCACCCGCCATGCTCGATAACCTTAACCCGGTTCGACCCGTCCCGAGTCGAAAGCACGTAAATATCCGTCCCGAGCTCCTGCACCTCCCCTTGCCAACCACTCTCCCCCAACGACGCCACTGCCGTCCATTCCCCCGACGGAGACACGGCGGGGCTGAAATCCGCCACCCCCTCCGGCGTCAGCCTCCTGGTCGAACCGGTCGACAACTCAGTTGAATAAACCGCGGTCCAACTAGAGCGGGGTTTTCCCGGGTTTTCATGAGTCGAGACATAAATCAAATGATCACCAACTAAACTCGGCTTGTCCTTCATCGAAACCTTTAACCCCGGTTCACTCTCTTTGATCAAATTAACCTGAACCCGATTCGACGAGTCTTCGAGAACCGATCTCGAACCGGGTTTTGGCGGCTCGTAGAGTATGTCGAGGTAGATGGCTGATGAACCGGACCGTTCTGTGACGTAGACAAGGTGAGGTGTCGGAGAAGAAGATGATGATGATGATGGGAAGTGGCCGTTGAAATTGACGGATTTGCCATCGGTGAGACGAGTCTCGTGGATTTGGGAAGGTGAGATTGGGAGGGCGTATATGTCGAATTCGTAGCTTGATCTTCCGAGAGTTGCGAAAGCTATGGAGGTGGAGTGGAGAAGTGGAAATGATGATGCTAGGAGAGTGAAGATAAGGATGAACTTATTTGGGGTTTTCATTGTTTTACTGTAAATTGAGATTCGAGTGATTGTTGAAGATGAAGTGGTGGAATTTAGTTTGAAGTGAGCTTTTAAGTTTCTTTACAGTGTGTGTAAGCAGTGACGTATGTGGTGAAGATATGTGGCAAATTGGTGATGGGTGTTTTTATTTAGTATCTTTATATTCAACTGAAAACTCATTCAGTTCAGTTTAGTTAGTTCAGTTCAGCTCATTATATTCATATTATTATTATTATTGTTGTTGTTGTTGTTGTTGTTATTATTATTTTATCATTTATTTATACACCCGATCTTTTGTACGAGAAAAATAAGAAAATTTATCCTATTGAGTTATTTTCAACTTTTTTTCTTTCTTTCTTTTTAATACGACTTTTAGCACATCAATGAAATAAATAGTATAGTTACAATTTGAATTATCCTTCTTTTCTACCGTAAAATATGAGTTAAGATAAGAAACTACAGGAATCTGAGAGTACCATACAATCTGGTTCACATACTCTGTACATACATCTCTAACAAAAAATCTACATGTTCTTTTGTTGGAAGATATTAGAACAATAGAATTAAACTCAGAAGCTAACGTTGAATTTTTTTTCTCAAACTTAACAAATAAAAAACAAGTTAAACCAAACCAAAGTCAAAACAAACTCTACAAGTCTTTCAAATGACTCTTAAAAACTCCAAAACAAGTTAAACCAAACCAAAGTCGGACCAAACTTTATAAAAAGAAAATTATCACAAATATTGAAAAATGGCATTTATTCCCCCATATTATCTTTCTCGAACTCTATATTATCTTCCTCGGGCTCTATATTGCCTCGAATAGAGCGCCAAATTCTCAATGTTATCTCCTTGCGCACCCTGTTCATTGCTTCTTTCCTTGACAGGTTCAATAAATCATTATCCACTCCACCTTGGACATTGACATCATGTTGCACGCAGTTGGTTTTAAAGTTTGTTACACAATAATAAATAAAAAGGTAAAGTGACAGAAAAAGAGTAGGAAGAGTGTGAGAAAGATGACAAAAATAATATGTTTTTTTAATTGTGATTATATATACCATCATATAATTGTTATTATTATTACAAAATAATTTCTTGATTCGATTCGCTTTCAGTTCGAGTAAAATTGCAATATAACATACCTTAGTTGGAGTAATTATATATAACTTTTAAAAAAAATTTACACTTTAGTTATGTATAAAAATTTCGTCTTTAAAGCTTTTTACTTTTGGTCAAACTTTTCTGATTATTTAATTAATCTAAATGAATGTAAAATGTTCAATTTTTTTATATGATGAAAATTTAGCCCCTAAAGTTTCATTATATAAAAAATTTGAATATTTTTCATTTGTGGTTTAAGATTAATTCGTAGTCAAAGTTGGAAAAGTTTGACCGCAAAAAGTCAAAGTGGGAAACTTGTTCCGGGACGGAGGAAGTATAATTTAGTGATTTAATTATTTTTAGTAAATATGAAATTAAATACACTATTATTAATAAAATCAATCCCTTATTTATAAGAAACAAAATCAAAACACTAATTCAAAATACATTATTATCAACACGTTCACACGCAAACGTCAGTTGAAATAAACAAGCATATATTAATTGATACAAGCATCATCATCACAATAATCAATCTTCTAGCTTACTACATCCTCCATTATCAGGGTTTTTTTTTTTTTTTTTTTTTTTTTTTTTTTTTTTCTGTTCATCTTTTCTTATTGACATCGTACCTCCTTAACTTAATTCTTGGCATGTATTCAATTAGTGGGTTTCATTGAGTTATTTTTGTTTTTCCTCATTCAAATTTGAATGCTTTCTTAATACGATGTTTGATGATTGTTGTAACTATTGAAGAATGATGCTTGATACTTTCATGTATCAATGGTGCCTGTGTAACTAATACTCCCTCCGTTTCACTAAAAGTGTTATAATTTTTCGTTTGTAGCGTTTCACTAAAAGTGTTACATTTCTTTTTATGGAAATTAGTTTTATAATAAAACTCATTTTTATAACTACATATTTTCGGGCTCACATATACTTTTCCACTAAATTAATATCTCATCTTTATTCTCCACCACATATTTTTGGAGATCACATACTTCTATACATTTTTCTACACAATTGTTTCACTTTTAGTGAAACGGAGGGGAGTACGATAATTGTTTTATTTTGGATCCTTGTATTATATGATGCTTGTAATTTAATGCTAAATGATGCTTGTTTCGTATTGGATGATTGTATTATATGATGTTTGTAATGTAATGCCAAATGATGCTTGCAGTACTAATATGATGCTTGCTTCGTATTGGATGATGCTTGCAATTAAATGTTGTTAAATGAGGGTGATCATTTATTTTGATGGTGCTTGGCTAATCTTATGAAACCAAATTCTAAACAGATTCTAACAGATGATTGAAGATTAATTTTGATTATTTAGTATTTAGTTAGATGGCATCTTTGAAATTAGATATATCACTAATTAGTACTTCCTCCGTCCCGGAACAAGTTTCCCACTTTGACTTTTTTATTAACTTTTTCATCTTTAATCATTTATAATTTTAAATCAAGAACGTTCAATTTTTTTATATAATGAAAATTTAGCCCCTAAAGTTTCATTATATAAAAAAAATTAAACATTTTACATTTGCGGTTTAACATTAATTCGTAGTCAAAGTTGGTGTTGGTCCAGATAACGGCAAAATAAAAGACTGGGGGGGGGGGGGGGGGGGTGATAAACACAATTTCTCAGATGTCTGTGAAGATATTTGATACTTATTTTCAGAGAGCGGAAGACTTTTTGTGATAAGTGCACATGCTCAGCAAGATAAGTGTAAATACTTAGCAAAGTAAATAAAGCAAGTTATAAAATGCAGAAGGTAAATAACACAAGTTTTTATAGTGGTATCTGAAGGTGGCGTAATCCTTCAACTAATCCACTTCGGCCTTTCTCGGACCTAGAATCCACTAAGACAGATAATTGAGTTAACCTTACAAATATCTTCTCCCGATTCCTAAATACACTAGGTTCCCAACCAAGTGTTCCCCCTGAGTTATTCCCCGGCTTTCTCAGCCAAGTACTTCCTAAACTCAGAAACCTTTTGAGCTATTTCTTAGTATCCCAAACTAAGTATTTCCTATGCTCAGTAACCTTGGAGTTAATCCTTACACTACAAGAAATTACTGGAAAAACGACGTTATGGGGCGACGGATTTTATCCGTCGCCCCATAACGACGGATCGTTAATCCGTCGCCAAACTTATTATCCGTCGCTTATTAGCGACGGATATTGTTATCCGTCGCTATATGGGCAACGGATTTTATTAATCCGTCGCCCATACTTTGACTTTTTTTTAAAAAGAAAAATTAAATATTAACGACGGATAATTTATCCGTTGTTAATATTTATATTTAAAATTAAAAAAAATCAACCGACGGATACTTTATCCGTCGCTACAGGGCGACGGATAACTATTCGTCGCTCCTGTAGCGACGGATCGGTCTGGGCCGACGGATACGTATCCGTCTGCCCAGAGGGGTTTTAGCAGACTGCTCCTGTGAATCAGAAGCCATTTCGCTCTTCTTCTTCTTCTTCTTCTTCTTCTTCTTCTTCTTCTTCTTCTTCCTTTCTCCTCCGTTTTTCTTCCTTTCTCCTCATTCTCCTCCGTCAAATCCGGCCAATTGTTGACGATTCTTCTCAATCTTGGTGTCAATTCGAAGATCGTTGGACGAGGAGCTCGTTTCTTCCATCAATTTCAAATTTCATCCGCTATTTTCTTCGGAATCAACGGTATTTTGGCTAAACCCTAACTTTTTGAAATTTGGAATTTTTTTGATTTTTGACTACTTATTCTCAATTGTATGTTTATATGAAGTATGTAGTAGCTTGATTAGTTAATTTGATCAATTATATGTAATTTGATTAATTTGATAGTTAGTTTAGTTAATTTGATATGAATGTATGTAGTAATTCAATATGTATGTATATTAATTTGATAAGTATGTATGTAGTGAAGTATGTATGTTAATTAATTATGTATGTAGTTAGTTTAGTTAATTTGATATGTATGTTAAGTATGTATGTAGTTAGTTTAGTTAATTTGATATGTATGTAAGTAGTAGTTGGAGTTGATTTGATAAATTCGTATATGTACTAAATTACGAGTATGTAGTTAAGTGTTTTGAGCGACGGATAATATGTTGATTATATTAACGTGTAATTTATAATTTATAACTCGTAGTAGTAAAACACTTAATAAATTTTGTAACATATCGAACACTTAATAATTAATTTATATGGAACGTATAATAATTAACAATTAATCTCTACAATCTTCTTATCCGAATTGGAATCGATCTAATAAATTAAATACGATCTAATCAATTGGAACAGGTTAATAACGTATACAATGAATTCCGACCGTTTGGGGCCGCGGTTAGATTCTATCCGTCGTTATATTTGGCGACGGATAATTTCTATCCGTCACCAATAATCGATTTAAAAAATAAATAAATAAAAGTCAAATATATTAATCCGTCGCGAATTGGACGACGGATTATCTATCCGTCGTTAAAGGCCCAGTGGGGCGACGGATCGGCACTTAAATCCGTCGCTAAACAGTGTATTTTTTATAGTGTTAGTTTCCCAAACTAAGTACTTGCTGTACTCCACGCCGATTAAGGTGTTGGTTAAGATAGTTTGACATGTGAGCTTCTTTAATAACTTATTCAGTTATGCAGATAGCTCTATGAATCAAGTATACTTAATACACTTTTCAATGTATGGTATCTTGTTCTTTATTGACCCAAGTCTATGATAAGTGTTCAAGAGAATGAATCTCAGATATGAAATCTTAATTCAATTCCTTCACATATAACAATGCTTGTTAAGGATCATGACACTTAGAACTTTTGTGCTACTTAGAATCAAGAGCTTTGGCCGCAACAGAAAGCTTGAAGGTAATTAGTATGCTTGAGAGTTTGAAAGATAGTGTTCAGTGTTCTTGGTGTGTGTTCTTTATTTTTCAAGCATTCTAAGTGTTGATATTTATAGTTGAAAATCATGTCGTTTGAATAGTATCCGTTAGGCTCAATGAAATTCAAACTATTGATATCTGAGTATATAAGATCGTTAGACGTTTGTCTTCTTCTCGAGATCGCCAATTTTATTCGACATTTACGTCGCGTATTTAATGTCTCAGACTATCTTTTGTCCTCAGAGTGCAACGAACTATGCATGCTTTCTGAAGCATTGCACGTCCCTTTTCAGAGACCTTCACATCTCCAGATACTTGTTACAACATTGTTTCCCAGAAACATAGTTTTTATCCAAGGTATCTAAGTGTAGATATCTGTGGGCACTTTTCCTCATTTAGAAACTCAGATTCTCGATATCTTTTGCAACACTTGTTTATTGAAAAACACTTGTTTCTTCAAGATATCTGGGCATAGGTATCTGATGACCTTAGTCTCCAGCAATCTTGTGCAGTCTTCAAATCTTCAAATATGTTGAGCTCGTCTTCTGCCGGATGCCTTCTTCTTGGTCTTCTTCAGAGAAATAAAAAATTACATTTAGAGACCTAACATCCTATACAAGATTTGCTAGACTATCATACTTAGTGATTTTCCTCTTTTACAGTGTTCAAGTGAACCAAGAGTACTAACCACCTTTCTGAGCTAAGATAAGTCATTAAGTTGTTGATCAAAATCTAAACAGATATTCCTAACGATTGAAATGTTCAATCGTAAAAAAAGTTTTAAACTGTCTTTAATTTTAGGAAATAGAAAATGTTTGGAGATGACACGAATTTTTAATTGTACCTATTTAGCTTTAACAAGATAAAAGAGCATCTCCTTTTTATTTTGTTCCATTTGGGAAAATTATACATATACACCCTTGTTTTATGATAGATTATAAAATAATGTCCGTGAAGACTCTTTTGACTTTGGCATAGGGTTATAGGAAAAGTTCAGTTAATAAAACGTAACTAAGTTAGAAGAAATTGTGCTTTCATATTTTTAAGTCTATTTGATGTTTTTAAGGTTGCTTGTACAAATTAAAAAAGAGAGAAAAAATAATAGTAGTAAGTTATAAGAGAAAAAAGATATAACTCAAAAAATAAGTGAATTAAAACTGTAAATTAGAATTAACATATTATATAGCGCTATACCCAACAGCCGTGTAGTTATCGAATCCGACTTTGCATTTTTTTTAAAATATTTTGTTGGACTAGCTGGTTAATTCGAAATGACTTTAAAAAAAATTCGGGTAAACTTTTGTTAACGCAAGTTCGAAAGTGAAAGTATTTCTACGTTGCAACTTGCAATGGTTTATTGTGATATCTCATAAATCTGGGGGGTTATATGTATAATTTACAAAAAAAAAAATGATTCCAATAGTTATCTATCAGTTTGATGGCCAACATCAATAGGTCCAACATAGTACTACTACTAGTCTACTATCCATATCACTGATTGATGAGTCATATTGCTAGTGAATTCTATATAGTTCTAGAGTTGATTGAGACTAAATTTCTATCAGATAATTACACTAAATTGCTAGTTGTTTGTTCATCATCATGACAAAACCTTATTCCATTTGAAGCATTGGCAGCATTGCACAAAACATGTCTGTACAAACCAGTTTATTGCTCAAGTTTACATGGAACTAGTAACTATATTAGCCTATTACAAACTGATCACTGACACAAAGCCTTCATATAACAACTCTAAATGTACAACATAACTATAGTTTTGCTAAAGAAACAAGTCACTTGCAAGTAGCAACTTTAACTGGCAGATGCACAAGGCCAGAGATCTGTTTAACTCATGAACTTAACCAATGGTTATCTTCAAATGAGCACTGTAATCCATCGTTAGGCCAATGAGCATCATTTGCACCAGCATATTTGGGACTCCAAGCTGGAGTGCCATCCTCAAAAGAGTTGTGTGTCAGTCTTCGAATCCCTGACCCGTCCGACTTGATCACGAACACATCCCCGTACGGCTGAAAATGGTGCGGGTTTGCAATCGGTTCAGCTGAAACTCCAGCGTAGTCGGACACGAAAACAATGTGTTTACCATCAGGACTGAACCAGGGATGGTTAACCCGTCCGCCAGTACCACTTTGTATCACCTTTTGGAGCCCCGTCCCGTTTGGATGGATCTTGAACAATTCATAGCTGCCAGAACCTGGATCCTCCCGGTCAGATGAAAACGCGATCCATTTACCATCAGGTGACCAGTTACACATTGTATCAGTCCATGGACCATCCGTTAACCTATACAGTCCACCCATTTCTCCATTCAAAGCATCCATTATGTATAAGTTCTTGTGACCTGAACGACCTGATCTGAACACGACCCATTTTCCATCAGGTGAAGGCGAAGGAAATGCATTATTCGTCCCTCCAGTGGTTAACGTTTTGTAACTTGATTCCTCACCATCAACGTTAACCGATATTATATCAACATCCGTGCTCTCACCCGCGAATATGGGACCAACACTAGTGTAAACGACTCCCTTCCGTTTCCAATCCCAAGCCGTCGAAAAGGCTGTTCGTGTTAATACATTTCTAACACCCGACCCATCGCTGTTCATAACAAACAGACCCGGATTTTTCACATAAGCCATTGGCTCGGTCGTTAGTTTCACATAAGCGATTCGTTTACCATCAGGCGAATACGAAGGAAACGATCCATCAACCCGAACTAACGAAATACTAGGCGTTGGGCTCCGGATACCCTCAAGAACCAAATCCTTGGCTTTCACATCATTACTCACCCCTCTACACCTGTGATACCCGACCCGCAAAGAATCTGGAGAAACAAACGGGTTGAAATGATGTGCATTTGGTGAAACGGGTCGGGTCAGCTCAAAAAACTTATCCGAAACGACATCATACAGCTCAATATGTCGAAATTCTGATCCGGGTCTTCTAGTAGCAACTGCAATGAAGCTCTTATTCGCAACAGAAGCAGCAGGAGTGAACACGTGCAAACCCGGTGGAGTGACTCGCTGAGTCACTACCGAGTCGACACCGAGTCCATCACCGGGAGTGAAAACCGCCTTAAAAACACTCCACCACCCATCATCACACCTCCGATGAAAATACAAAGTCGACTCGTCACTCCAACTCGGCCACCCACCATGCTCAATCACCTTAACTCGGTCTGACCCGTTCCGAGTCAAAAACACATAAATATCAGTTCCGAGCTCTTCCACCTCACCCTGCCACCCCTTCTCCCCGTACGACGCCACCGCCGTCCATTTCCCCGACGGAGACACGGCGGGGGTGAAATCCGCCACCCCTTTCGGAGTCAGCCTCCGAGTCAACCGAGTTGTCAACTCAGTAGAGTAAACCGCGGTCCAACTCGCTCTCGCCTTACCCGGATCCTCATGAGTCGATACGTATATCAAAGTACTCTCCCCCATCAAACTCGGCCTATCCTTCATCGAAACGTTAACACCACCCGCCAAAACAACCTGAGACCGAGTCAACTCGGTGGGAATTTGTTCAGCCATTGATCGTCTTTTAGTGCTCTGGTAGAGTGAGTCGAGGTAGATGTTGGGGGTACCATCGCGCTCAGTGACGTAGACGATGAGGTGAGTGTGATTGTGGAGGTGATTAGGGATCGAATTGGGGAAATGGCCGTTGTAATTGATGGATTTTCCATCTGTGAGGCGAGTTTCGATTGGTGGGTAAGATGATGATGATGTGGGGAGAGAGTAGATGTCGAAGGAGTAGCTGGATCGTAACCAAGTGGCGAAGGCTATGCTGGTATTTTCCGGTGATGCTCCGGCGAGAAGTAACCGTGATGTTACTGTGAAAATTAGTAGACTGACATGTGAAAGGAGAAACTGATTTTTTATGCTTTCCATTTTTCGTTTCATATGTTGAATTGATGATCATCATCAAGTCATTCACTTTAAATCTTTAGAAAATGATGGTTATAGAATTACTATAACTTCCGTAACACGCCACGGATGTTGCTACGTTAAATTTTAATGTTTTTTTTTATCTTATAACTAGTAAATGACCCGTCGATACTCGACGGGAAATAAAAATAAAATGTCGTATATGTTATCTATAACTTTTTTAATTATTTTACAAAATTATAAATTAAGTTTATAATTGGAGGGATTCATGCTTCAACATATATATATATATATATATATATATATATATATATATATGTTATTATTATTATTATTATTAGTAAACATAGTTTCATCAAAATGAGATGAACTTATAATTTTTTTTAATAACACTTATAATACATAATATTATTTCATAATTTGATGAGCACTTTCGATGGTTGTCATCATACCCGCCCTGAAGCAGTTTTAAGTCTCCCCCACGGGTGTTGAAAACCGATAAATATTTAGCAGGTCATGACCCTCACCTGTTAATTTGTTTAGAAAAACGAATCCGTTTAACCTGAACCAAATTGAAACAAAAAATGCATGACACAGTTAATTGGATCGGGTGACAACAACCCACCCCGTAAAAAAGATTCACCAACCCCCCCCCCTCCCCCCCAAACAAAAGATATTATCATTTCACAAATATATTTTTTCGCATGTATCGATGAATTTTTTGTGGGTCAACTCACATACACCCCGAAAAAATATCAATTCACAAACATAATAACATTTTTGAATGATTTTCCAATTCTTTAACTTACACAGGGAGTGTGAGCACCGCTCATCAAATTTAATATTTTGCATGCATACATAATTTGTATCATTTGGGTCCACCCCCCCCCCCCCCCCAATTATTATTTCACTATAGAGGTCGAATTTTTTGGGTTCTAGTAGATGCTCGACCCGAAAAACAATTATTTTGAATGGGTATTGGCGAGTTCACTTTTGGTTGGATGGACCCGTTTTAAAGTCTAGATAAGAGTGAAGGGATGTAGATGACCACGTGAGAGATAAATGTCCCTAGCTCTTGTTTATTGTCATATTAGAGGAGACCGATGTAGGCAACCGTCTCCTACTAAAACCAAACCGGAACGTTTTCTCAAGGATGAGCTCATTATCATTTCTATGATGATAACCTTTTTCCCAATATTGATTCTAGATATCAAATTCACCTTAGTTATAATATGCTTCTTGGATTATACTTTTCTAACCCGTTTGGGATGCTACCCGGACCCATTTGGGCCTTTTAACTTTTGATGGATCTTTCGGGTAGGAATCGTCCGTGAAAAGACTGGCAAAATGAAAAGAAAAAACGAAAAGTATTGAGGATCTAGGCCCTATATTGAACCCGTTCATCACCTATTTAAGACACGGAACCATGATTAACATTTAGAGTAGGGTGTAAGTCCGAGAAGAATACAACCTCGACTTCCATGGAGATTGCCGACAATCATAATTTGTTTGAATGTAATAAATATTTTC
The DNA here is from genome assembly GCA_026545765.1 of Plantago major. Taxonomy (NCBI): domain Eukaryota; kingdom Viridiplantae; phylum Streptophyta; class Magnoliopsida; order Lamiales; family Plantaginaceae; genus Plantago; species Plantago major. The sequence continues at coordinate 79,309,603 of CM048841.1, forward strand.
CTAAAATTTTAGGATGGAGCAAATATATACTCCCCCTGTTCCCGATTTCAACTTTTCATCCCTTAAATGGAAAATATTTCTTCTACTTTATTCACTATCTTTCATACTTGTCAAATTCAAAGCTTATTATCAAGTCCCCTATAATTGATGCAATGATTTTGTCTCCAAATTGGTTACTCCACTGGATGACTAAAAGGACATCGATATTGTTAGAGTGAACATTTTAAATATGTTAAGAGTAATTTTTGCGATAGACGTCTTTCAGAGTGATCAAATCAAACATCACATATTTTGTCCAAAGCTCGCATGTTTAGCTATAAACATCACATGTTAAAAATGCATGTATTTCAAGTATAATGCATGCTTACTATACACATAATGTTTGAAACTAACCATATATATGATGTTTGTACGTAAATACTAAATATGTAATGTTGAATTGAATTTGTATATTCAAGAGACGGTCTTTCACAAAAGTTTGTAATATGTACAATTTCAACTTATGTATAATTAATCAAATTGAGATAGTATTACCACAATACTTGTCTCTAACATATTTTGTTGACTAACTCATACAATTGCAATGTAATCACATACCATTATAATAGCATATAACTTACATTTCTTAATTATAACTACTGTGGTTTTACAAAAATGTAAATTGTTGGTTTACTAAAATTTGTAACAAAATCCTTTAAACATATCAAATCCTTAAGAATTACAACGATACATGCACACTTTCCAACTTAACCTTAACATTTTTCCTAAAACCATAAACATTTTAATAAAACCTTACACTTTGTTTTCCGTAAAATATTAACTACTATATACAAACTTTTTTTTTTTGTTTTATTTCAGTAATTTTTTTTAACGTTCTACATAAATAAAGTTAAAACTTGGATGTCTTATGTGGATCTGTTCACGTGTTTGGTTATCGACTCAAGTTGAGTTTTGCCAAATGAATATGAATTTAAAATGACAATATTTTAGAATAAACGCACACATATCGGTCGAGAGTATGATTTTAGCCCAATTGGTAATGTTAATGACCAAACAAATTAGCTCGTTTCTTCTCAAATCGAATCGAATCAATCGAATCGAACAGAACTGAATTGTAGTATAAAAATGAACAAAACAAAATTGAACAAAACTGAATTGACCTGAACTGAACTCAACTAAAATTAATGAGTTTTCAGATGAAAAGAACATAAATCGGTCGAGAAAGCAATCAATCTCCACGGGACAATATTTAAAATCCATTATATGAACATTTGCCATTATATTTAAATTTATGCTCAAATACGCATCGTGCTGCCATAATTTACTACTTAATCAACACACATTTTAGTGATAATAATTAGTCAAAATTTAAGAGATAATGATTGCATCGGTAGGTGCAATTAGATGGGAAGGTATAGTAAAATTTGATTGAAATCAAAATACTTCCACAGTTAAAGAAAATATACGAATGGATAATCGACCAATAACAAATTGAATTTCATACTTAATTTAGTTATATACGGACCTATATCGTTACTATAATACATCTTATATTTGTACAAAAGCACCTACGTTCTTACTAACCATTTTACATTTTGATTAATAATATTAATGATTGTTCGTCTTTTTTATCATTACTATAGACGGTCTTTGAAGAGAATTACACATTTTTATTTGAACGTTTCCATGAAAATTTTAAATTATTTTAATTCCTTATTTGATGAAATAAATAGGGGAGGGACATAGTACTACATTTTCCATTTGAACTGACCAACTATATGGATGAGATCTAAAGACGTTAATTGGATTTTAGGCTGTTTTCTCTTTTTTACATATTTATAAATATCAAACTTCCATAATGAAGTAATATTTCCAAAATTCAAACACTATTTTGAATTTCATGCACTAATTGCTTTCACACGGCATAAGATTTTTCACATCACCATATTAGCAAGACAATGTTATTTTGACCGATCAGAATGAAAGATTCATCCAACCAAGCATTAATACTGACCAATCAGAGCACAAAGATTTGCCAAACAATTGAATGACTTGGACACCCTAAAATGGCTGCAATCCTTTTTTGCTTAATATATTATATAGATCTTGTTTTGAATGATGTACGTATTTCAAATAGTGGAATTGAAATTCGAAACTATTGTTTCATAAATACTCTCTCATAAACTATATCAAAACAGGGCCGTTTTGGAGATTTCAGTGGTCTTGTGCGACCTTTAAGACTGAGCCCCTAATAATATAATAATAAAAAATTGTATTAATTTTTATTGGAAATAAAATGATATTTTATAAAACGTAAGACGATAATAAATTATTAACGTACAAATAATAAATCAACTTTTTTATAAAAGATACTCCCTCCGTTTCACTAAAAGTGAAACAATTGTGTTGGACACAATTTTTAAGGAAAATGTATAGAAGTATGTGGTCCCCAAAAATATGTGGTGTACATGAGTATGAGATATTAATTGAGTGGAAAAGTACATGTGGTTCCGAAAATGTGTGGTTAGAAATGAATTTTATTATAAAATTAATTTTCATAAAAGGAAATGTAACACTTTTAGTGAAACGCCCAAAACGGAAAATTGTAACAATTTTAATGAAACGGAGGGAGTATATTATATTCAGAATTAAAACAAAGAGATATACTTAAGAAATGTGAAATAAATAAAATGATATAACAAGGAGCAACATATAAACAGTTCCACAAAATAATGTTAAAAATATGGAAGGGAAAAGGAGTTAGAAAAAAGGTACAGTACCTAACAAGATTACAAGAGGAAAAAATAAAGAGTAAAATGAATTGATAAAGTAAATGGAAAGGAGAAAAAAAGAGGGAAGAAAGGAACGAAAAAAATAAAAAAGAAGAGTAAGTTGGACCATTCAGGATTCAAACCAATAACATATGGGAGACAATAGTTTCTGAGCCTGAGTGCATTGCCACTAGGAGACTTGAAGCTTACTTGCACAATATTGTAGAGAATAGTATATGTATGAACATTAAATAAATCTAGGCCCCCATAATATCAAAATTAACGTGTACTCCATATATCTCCATATGTTCCATTAACCCAAAATAGTGAAAACTGATCACATTTTTTTTACCACTAACTAATTCTTATTATTTATCTTTCATATTTTCTCATCGCTTTGTTTACTCTCGATCAGGGCGGAGCTACTGTATTCCGTAGCCCGTGTTTGGTACGGGGTGGTTTTCGGAAAAATTCATTTATATATATGTTTAATTTTTATTTTTGTTTAATATTTAAGTCTCTTGGAATACCGTCTACAATAAAGATAAAAAAAAATACGAACAAACTTTAAATATTAAAAAAAAAAAAAAGACGACAAACTTTAAGGTTATCACTGAAAACTTAAGGCGTTTAGTTAAGAGTATCGATGTTTTTCATAATAAAAATAATGAAAAAATGCATTTTGGTGACAACGTAACGCTTTGATTAAAAATATCAATCGATGTTTTTATTAGTAACATAGATCCATCTATATTTAAGTTAAATATAGACGTACTCCCATGAGACTTTGTGAATATTTAAATGCTTAGGGCGTTTAGCTAATAATATGGATGTTTTTCATAATAAAAATAATGAAAAAATACATTTTGGTGACAAAATAAACGTACTCCCACGAGACTTTGTGAATTAATATTTATTAATTTTGAATTTTTATATAATACTCAATCCGTCTTGGAGAACTTCATATATTAGGGTTGACGCGTAGTTATTAGGTAAAAGATGTAAGGAAAAATGTACTTTTAGTGACAAAATATGCAATTTATGTGTGGAGTTGATGTATGTAGCTTTTGTTAAATGATGTAGCTTTTTTTTATTAATGTATGAAGTTATTTGAGACAGTTAAAAATGACAAATGTATGAAGAGATGTGGGACGTAGGGAGTAAATTATTATTATGTTAATAACTCACGGGCCAGGAAAAAAATCCTAATTTCGCCCCTGCTCTCGGTTATTATATCACTCACTTACACTTTATTAATATAATACAAATTAATATTTAACTAATTTTCTTTATATTAAGAGTAAGTAACTTTTTAGTACTATGTTTTTAATGGATCGAATGGAGTATTTGTGAATGGCAATTTTTTATGGGGTATTGCATCTAATTTATAGTTTTGCTCTTTGGCATTTAGACTCCCCCTTTGATGTAGTATTTCTTATATACTATTCATAGATTGTAACTTCTAATTAAAAATTATTTAAAAAAATTACATTTAAATTTAACTTGTGTAAAACTGATTTGGCCACATAACAACATCGGAAATGATCATGTCACAAAATTTGAATTTCTTACGAAATTAAGACTCAGTATGTATGATGAATGGATAGAATATATATAAATTGAAATATTGTTAAATTAAGTCCAATTGTATGTCTCCAATTCCGAAGAACAATTTATGTCAAATATCCATCTCCAAACGACAACTATAGTATAAATTAAAATGATTATATTTTCTCGTTTTTATTTGTAATGTTGAAATCAATTTGTCCAAAAGGCTAAGATATGGCACTTCATTTACGTGTTTCTGAGATGATAATTAATCTTGGAGCTAATGTATCAGTATTATCTTCTCTACCCGTTTGGTTGTGTTGTGGAGTAATTTTAGACATGATTGAGTCGACACTTTTCTCAAATGATAAACGCCGTCTCGAAATTTTTTCATTCATCAGTCATCGCTAGTCCTGGCCTCATCACTACTCTTCTTCATCAACCTTTCAATCTCCGACTCCAGCAGACTTATCTTGACCTGAACCGGCCCTTGACCCAACGAACCAATTTGACTATAAAACCGACCTTTGTTTCATCATCAACGAATCCAATGTTGCATCAAACCCGTTAATCTCACAATGATCAACAATTCTTGAAAGTTCAATCTTCCATTAATCACCTGAAATCAAACTAAAGCGCCAGATTTGGGAAACCACTAATCAAAATCTTAGGTACCTAAAAAATGGCCAAAAACAATTATTTAAGACACCTCTTTAAACTACTGCCAGGAGGTCTCCCTCTTTTCTTTGGACGTGTCGGTGGCATTTGGTGTAGATAATGGGTTAAGTGGGCTAGGATCAAGCTGTGGTGAAGGATTATTAGCTAAAAACGGATCAAGCTGAGGGACAATGTCTAATGGGCCGGCTAGCATGGTGGATAAAGGACTTGTGCTTTAGGTTTTACTTAAATGGGTCAAGGCAATGGTACTAAGATTATATGGTACAATAATATTTATTATTCCTAGAAATAGTATTACGTTCCAAAACATGAGAAGAGAAGAATCTGAACAATCCATGCAATCAGTTTCCTGAAAAACATCATTATCCAAAACAACCGATTTTCCTTTATTCACGCCACTACTTCCTCCAATAACTTCTTTTGCAGTTGAATGAAAACCACCATGCTGGTTATCACTCTTCGTTTCACTCAATTTGACCAAAGTCTCCCCTGACTTTCCCAAAATATCCTCAGACGGAAAAATCACTGCAGATTGCTGTTCTTGAACTCGAACTGGGCTGGAATGACGAAATTTGCTAGACAATGGAGGACGACCAAAATGCTTCTGTAAACTACCATTAACATATTTCGGCTGTTGAACATTCACATGTGTGCGTAGCCACTCTCCATAAATTAATCGATCATCAGGAACTTCACCATTATCTCCGACTATGTCAATACACTCATGACAATCTTTCACCAAGTGACCAAGAATTCCACAGAAATAGCAGAAATTAGGGAGACATTCATAAGCAATATGTACCACTATTTCTTGATTGTTTGGACCAATAACTTTAACCACGTGACGTAATGGTTGGAACCGAAGAGAAGCACCCACAAATCCATGTACATGAGAATTATCCACTGCCAGATAAGTCCCCATGGCATCACCGAGAATCTTAGCCATGGCTGCATGCAACAAATGGATTTGAAGATCAAAAGCTTGAACATGAAATTCACATTCATGATTCATCCAATCCAACGTGTAAAGGATCATCTCCTAAATTCAGCGTACGAAACACCACCAAATTTTTATCGAACGACCATGGTGCCTTCGACATGACTCAATTCTTTTTACTCCCTGTAGCAAGTAAAGTTGCTCAAATGATAATTTTATTGATCTTGATAAAAGCGGGTACAATCTCTATTCTAATCCTCTGATTCTAGTCTTCTAAAGCGGCGAACTTGGATCTTCAAATTCTTCATTTTAGGATTTACGACTTAAAAGTCGGGCAAACGTCGATGCGAGGGTTTCTTAGCTTGATCTCGGATCGAATTATGAACTTGGAAGTGCTTGATGCGAGCGATGACGAACTTCTTGGGGATTTGATGAACTCCACGAAGAACGCTTCTAGATCGTCGCAGGATTTGACCTTTGATCTTCTTTAGAGTAAGTTTGGCCGGCAGGAAACGTTTCTCCAAGGGCTTTTGAGCTTGATCTTGGATCTAACGATGGTCTTGGCTTAGATTTGGTGATGAACTTCAAGAACGTTTGCGCGAGTTTCGTCAGGATTCTCGGATTTGATCTTCCTTTTGGCGTAGTTGATCTTCCAATAACGTTTCTCCAAGTGCGTTGAGGCTTCTTCTTGGATCAAACGGTGACTACTCCTGGATTTGTTGATGAACTTCTTGAATACTTGCTAGAACTTTGATGCTGATCTTGAGAAGACTTGTGATTCTTGCTCTTGATCTTGCTTGTTTCTCTTGCTCTTGCTTGCTCTTCTTTTTGCTCCTCTTCTCTTGCTCCTCTTCTTCTTATGCTCCTCTTGATGTGTTGCTTGGTGTGTAGAAAATGAATGAAGGGGGTCCTCTATTTATAACAATTTGAAAGGGCATAAAAAGAGCATATTCCCCTAGAATATAGGAGCCCATGACCCAACTCTTCAACTCTAGCCCATTTTCATTACATGGAGCCCTAGTCCATTAATTCTGGCCCAATTTCACCGCATGGAGCCCTAGCCCATTACTTCTGGCCCAATTTTATCGTATGTAGCCCGTATGCAATTACGTGCAGGTCGTCCCATACGACATAATTCGATTTAAATTTATTTAATTTTTATATATTAGAAATAATCCAGCAATTTTAATTTTTAGAATTTAATTTAGTAAAATTCCAAAAAATGCTAGAAAATTGTATTTTATTTTCTAATATATATTTTTAAATATCATTTTAGAGTAGACGAATTTCGTTCGTCTACACTCACGTGCGAGAATTTAACAAGGATCCTATCCTCGCCAACTTTTATAGAGAATTAGAAAACGAAGAGTCTGAAGTTTATCCACCTTTTAATGATTTGGTGGTGTGTTGTATTCAATATATAGAAACTCAATGATACACACGTTCTGTTGTTGTTACAAACAAACTAACAAACTAAGACTAAGTAGTATTTGACCTGGCTAATACTTACAACAAACTAAGCAGTAGGCCAAACTTTAGGAGAGTCGGTTGTAGCATTATCAGCCCCCGCAAGCTGAGCGTAGGATTCGACTGGACGCGAAGCTTGGATCGAAAGTGATGAAAGAGAGGCCGTGACAGAGACTTTGTGAAAACATCTGCGACATTGTGGTCTGTCAAAATAAATTGAGTGTCAAGACGTCCATCCAGAACTAGATCACGAGTGAAGTGGTAATCTATTTCGATGTGTTTAGCTCGTTTGTGGGAGACGGGATTTGTGCTGATGAAGACTGCCGATTTATTGTCACAAAGAATAATTGGACAAGCAAGTCGGGGTACACAAAGATCCCGAAGTAAGTGTGTGAGCCAGATCACTTCAGATGTTGTGTTGGCCATGGCACGATACTCCGATTCGCAACTTGATCGAGAGATAGTGGGCTGCTTTTTGGAGCTCCAGGAGACAAGGTTTGGACCTAAATAGATGGAGTATCCTGAAGTCGATCTTCGAGTGTCAGGACAGGAAGCCCACGAGGTGTCGGAATAGGCCAAAGTAGAAGGAGTGCCAGCAGTAGTAAATGCGAGACCATGAGTAATTGTACCTTTGATGTAGCACAAGATGCGTTTGACGGCTTGGAAGTGGCAGACCTTAGGACTATGCATAAACTGACTGACAGTGTTCACGGCATAGGAGATGTCGGGACGAGTGTTTGTTAAATATTGAAGCACTCCGACCAACGAACGATATGTAGATGGATCAGAATATTCGACACCTGCAATTCCGAATTGTTGGCCAACCACCATAGGAGTGGCAATAGGTTTGCAATCAAACATATGAGCTCGTATTAATAAATCACTAGCATACTTTGCTTGACTTAAAAACAAACCAGTAGAAGAGTAGCCAACCTCAAGGCCAAGAAAGTAGTTAAGACGACCGAGATTCTTAATAGCGAACTGCGAGTCCAAGGCAGCAATGAAACGAGCAATGAGAGTAGGGTCGTTGCCAGTGAGAATTATGTCGTCAACATAAACTAAAAGGTACAGCAGTATACGCCCTTTGGATAGAACAAAGAGCGAAGTGTCAGCCCTACTGCTCGAGAATCCTTGAGAGGATAGAAAATCACTAAGCCGCTTGAACCATGCTCGAGGCGCCTGTTTGAGGCCATAAATAGCTTTGCGAAGACAACAAACATGCCCTGGAAACCGAGAATCAACATAACCGGGTGGTTGCTCCATATAAACCTTGTCAGTCAACAAACGATTTAGAAAGGCATTGTTGACATCGAGTTGGTGAAGAGGCAACTTGTTCATCACAGCAATGGATAGAACAACGCGAACAGTAGTGGCTTTAACAACCGGACTGAACGTCGTGGTGAAGTCTAAGTCAGGAACCTGATTGAAGCCTTGCGCGACTAAGCGAGCCTTCAGTTTGTCAATTGAACCATCAACCAAGAATTTTGTACGAAACACCCATTTCGCGCCTACAACATTCATAGAAGCCGAACGTGGAACTAAGTCCCAAGTTCGATTTGCAGATAGTGCCTTGATCTCGGCGTCCATAGCACGAACCCAGGCAGGATCACGAGATGCGGCTTTGAAACCTTTCGGATCAGAGGAGGCAATAAGAGCATGGAGTAATGGTGAAGAGACATCCGAAAGGAGACCGGGATGCTTGATTTTAAAGATTCCGTCTGAGAAATGCGCATAGGATGACTCGGCTGGGGCATATGAGGGCGGCGTCGTAGAGGACGCGGTGGATGTGGTGTCGAAAGAGGCGTGGTCTGCACGGGTGGAGGAGTCAGCGGAATGGTGTGGTGAGGAGTAGGTGATAGAGGCAGATTTTCTGGGTGAACTGTGTTGGATTTAGTCGAAGGAAAAGTCAATGGACAGCTTAAACATGGACCTAGGTTTGGCGCTGTTGGTGAGTTAGAATGATAGGCAGGCTCTTCGACGTTGTTGGGCTCAAGAAAGGACGCAAAGTCCAAGTCGTCGATGGCAGACGGCTTTGTGTTTGTGGTGAATGGAAAATACGTCTCGTCGAATTGAGCATGGCGAGTGATGTAAACACGAGACGACTCCGGATCAAGACAACGGAAGCCTTTATGGTGAACGCTATAGCCAAGAAAGACACAAGGGTGGCTGCGATGAGAAAATTTGTGCGGAACATAGTCACGTAAACAAGGAAAGACTCTACAACCAAAGGGGTGGAAATTGGCGTAGTTAGGGGCAGCACCAAACAAAATCTCAAACGGCGAAATATTGCGAAGAACGGATGAGGGCAGCCTATTGATCGTGTAAACAACGGCTGTGAAAGCGTGCCACCAGTAGCCCAATTTTAGACAAGAATGAAAGAGCATTGACAGGCCAACCTCGGTGACGTGACGATGTTTCCGTTCAGCCCTTCCGTTTTGTTCCGGGGTATAAGGACACGAAACTCTATGAGAAATGCCATGAGATTGGAGATGAGATTGTAGCCTGTGGTTGATAAACTCACCACCCCCATCACTTTGGAGTGTTTTGATAACACCGGAGAATTGTTTTTCAACAAATGTATGAAAGGAAACAAAGATATCAAAATAGTCAAACTTATGTTTCATGGGGAAAATCCATGTAAAACGAGAATAATCATCCATGAAAAGAGCATAATAGCGAAAACCTTCATTAGAGGTAACGGGAGCGGGACCCCAAAGATCACAGTGTATTAATTCCAAAACACGTAAACAACGTTTTTCATTCAAATCAAAGGGCAAGCGATGACTTTTCGCTAATTGACACGAAGAACAAATGCGAGGAGATGGAAGTAAGGACGAAACAGACAAATGTCCTTTACGACTCAACAACGAAATTACATTATTGGGCACATGACCGAGACGCTGGTGCCATAACTTGAATGATCCACGAAGGGTTTTATTGCGTAGAGCAGAAACAAGAGCATGATGTCCTTTTTCGAGAAGATACAAGCCGCCTTCACGCGGTCCTCTTGCAATTGGTGTCCCTGTCACTCGGTTCTGAACAATAAAATAGTCAGCAGAGAATATAACATTTACAGGATGATCTCTAGTATGTTTACTGATAGACAAGAGATTCTTTGTAAGATGTGGAACAACAAGGACATCCAATAAATGAAGATTTGGTGAAACGGAATGAGATCCAGTATGTGTAATGGACAAAGAATCACTGTTACCAACAAAGACCGAACCCTTACCACCATATGTCGTAACCGAATCCAGAGTATATGCCGAAGACGTCATGTGAGGCCCCCGAATCCATGTACTAGTCAGGTACAGTACGCTGAGTGGTCGAGCAAGACGCAGCGAAGGCGTCAGCAATGTTTGCGTCATTAACAGGAGAAGATTGATAGCGCATTGGACAACTGACAGCGTAGTGGCCCTCCACTCGACATATTTGACAATGAGGAGGACGCCTTACACCATTGGAAGAGCGGGCAGCAGTGGTCTGTTGATCACTTCGTCCTCCGCCCCTGTTATTGACGCGACCACCACCACTAGGTTTATTGGAGGACTGAGCTGAACGCGTAGAAGAAAACGATGATTCTGAACATAAAAGGCTGCAGCAGAGGAAGTATTTGTGCGTTCCAGCGATCGAGAGAATATCTCGAAATTTTCAGCTTTGGGAATAAGATCTTCCAATGTTGGGAGAGGTGTGAGTGACATTTGATTGCTCGAGAAATTGATAAACGTGGAACCTAGACCACGAAGAAACCAGTGTGACTTATCCGCCAGATCGAGTTTGCAACCAAGGGCTACCAATTGGTCGCATAAAGACTTGAATTGGAGACCATACACTACAAAAAAAAAAAAAAAAGGTTTAGGGACGGATTTATCCGTCCCTAAACCATAGCCGATTCGTCCCTAATCCGTTAGGGACGGATTAGGGACGGATTTTATCCGTCCCTAATGGTCAAACACCATTAGAGACGGATAATAGTCTCTAATGGCTGTGACCCTTAGGGACGGATTTATCCGTCTCTAACTTAGGGACGGATAAATCCGTCCCTAATCAACGGGATGGTTTAGGGACGGATAATATCCGTCCCTAAACTGATTTTTTTTTAATTTTTTTTAATTTTTATATTTTTTACATTTCACCTGTTTTACAATGTAGTCGTAGATAATATACCCGAAAGTGATAAAATTGCATTAATTAAAATAGAGATTCGATAAAATATCCGAACAAGATGAATAGTGTGAAAAGTATGTATCTAGAACAACGTAAGTACATGAGCATCTAAGAACCGGGAGGAGGCGGTGGTTGTTGGTTCGCAGCGAACATCTGTTGTGCCATCTCATCCATCCGACGAGTGATATGAGCTTGCTGCTCTAGAAGTTGATCGATCGTTTGCTTGAGAGGATTCATCAGCTTATTCACCTGCTCTTGAGTGTAGAAATTTTCACGTGATGAGGATGCCTGCTGCGACACGGAGAAGCTACCACCGGGTGTCAATGAAGGGCCCAAACTGCCGAGCCCATACACTCGACCCTTAGCGTCCATCGGATTAACTTGGAAGAATATTTGGTCCTGCTCTCGAATTGTGAGCTCATGACCATCGATCATCCTCTCCTCCATAATCCGCTCCACCTCAGTCTGCAATAGTGTAGTGCATACGAAATGAGATACAGTTTTAGGAAGATACGCTCGATATATAATATACACAAATACAAATGTGAACCTTAACAAAGAAACATACCCCAATTTGCTCGGCCCTAGGATCAGTCCACATGCCATTCTTCATTTTTGCCTTCTTGAAGTGGTGAAGAGCAGTAGTGGGCTCCCCGGCATGGAGCTGAAGAACATGCAAACAAGTAGAAAGTTGTTAGAAATGAAAGCAAAAAACATAAGTACAAATCATATTGCAAGTCAGAAATAACATATATACTAGCCGACATCCGTGATGTCAGAACAACGACCCGACCCATAATGATGCCTGGAGGTGCCTGTACCATCTCGCGCCTCAGTCAACCGGTTCGCTCTGTTCTTCGCCGCCGTGTCCATGACAAATGGATCTCTCCAGTACTCCTGCCAAAGTGCCCACTCATCATCCCCCATCCACTGCGGCTTTACCCCAGAGGCTTTCATGTTGCAAACCATCCTCTTATAACACTCTGACCCAACAGTCTCGAAAACAGGCCACAGTTGGGGAATGAGGGCATTGGGAATGAAGTAGTACTTCTACAACATTTCCATAAGAAGTAGCAAGCCCAAATAGATTAATGAAAGCTGGAATTTAAAGATAAACACAAGTACAGTGGCTAACATACCACGAAATCAGCACAACAAGTTCAGTAATGGTGACTAACATATCACCCAAGTACAGTGGCTAACATACCACGAAATCAGCACAACAAGTTCAGTAATGGTGACTAACATATCACCCAAGTACAGTGGCTAACATACCACTCAATCAACACAGTGTGAAAGAACAGTGACTAACATATCACTCAATTACAGTGGCTAACATACCACTCAAATTGTCCTAAAATTTACTAACACAATGGTGACTAACATATCACCCAAGTACAGTGGCTAACATACCACGAAATCAGCACAACAAGTTCAGTAATGGTGACTAACATATCACCCAAGTACAGTGGCTAACATACCACGAAATCAGCACAACAAGTTCAGTAATGGTGACTAACATATCACCCAAGTACAGTGGCTAACATACCACTCAATCAACACAGTGTGAAAGAACAGTGACTAACATATCACCCAAGTACAGTGGCTAACATACCACTCAAATTGTCCTAAAATTTACTAACACAATGGTGACTAACATATCACCCAAGTACAGTGGCTAACATACCACGAAATCAGCACAACAAGTTCAGTAATGGTGACTAACATATCACCCAAGTACAGTGGCTAACATACCACTCAATCAGCACAATAGGTTCAGTAATGGTGACTAACATATCATCCAAGTACAGTGGCTAACATACCACTCAATCAGCACAACAAGTCAAAGAACAGGTATAAACCTTTGTAACATTTAAGCTTACCCGCATCTCATCAAAATAATGATGCTTCATCCTCTCCGGGAGCGTAGACCACTTCTCCCCTCCTTCACCCGGCTTCTCCCTCCGAAGTCTTATAATCTTACCAAGATTGTCGGAGGCACCCGGTGTAAAGCTCATTACAAATGAGATAGACATGAAACAAACATTATTAGTATATTCATGTAACATTTAGTAATTATCCAAGTTATGTTCTACAAATGCATAATACTTACTTCTTCCTGCTCGGGAACAAAACCGCTTCCCATTCCAACTAGCACCGGTGTCGAACGGTGTAGGGACACCGTCGGAGGATAAGTCAAGCAAACATGGGTGACATCCCCACGCCGAGCTGGAGTCTCAGAACTGTTGTGAACTCCCGCCAATGTCATAGCCCCCCGAAGGGCTACCCGCATCAGGACCACCACTAGTACCACTAATGGCCAGTGGACGGTATGTGGACCTCCTATGCCTCGGCATCTGCAAATTCATACAACAAGTGTTAGTAAGAAAGGCGAGATGAATTGGCAGGTAAAACATATATAATAGACACTTAATAAAGCATATATAACAAGTTGTAGTAAGAAAGATAAGATGAATTGGCATGCATGTAAAACATATACATTTAACACGTCAAGAAGACTAAAAAGTCGAGTTAATCAAGAACCACCAGTATACACATACCCTCGTCCTCCTCGCCGTGGTTAAGTCTACATATTGGTCTTCATGCAGCTCAATGTACTCATCAGGAGCATGTACAACATTTCTCGCTGTTTCATCCACAACCTCTTCTTGGTACGAGTTGGTAATTGAGTCGTCCTTCTTAACGTACTCTACTCTGGAGCGGGCCCGTATATGTATCGCAGCCAACCAGTCTGCCTTCATCATCCCCTGACTCAAACAAGTAGTCTGTATAAGTGCAAAAGCAATGAAGGCTTCAACCCCTTCCACAAAACTAGATTCAATTCTGCCATTAACAGTGCGACGTACATCCATGAACGATCGGGATTCATAATTCAACAATTAACCTGCGTCTCAATTTATTAGATTTATAACATTTATTATACCATTACGTATTTAGTTTCATTACAATTACAATTACATTTTTAATTATGATACGTTAACAATTGGTAATGAATTACATGCATTTTTCGATTACAATTCAATCCCACTGGTAGTTATAACATTTATACCATTACGCATTTAGTTTCATTACAATTACAATTACATTTTTAATTATGATACGGTAACAATTGGTAATGAATTACATGCATTTTACGATTACAATTCAATTTTCTAGTAGTTAAACTTCCATATATCTATTAACATTACAAATTGTAGATGAAAATATTATTGATTGTTTTTATGTTAATACTCCAAAATTATATTAAAATCACCAAAATCACCAAATTGTCTCCAAACACACAATTAAATCTTCATAATCCTAGTACGTATACGAAAATAGCTAAGTAAATACCCTACACACTTACAATCATAGTAACATCATACTAGCAATCCAATTTCACAATAAATATATCAATTGCACATCTCAAAGATAACCCAATACGTAATATAAGCTAAATTATCTACTACATACTTCCTATAAACATACAATTGATCAAACTAGTCGAAATTCATAAAATTCCCAAAATTTAAAAAGTAAGGGTTTTAGCCAAAATACCTTCAATTTCGGGAAAAATAGTGGATGAAAGTTGAAATTGATGCACAATCCGAGCTCCTTGTCCGACGAGCTTCGAAACGAGACCAAGATTGGCCGGAATCGTCGAGATTTGGCCGGAAAATGCTTGGGACGAATTGGGGGAAAGAAAGGAAGAAAGAAGGAAGGAAATGGAAATGGTGTTCTGCTTCCCGTGTTCTGTTAAGAACACTCAATTTTAGGGACGGATAGATATCCGTCCCTAAAAGTAGAGACGGCTTAGGGACGGATATCTATCCGTCCCTAAAAATGTTATTTTTTTTATTTTTTTTCGGGTCAACAGTTTTAGGGACGGATAAAAAATCCGTCCCTAAAACAGGGACGGATTATATAATCCGTCCCTAAAAGAGCCGATTCGTCCCTAAATTAGGGACGGATAATATCCGTCCCTAATTTCCGTCCCTAAAACCGAACTTTCTTGTATTGATATTGAGAGACGCTCCGCGTGCCTTTCTGAATGGTTTGGAGCTCGTCCTTGAGCCGAAGCTCTCGAAGCTTGGAGGAATGATGGAAGGCCGAATGAAGAGCCTCCCAAACTTCTTGCGATGTGTTACATCCAATTGTAACAGTGAGTGCTTCATCCGTAAGGGTGGAACGGAGGAAGCTGATAATTCTTTGGTCGAGATAGAACCATGACAGATATTCAGGGTTCGTGTGAGACTTTTTGGCTGAATCAAGAACGGTTTGTGGGGGAGCAGGGTTGCTGCCATCAAGAAACGGAAGTAGACGAGAACCGGTAACAAGGGGATTAACTTGGCTGTGCCAGTTAACGAAATTTTCAGCGTTCAATTTGGTCGTCACCAGGTGCGCCATTCCCGAAAACACGAGGCCATTATCGAGTGGAGATTCAGCGGGTTGTGATGAGCCAGCCATCGGGAAGGGGAGGGAAGCTTTTTGGTGGTTTTAAGTAGCCTGGACGAATGGTACCATATAGAGAATTAGAAAACAAAGAGTCTGAAGTTTATCCACCTTTTAATGATTTGGTGGTGTGTTGTATTCAATATATAGAAACTCAATGATACACACGTTCTGTTGTTGTTACAAACAAACTAACAAACTAAGACTAAGTAGTATTTGACCTGACTAATACTTACAACAAACTAAGCAGTAGGCCTAAACTTTAGGAGAGTCGGTTGTAGCGTTATCAACTTTATGCATGGAGACTGAATTAGCAACATTCCAACCACCCAACATAGTCCGTTGAAATGCTTCCAAATTGATTGCTTTCTCTCAGAATAGCAGTAGAAATAGACATGAATACAGAGTTGATGAAGAATGTTATGTATGTTCAAGTTGTATCTAAATGCTACAGTACTCGATCTATTTATAGATCCAATTCTACCTAACTTTGTAATGTAATTCCTAAATTGACCTAACAAAATATCTGCGTACGGATTTGCTCTGTCTATTTACATGATCAATTGATCCAATTCATCCGTGTTCTTTGTTCTGGAAAGATCTATGTACGGAGCAAGGGTTTGTTCTGTAAATTTGAAAATTTTCTGGTTTCTGTACATTTGGTGCAATGAACCAACCATTCCCGTTTTGACACGCTGGCTTCTCATAACCACCGTGTTCTTGTGTTTCTCCTGTCGCGTGTGCCCATGCTCTGGACGAACTATTTGTTCGTTGTGATGCTCCGAGCGTTAGTTGCGCCGACTTCATATCTCTGTCTTTCTTCTTCTTCTTTTTCTGATCAACTTCATTTCTTTCTTTTCTTTCTTCTGTAACTTCTTCCTTCTGATCAATTCTCTTCTCTTCTTGACATTCCCCCTCAAGATGTGAGTATATGTTAGTTACTCCCATCTTGCTCAACATTGATTTCAATCTTGGTGACGGTAAAGCTTTGGTAAATATGTCCGCCTTCTGTTCATCTGTGTGAATGTATTTAGCTTGAATAATTCCAGCTAACACCTTTTCTCTGATGAAGTGTTGATCAATCTCAATATGTTTTGTCCGTTCATGGAAAACCGGATTTTTAGTCAAGTGTATAGCCGATTGATTATCACAAAATAAGATTGCAGGCTTTTCTTGTTTAAAACCAAAATCTGATAACAAGTATTGTATCCACATTACTTCACATGCTGTTTGTGTCATCGATCTATACTAAGATTCAGCTGACGATCGACTAACTACACTTTGCTTCTTAGATTTCCAGCTAATCAAAGCATTTCCCAAGAAGATACAATATCCAGTGATTGATTTCCTAGTATCTGGACATCCAGCATAATCTGCATCAGAATATGCTATGATATCCATACCTAAATTTGTGTCAAGTAATACTCCTTGTCCTGGAGTTCCTTTGAGGTATTTGACAACTCTTAAAGCTGCGTTAAAATGTATATCCGTAGGTTTTTCCATAAACTTGCTCAACACATTCACAGCATAACTTATGTCAGGCCTTGTAAACAACAAATAAATCAATTTTCCTACTAACTTTCTGTAAGTTAGTAGGATTTATCAATTCTTCTCCATCTCCTTGCTTTAATCCATGATTTTGCTCTATTGGAATTGTAAAAGGTTTACACCCCATTAGATTGTTATC
Organism: Plantago major; assembly: GCA_026545765.1. Taxonomy (NCBI): domain Eukaryota; kingdom Viridiplantae; phylum Streptophyta; class Magnoliopsida; order Lamiales; family Plantaginaceae; genus Plantago; species Plantago major. Next base: position 79,327,310 of record CM048841.1, read on the forward strand.
TTTAATTATCTCTAGTGTATACTTCCTTTGACAAAGATATATTCCTTTCTGAGATCTTGATATCTCTATTCCTAAGAAATATTTAGGCACTCCCAGCTCTCTTGTTTTGAACTGCTTCTGTAGGTATAATTTTGCATCGTTTACCTCAGTAAGATTGTTTCCTCCAATCAATATATCATCTACATACACCAACAAAGCAACTTGACCATGCTTAGTTGTTTTAGTGAATAAAGAATAATCATTTTTTGACTGTATAAATCCATAATCCAGTAATGATTGAGTTAATTTGCAATTCCATTGCCTAGATGCTTGTTTTAATCCATATATTGACTTGTGTAACTTGCACACCATTGTATTAGTAGTGTCCCCCGGAATGACAAGACCAGGAGGAAGTTTCATGTAGAGATCCTCATCTAAATCCCCATTCAAAAAAGCATTATGAACATCAAGTTGTAACAAATGCCAATTGTGTTTAGCAGCTAAACAGAAGAAAGTTCTGACTGTGGTTAATTTAGCCACAGGGCTGAATGTTTCTTCATAATCATATCCATATCTCTGAGTAAAACCTTGAGCTACTAATCTAGCTTTATACTTATCTAAAGTGCCATCTGATTTGAGTTTGGTTTTGAAAACAAATTTGCAACCAATTGGTTTATATCCTTCAGGCAAAGATGTGACAGTCCATGTGTTATTATTTTCCATGGCTTGCAATTCATCTTGAATGGCTTGTTGCCAATGAGGATACTGAAGAGCTTCTGAATAGGAGTTTGGTTCTTCTAAAAGTGATAATTGAAGAGTATAATGATACTGAGAATCAGATAATCTATCATAAGTAATATATGAATGAATAGGATAAGAAGTACTATAATTTGTGATAGAAATATCAGGTCTCCTGGTAATGACAGCATGATGATAATCATTAAATCTGGCTGGCATTTTGATAGCTCTAGTCATAACTCGAGTAGGAGGTACAAAATTCAAATTCTCAGATGAAACAGAAGAATCAGAGGCATTGGGAATAGTTGGCAAGTCAGTATGTATATCAGAAGTATGATCAATAACTGGTGGTGTGGAAACAGGTATCATTCCTATAGGAAAACTGGGATTGTCATTCATTTTTGATGTAGAACTGAAAGGAAAAATATGTTCAACAAAAACTACATCTCTGGATATAAATACTTGATCTAAATCCATGTCATACAAGATATAACCCTTCACATTTGCTGGAAATCCCAAAAATACACAAGTTCTAGCTCTAGATTGAAACTTATGCCTAAGATCTTTAATTGTTGCAGCATAAGCAAGACAACCAAAAACTTTAATGTGTTTATATGAAGATATAGTATGATTTTACAATTGAAATGGAGTAAGATTATGCAAGATTGGTGTAGGTGTCCTGTTAATAAGATATGTAGCATGCAAGATAGCATGTCCCCAAAATTTCAATGGTAAAGAAGACTGAAACAATAAACTACGTGCTACATTAAGCAAGTGTTGATGTTTCCTTTCCACCACACCATTTTGTTGAGGTGTATAAACACAGGTTTGTTGATGCAAAATACCTTTTGAACTGTAAAAATCAGTCATCTGGAACTCTAGGCCATTGTCATATCTGATTGTTTTCAACTGAACATTGAGATGATTTTCTATAAAAACAATAAAGTTCTGAAGTACTTGTCTAGTATCAGATTTATGTTTCATTAAGAATGTCCATGTGAATCTGGTGTGATCATCAACAATAGTAAGGAAATAATGATGATTGTGCAAAGAAGCTACAGAAAATGGTCCCCATACGTCACAATGTATAAGATCAAACAAATTAGAGCAAAGAACTTTATCATTAATTGGAAATGAAGATCTGCGAAGCTTTGCTTGATTACAAATATCACAATGGGAAAAACTACTACTCTGAACAAATGGAGAATTTTTTTCAATAAGCTTGAGTTTCTCATTTGACAGATGCCCTAACCTAAAGTGCCAGGGATTATGATTTATTCCAGCAATTTGAAAAACAGAAGAAACAGGTGAACTGGATGATACTTCAGCCGATAAAGCCTTGCAAATCTTGATATGATATAAACCATGCCTATGCCATGTCTTTCCAATCATCAGTGAGGAAAACTGCGTCTGTATAACACAGAAATTCTTAGTAAACAAGAATGAAATGCATTAGTGTTGTTCACTTTGCTAATGGAAAGAAGATTGAAATCTGGTATATACAGAACATCATAAAGAGTAAGATGCTTATTTACCCTAATATCTCCTATATGAGTAACTTTAATTTTTGTAAGATTAGGTAACAAAACAAATGAATCATATTTTCTGATATTATGAGTGAAATTTTTAATTGAAAAAGTTACATTATCAGATGCTCCTGAATCAATTATCCATGTATAAGGACCAGTATTGATAATATTGGATAAAATTTTATCAGTATAACACAACATGTGTAGTGTGTGTTGAGTGAAATGAGTAAAATAATACAACATGACAAAATAAGCAACAAAACTCACAGTACTATTGCAGTAATCCATACCTGCAAAGTTTTCAGCAGATGCCAGCTCATTTGTTTTCTCAGTGTCCTGGTTTGATTCCTTTTTAACCATGTTCATACTTGTAGTGCCCATGAAACGTAGCATTTTTTGTACCTCAGCTTGAGTGAAAGTGACTTCAGCTTGTTTGTTGTGCTCAGCATCTGCATTCATCATGGACTCCACTTGATTTGTTGTTGAGCTATACCCACCACTGTTTGCACTGGATTCCCTGGTATTAGTAAACCTATATCCAGGAGGATATCCATGAATCTTGTAGCATGTTTTCACAAGATGCCCAGGTTTCTTGCAATATGAACACTTCATGCAATGTTCAGTTGCATGACCAGGTTTCCTGCAGTTTGAACAATATAAACCAGCTTTGTCCTTTCGTTTATTGCCTATCATAGCCATAGCAGATGCCTCTACACCAGTGTTGAGTAGATTACGAGCTTGTTTCTGACGTTCTTCTTGTAGTACAATAGAATAAGCCTTATCCATGGTAGGAGTGGGTTCCATCATTAAGATCTGACCTCTCACTGTCTCATAAGCTGTGGTTATTCCCATGAGAAAACGAAACACCTGATCTTCTTGTTGCACAATGACTTGATCAACTAACCCCCTACATTCACAGTGACCACAAACACATCCTAGAGAAGGTCTGTAAACCTTTAATTCTTCAAACAAACCATTGAGATGAGTGAAATATTCCCCTACAGTCATATGACCTTGCATAAGAGAAGAAATTTCATTTTGGATCTGATAAATTCTCACTTTATCTGGTTGTGCATATCTTGCTTTCAACCTATCCCAAGCATCTTTTGCAGTAGTGACATAGCGAATGTTACTTGCAATATCGTTGCCCACAGAATAGATCATCCATGTTAGCACCATATTGTTGCACCTGATCCAAGGAAGATACATTGGATCTTCTGTCTCAGGCATCAACAAAGTTCCATCAACAAAACCAATCTTATTACGCACAGATAGTTGCAACAAAAACATTCGTTCCCAGTTACGAAAATTGTTTCCATCTAGAGGTGGTTTAATCACAACAATAGTGGAGTTATCACTTGGACTGAGATAAAATGGACTGTAAATGTCCGGAGCTTCATTAGCTCGATTGTTATTGTTCATTTGATTTTCAAACTGATCCATTGATTTCAGATCTGATGACTCGATTTATATAACAGTAATAACTCAAATAACTGAAAGCTTGTGCAAAGGAAAGCTTAATAAGAACTCAACAGAAGAGCGTATTGAATCAGAGAAAACTAGTAAAGAGACATGGAAATTAACTTCCCATGCTCTGATACCATCTCAGAATAGCAGCAGAAATAGACATGAATACAGAGTTGATGAAGAATGTTATGTATATTCAAGTTGTATCTAAATGCTACAGTACTCGATCTATTTATAGATCCAATTCTACCTAACTTTGTAATGTAATTCCTAAATTGACCTAACAAAATATCTGCGTACGGATTTGCTCTGTCTATTTACATGATCAATTGATCCAATTCATCCGTGTTCTTTGTTCTGGAAAGATCTATGTACGGAGCAAGGGTTTGTTCTGTAAATTTGAAAATTTTCTGGTTTCTGTACATTTGGTGCAATGAACCAACCATTCCCGTTTTGACACGCTGGCTTCTCATAACCACCGTGTTCTTGTGTTTCTCCTGTCGCGTGTGCCCACGCTCTGGACAAACTATTTGTTCGTTGTGACGCTCCGAGCGTTAGTTGCGCCGACTTCATATCTCTGTCTTTCTTCTTCTTCTTCTTTTTCTGATCAACTTCATTTCTTTCTTTTCTTTCTTCTGTAACTTCTTCCTTCTGATCAATTCTCTTCTCTTCTTGACACTTTCCTCGACAAAACACGACCAACCAAACAAAATTCCGGTTTGATAGCGTTAGTATTCCATACTGTATCAGGAATTTGTACAGATTGTGATTCTGATTCTGTCAAACTCAGACGTCTGCCTAAATCCTCCAATTCCTTATCCATGGTAAACCCCATAAAAAGACGTGATTATTGATACTATGAGCAGAGAATAATCAGAGAAGCAACCAAAATCACTTGTAGAGTAACACCAAAATAGACTAGACAACACCTAAGCACGGAACTAAGGTAGGAAAAGAAACAGACAAAACCAAAGAAAAGACACACTGACCAACGAAGAAACTAATGAGATTAATACTTGACAACAAAACACTTTTTTGATTTTTTTAATTTTTAAATATTGTTAGAGCAAAAAGGGCAAAGGAAACGAGAAAAGAGCAACATCACACAAAAGAATATCGTAGACTTTCCTTGAATCACTTGAAAAATTTTAGAAATCCTCACAAGACACTCGGACATATGGGCGGAGATCTCACTGGTTTTAGGGATAAAAAGTAAAGATCGAATCTTACAGAATTTGAGGACTTATTAGTGACAGTTCATATTAAGGAGGAAGAGGAAGAGGAGGAAGAAGAAAGGAAGAGAGAAACTAAAAAGGGCAAGTGTAATAAAGAAAGTAGGAGAGATTTATTGGTTATTTTGTTTTTTGGTTTTTTTTTTCCTGTCATATCTTACATAGTACTAGTATATATTAAAATGGGCAGTTAACAAAAATTTGGAATCATTTGCATCTTTTATTACTTACCAGCATTTACAGTATTTCTTTCTTATCATTTTGTTAGTTGTTAGGAACCAAGCATTTAGAAGTGCATGCATGTGTCGTCCTAGAGCAACAAACAAAGTAACTTGTACAAAATCTTACATAAATGAACAAGTAACTCAGTAAGGCCGTCCAATCTCTCCCATCACATTCACACCAACTTTTCGAGCTACCAATTCCTTATCACACCCGTCTATAAAACAGATGGAGATTCTATATTTAAGTCTATTTGTTCTTATGCAATGGGGTAGTGCAACTCCACTGCACACGAACCCTCAACGGTTATCATCTAAGACCTCCAAATGGAGGCTGGATCGTAAATAGGTATAACAATGCCACAACAAAGTTGATTTAGTTTTGCTAAAACTCATTCGAATAGAAATATTTTACAAATGTCACGATTGCAACTAATACTTTTTTTTTCTATGTTTAACAGTTTATGCTTTGACGCATTATACACTTCTTTTGGGTTTAACGTGAGCGTGGAGGAACCTTGTGGTTCCCCCACTTGTCCGGGAGTGAGATGCAATAGACCATATAATATTACATATCAATGCGAGATGTTTCTTTTAAATTGATATATTGATTATTAGGTATTACACATTATTCTAATATAAAAATTTGTATTAACCTACATATTTTTACCATCTTCCAATCTAAAGGGCGAATTGCGAGCCGACATACTCGGACACTTCGGCTCGCTAATAAATTTGTAAGTAGATTTTCACTTTTTTTTCTTGTATGCTATCCAAGCAAATAAATAACATTAAATGCAATTTTTTTTGTTTAAATAGAAATTTGAGCAATAATAAAATTCGAGGTAGTTTCCCCAAGATATTACCGGTGACTTTGAATTACGTGTACGTTTTTCTAATATTTTACATAATTTTTCTTTTTAACGTAAAAATATTTATATAATAATTTTATCTCATCCATGTGTGGAAATGTGCAGTGACTTGCCGTTTAACCAAATGACAGGGTCAATATCAGAAATCGTATCCTCCACGAACCAATTGATCACTTAGTGCGTCTTTCTCAATGTAAAATTTTACATTCTCTATTTAGGATTGTGTTTCAGGTGTGTTCGACACAACAGGCTGTCTAGTCTGCTTCCTAATTCTTTTGCCCTATGACCCATTTACGGACACTGTGAGTTTTTTCAACAAATATTATAACTCTCTTCATAATTGCAAGCTTAGAAAAAAAATAACTATATATATTAAAATATGAATACAGGGACCTATCTGGGAATTTACTATCAGGAAGTCTACCTCCGTCTATGGGAAATCTGCCATACCTTAAGAACCTGCAAGTACACAAACCTTTTATATTATTGGGAAAATTTCGTCCGGTACCCCTTAAATTGGTGTCAATAACAGATTCACCCCTTCTATTCAAACAATAAAACTTACATCCAAAAAATTGAACTGAGCAAATTTTGATATTACAAATAGGTCCAAAAGTCAAACTTGATGATGACATGGATCTACTTTTTGCTGATGTGTCGGCTGAAGTTCATGATAATAACGAAAATGCCATTGATTTATTTGATTTTTGAGTTTCTTTATTTTAATTCTCTATTTTCTTTTCATTTTGCTTTTCTTTTTTTTTTCACTTTTATTTTGCCCCAACTGACATTGGACGTGTCTGTAATTAAGAGACACAAATAAAGGGACATTGATGTAATTGGTGAATTCGAATCAATTGAGTTGATGTATTTGGGGTCAAATTGAATGAACACAAACTATTTGAACCCAACTAGTTATTATCCAAAAAAAATAAAAATTCAATTCAGTCCCAATAACTTTTTCAATTTTGCAATTAGGTTTTTAAAATTTTCAATTGCAAGGGTTACGAGTTTTCAAAACATCAAATTGAGTCCCTGAAACCATGAAACGATCCAAATGACAATCAACATCTTCGAATTTCATATCCACCGGTGTAGCTCGATTTGAGCTTTGAAAGCTCAAATCGGAGTTTGAGCTCCATTTCGAGTCGTCACAAGACCGAATGGAGCTGAACAACTCAAATGGAGCTATAAATAGCTCAAATGGAGCTTCAAACAGCTCCATTTCGAGCTATTCACAGCTCGTGTTGATTGCTTAGAGCTCCATTTCGAGCTATTTGACTCCATTTGAGTTGTTCACGCTCCATTCTTGTGAACAGCTCAAATGGAGTTTCAAAACTCCGATTTGGAGCTTTCAAAGGGAAGAAGGGAAGAAAAGAGGAGGAAGGAAAGGGAAGAGAATAGGAAGAAGATGGGTTTGTGTTTGTTTTTATTTTGTCTTTTCTTTAATTGATAAGTTAATTAAATTTTCTTTTTGCTTTTCTTTTACATATCATCAAATAATATCCAACATGGCAGGAGAGAGAAAAGGAATGAAGGTTTTGGTCAACTGTAGGGGGCTATCTGTTATTGTTCGAATAGAAGGGACTAATCTGTTTAGGGGGTCAATTTAAGGGGTACCATATGTAATTTTCTCTATATTATTTTCACTGGCCCAAAGTTTACTTTTTCTCTTCTCTTTTCTTTTCCTTCTCTGTTCTTTTTTCTTCTCTGTGTCTACATATATAGTCTTTCCCAAATTAATTCTGACGTAGAAATTTTCTGAATAAGTTGAACAGATTCCGTGAAATAATTCTAGCTTAGTAAATATTGAGATCAATAATTGATCGATAGTTACTTACTCTCATGGGTGGATCCAGGATTTATTTTAACCCCGGGCTAGATTTAAAATTCCAGTGCATGAAATTTTTGAATATGACACAAATCTTGTGTACTTCATAATTCATGTACATTTTCAACATTTACAATGCATTTTTACGTCACAGTTCCTATGCATTTTTAGTGCACATTTACTATTATTTTTTTTGTTTAGAAAATAAAAAGAATAGAAAGAAATTATAATTTGCACGAAAACTAATGAAGAAAATTGATATATATTATATGTAGTGAAATTCTTATAAAAGCCACGATTTTTATTAATATGAGAGAAAAACATATTTTTAGCATTTACAATGCATTTTACGTCACATTTCTTATGCATTTTTAATGCACATTTACTATTATTTTTTGTGTAGAAAATAAAAAGAATAGAAAAAAGTTATAATTTGCATGAAAACTAATAAATAAAATTGATATATATTATATGTAGTGAAATTCTGATAAAAGTCACGATTTTTATTAATATGAAAAAAAATATATTATTCTACCCAAATAATTGACACACTGACTAAATTTACAACAATGATACTTATTATTTACTCCGTAAAATGAAGTGTTTTACCATAGATGTTTTGGACTATATAATTAAAAAGAAACTAAACAAAATTAGTTTACAAAGGTTAAAATTAAAATACCACTAAAATTCAAGAAAAGAATTTTGCTAAAAAAATTATATGAAAAGAAAAATAGAAATGAAACAAAGAAAAATATATAAAATTAGTTTACAAAGGTGAAAATTGAAACACCATCAAAATTCAAGAAAATAATTTGCCAAAAAGATTATAAGAAAATAAAAATGAAACATAAACATGCAAGACAACAATTTAACCTGGCGGCATCACTAGGCTACAGGACAATAACAACATTCATTCCCTTTCAAAGAGAATCATTTGTTTGATTTTTTGGTCAACCAAATAAGGAAATGGGGAGTATTGGATTTTATTTAAATGGAAATCTAATAAATAATGATTAAAAGTTGATAGTGGGTTGATAACGTGGAAAATTGAGTATTATTTAAATGAAGAAAGAATAAAAATGAGATAGTGGGTTGGTAATGTTATAAATAAGAATTTATTATGAGGTTATTGATTAGGTAGGATATATGATCTCATTACCAAAAATGAAAAGGGAATCTTTGTATGAGACAACTAAAATGTTAAAATGGGAAGTTTTGACCGGGACGGAGTAAGTACAATACACAAATTCAAAAAAAAAAAAACTTATTCCCTGCTCACTCTTCGAAATTGCGATGTAGTTATCTTCAGGAAAACAAGTTAACCGGACCACTGGATGTTCTGACAAATCTGCCAGCCTTGGCTGAATTGTAAGAAAATTAAATTCCAGTACTAAATTCATTAAACAATGCAACATAGTATTTCTTATTGTTTAAATGTTCTAGGAACCTGCGGAACAACTCCTTCTCCGGACCGGTACCGCCAAAGCTCCTGAAAATTAAGGGTATTAGGTAATTTTACTCATGTTTACTTAAGAATTTTAGAAGTATGTATTATTCAGGTGATTTAATAATAGTTGAACTTTTTACAGATGTGACATGTGCGATATCCAATCTTTGAAGAATGGAGAAACAGGAAAAATAGTTGCATAATTACATTATTATCTTCATCTCAATCTCCTGCTATTATCTATTTAATATATTAAGAAAAAAAGTTTTTGAGCCATTTTAAAGTGTCCACATCATGTAATTATTTGGTAAATCTCTATTCTCTCATTGGTCCATTTTTTAGTCTGGTTGTTAAATTCTTTTATTTTGATTGGTTGAAATTTTTTAATGTGTTTATGTGTTATGATCTTTCCAAAATCGGACTTAATATGTTGAGTACAAATTTATTCATTGTTTTGGTAAGTAGTAAATCATCCATATGTTTATTTATTTTGGTCTTAAACATGAAAATAAACATTCCACGATTACTAAATTACATTAATTCTTATATAGTATTAAGTAAGGTAATCAAAATTCCATGGCTAATGACTCGCTTAGTTTCCAGGTCTTAAAGCTGACAATTATTTATAAGGATCTATATTTGTTTAAATTATTCTAACAGTAGTGTTGAGAGCTGAAACCTCAAACACTAACTAACTAAACTATCACAAATAACCTAGTCTATGACCCGCCTCCGACTTGAGGTCCGACGTAGCACTGGACCGAGCTTGTGTACCTGAAAGGACTAAGTGAGGGGGGGGGGGGGGGGTTAGAATGGGTTACCCAGATTGCCTATGTCAATCCGGTAAGAGACTTTACTCAAGAGAGAGTTGGAAGCTCTCAATGTAATAGTTATGAGGGATTATGATAATACTTGGGGATTCTTCCCTTGATATTGCTTACCTTAAGGTCATGGACCTTGTACTATATTTATAGTTATCACATGCTTATGAGTTGGCTCATAAGATGATGCCAAGTGTACATTTCAGATTTGGACACCAATGCTACATTTGGCCCATGGCCCATTAGTGAACAGTAATCCAATACTAATCAATGGGCCTGGGAAGGTAGCTTGGACCTTTCCCCTACCTGAGTACTGTTCCGCCTATTGGGTCCGTGTTGATCCCTCGGACAGATCTGTCTGCTTGGTTGATCTGCGCTTGAGTAACTCTGGATGTCCGAGCCAAGAGTCTCACGGAAGTATCTCAGTAGTTCTGTTATACGTTTGGTCTTGATGTGATGGTGGCGTCCGAGATTCTCTCGTCCGGTCCGTTTGGCATCTCTGTATTGATGTAGTCAGGATTAGAAGTCCTTTTCCCAGCTAGCTCGAACTAGCTTATGAGGGTGTAGTGACTTTAGCGTACTGGTTGATTCACTTTGACCGGACCATGTGAGGTCGGACCAGTACTGAATTGGCTAATTAAGCCGTGATGCGCTTTAGGACACGCTCTATGGCGCCCTTAACAGATTGGACACATGTCCGTAACAACATATGTCCCCCTAGTTTCCAAGTATCTTAGTAGAAGATAGTTGGTAACTATGAAAATAACAAGTGGGTTGTGGAGCGTGTCCGAATCGTTAACTGAAAAAAGGAAAAAAATCCTTTTTGTTGAAATCCGTCATCCGTGTTCTTAGGAATTCAAAATCCTTTTTGTTGAGATCTGTCATCCGTGTTCTTAGGAATTCAATATATCTCCCCCCCCCCCTTTTCCTTCTACGGTCCGAGTTATGTAATAGCTTGGACTGTAGATGGAAAAGGTATTTGTATCCGAGATATATAGATCCGAGTACGGTTATGATTTGTCATAGCCCTCTGGAAGCTATCCGTTGGACCGATTGTTGAGTTGGTCCTCCTGGGTCGCTGATCCATAAGCCAAAGAGGCCCAATAGGTTGTCCGTTCGGCCCACAGGGGAAAGATCCCGAGTAAAGGGACGCGACCGTTGGATCAGGACGACATCAACGGTTGGGGTTCCAAGCCCGATTGATGTGACGCGTCTGTCAAGCATTAAATGCGACGCATCGACACCATCCACTTTCAAGCGGCACAACCCTTGGATTGGAGAGGATCAACGGCTAGGATTCAAATCCAAGCGATGTGACTCTTGGCTTTCCCCAAATTGCCCTTATAAATAGTCAGCTCATCAGTCATTTTCACACTTTTAGCAATCTCGAAACTCAGAGCAATCACAAAGCAATCCGAGCAATTGAAGACACATCCGAGCAAACAAGACTCGCAGAATTTTAAAGTTTCTTCTTCGAATCCGTACCCTCGGAGAAGCAGCAAGGCTTAGTCGTCCGTTCAAGCTTATCAAGTCAACTTTATCAAGTAAGTACGTCTTCACTCCTCCTAAGTTGTCTCCTTTTCATGATATGCTTATTACCTGCTCATACGTTTTTTGCCCTGCTCGGATATGAAATTGTCGAGTCCGTTTTTGCCGATGTTGCGTGTGATAGGCTTTAGCAACGTTCTTAGTTGAAACAATTCCCCTCTGTACTGTTGCATGCCAATTTATTGTCAATATCCAACTTGGTTCATCCCGTGCGTATGCCCACTGTAACCAAAATTTGATTATGCATTCTTATTTGGTAATGTGTTGGTGCCAATTGGCACACAGTCTTCCGTAAATTTGACCCGCTTAGCGTGCCGGGTAAGGTAGGTGATAGTGCCGAGACTAGGCTCCATGCAGAAAAATCTTATTAAGTAGAAATCTGTAGGCTTTCTTTGACTTAAGAAATTACCTAAACGAACTCTCGGACAATCAACACCATCATTTCTGACTCGTTTCCTTCTGCCCTAGGATGTCTGGGAGCGATAGTCAGAACCAGCACGAGGCCCCAGGTTACAATGACGCAGTAGATTTAGGGACTGGGTCCGTGGATTTTACCTTGTCCGTGAGAGATTTTCTAGTTGTGGACCTTGGTTCGTCCAGGGATTCTGATGCTGGGCAAGGAGTCCGTGAAAGCATGTATGCACCGACGCTTGCCGGGCTGGGTGACCTTGCTAGGACTAGGTCGTTAGTCCAATCTCGGACTATAGGTGGCATTGGGAAGTCCGGGGATCCGAGCGAACTGCGTGCGGAGCGGGAAGGCGACAGCGGTCGGGAGGCTGATGAAGTCGAGATGTTCGAGGCTGGGGTGGAAGACCGCGTCGTAGCGGAAACAGGTCCGTCCAACCCAAGCACATCCGGGAGACCCGAATGTGTTGACGAGGAGGAGGAAGATGGTGAGGAAGAGGAAGACGAGGATGAGGAGGAAGAAGGAGAAGGATCTCCTGTCGCTCGTCCCCCTAGACGCTCCGGTCGGCGGATTGCATTACACCCTGCTGCGCCCGTTCAGTCCAGTCTTCCATTAATTGAAGGTCGTGGCGCGAAAGCTGCCCGAATCAAGTTCCCCCGTCCTGCGTCCGCTGTTACAATAGCGGATGAATTTGGAGAACTAAACACAGACGGACTTCTTCCTACCTGTCCATCAAGGGTTAGGGCGGAGGACATCCCAGAATGGAGGCGGAAGTGGGAGATCCCTGACTCCGTAGAAATCATGGTTCCCGAGCCCGGACACACGTTTTACAATCCGCCCGCCGGGTATATGTGTGTGCACGAGGTAGCTCTTGCTTGTGGGTGGAAGATCCCTATCGCAACGGAGTGGAAACACATTCTGAATCACATTGGGATCGGGCCGAGTCATGTTATCCCAAAGTCCTTGGGTAACCTTATCTGCTTCGTTGTTTTTTGCAAGAAGAAAGGGCAGCCAGTAAATTTTGAGAACTTCAGGCAGCTCTTTCACGTTTCGTTCAGTCCGGGGAATCCCCTCTTCTATACTTTTATGAATAGGAAACCCTATAACTTCATTTCGGACTCCATTTCGTCGCTGGGATCGAAGTGGTGGGATAAATTCATTTTTGTACGGATGGCTCTGAAACCTGGGGAGTCCGAGAGGCAGCGAGAACAATGGGGACTGCCAACAAAGTTTCTAAGGGAGAGCATCTCGGATTGGCGCCCCCTTCCGAAGAACGTGGCTCCGTGGGTGGCGGAGATCCACAAAAAGCATGATCCACCTACTTATCCATTCCACGGATTAATCTGTCAGCCACTTCTCTACCTGTGCGGACTAACAAGCGCAGTGGAGGTTGGAGGGAAAATGGACTTTAGTAAGGATTTGTTGACTTGAAACTTCGTGCTCTTTCTTCTTCGGTGTTGGTCCAGATAACGACAAAGTAAAAGACTAGGGGGTGGGGGGGGGGGTGAATAGTCTTTTAAAACTTTTGTCGATAAACACAGTTTCTCAGAAACTTGGGGGGTTTCTGATACTTAAATTCAGAGCGCGGAAGACTTTAAGATAGGTAAGTGCAGAAACAAAAAGTATGTGTGTGTGCTTTGCTGAAAGATAAATGCAGAAAGGTAAATAACACAACAAGTATAGTGGTATCTGGAGGTGGCGTAATCCTCCAACTAATCCACTTCGGTCTTTCTGAGACCTAGAATTCACTAGAACAGATAATTGAGTTCACCTTACAATAATCCTATTCTAAGATTCCTAAACAAATGGTTCCCAACCAAATGTTCCCCCGAGTTATTCCCTCACTCCTAGAGCTAAGTACTTCCTCTACTCGATAACCTTGAGTTATTCCCGATTTCCCAAATCAAGTACTTCCTCTACTCCACGCCTTGATGGTGTTGGTTATAAGGTTTGTCGAGAGGCTTCTTGTATAACTTTTCGCTTATGTTTCGAGAGAGCCTAATAGAACAAGACTACTTAATACACTTGTTCAAAGGTATGGCAATCTGCTTCTTGACCCAAGTAATTGATGTCCGCTCGAGAATGAGCTTGAAAGGTTATCCGATAGTTCAACTCTTTCACGAATAACAATCTCTTGTTAAGGTTCAGACAACTTAGAACTACTAGTGATTCTTCAAGCAATGTAAAGCTTTGAGAAAGGGTAGTAGAGTGCTTGAGAGAATACTTTGCTAGATTGTAAGTTTGCAAGTTAGATCGTTCTTTTGTCGATTTCAAAGATCTAAGTGTGTGATATTTATAGATGAATTGGAGAGTCGTTGGGATGTTATCCGTTAGACACAATTCAAATTCAGTCTATACTTATCTTGAAATGAGTACTCAGAAGTCCTTGTCTCATATCTCAGAGAGGACTGTGCTTTAGCGGCTTTTCTGCCGATGCAATTAATGCATATGTACTATTTCTTGTCCTGTAGTCTTCAAGGGATACATTAGCCTTTCTGATGGCTTGCATGCTCCATACTCATGATGTCATATGTTCCAGAATCATGTTTCAAAAGTAATTAAATGCACTTAAGAAAGGATTAAGGACATAGTCTTTCTGAGTGAGACTAAACCTTCGTGTCTTCATAAATCTTGTGCAATCTCCGGTCTTGTAATCTTCAGAAAAGCTCCATTGCTAGGATTGATCTTCATGGTCTTCTTGCAAATAAAAATTACATTCAGAGACCTATAATCCTAAAACAAGATTTACTAGACTAATCATACTCAGTGATTTCCTCTTTTACAATGTTCAAGTGAACTAAGAGTACTTAATCACCTTTCTGGCAAAGATAAGAACATGTGATGAATGATCAAAATACTAACAGATATTCCTAATAAATTTCCCCCTTTTTGATCAGTCATCCATGACTATCTTTTAAAGTCCTATTACAAATTTGTAATCCTGGAAGAGAAAACAACCCACCACTTAATCATTTCAAATGATATTCAATTTTAGTTGAATTATGCGTAAAGTAAACATCAACCAAATCACAAGAAGTGACCTTTGCTGATAAGTTGTCATCTATTAAAATGTATCTGAGAGTATGATCTTCAGATAGGTACAGTTTACAGAGTGAGATGCAACTTTTACAGATAGAGAAATTCAGAAACAATCAGCAAGATTACAAAAAGTAACAAAACATACTAAGTAAATTAGAACAACAGGAGAGTCCAAGCTCCAAGTAAAAATTCTAAGATACTAGTCTTCAAGTCTTCAAAAATAACTTAGTTCGAAACCTCAAGTTCTTCAAAGACCCTTTCGGATCGAGTTGACATAATCATACACTTTTTTGCATTCTTGGACATAGTCATAAAGTATCCTTCTGACAGAAAGTTCTGTCTTTCTGGATAAGATACAAATTTCATGGTAACTCTTGCCAAGATTGTAGTTTTTCTTCAGAAAGTATTTGACCCAGTAGTATTTTCCCCAGACCCAGGCATGGTCTACTTGCAGCTCAGATAGGTTGAAATACTTGTAAATTTCTTCCAGATAGTGAATATCATCCAGATATTCATCCTTTGTCATGTAGAATGACTCATAGGGATGAACACCTAGCTTGTTCTGCTTGCTGTAGCTACCATCCAGTTTTCTTGTCTTGTGTACATCTTCTGGCTTGGGGTAAGGACAAGGAAAACAAAGGTCCATCTTTCTGGCATCATTTCTCTTTTCGACCTCAAAGTTTAGCCAGGCATGAAGGTGCTCATGTTTTAGCAACTTTGGCTTGCCTTCACTCCATTTTAGGATTTGGTTGAAGATGGGAGTTGGAAACTTATCATTGACAAGTAGATGTTGCAGTTCCAGAATCAAATACCCTTTCTTGTTCAGAATGCACCTATATGAAGACTCTTCATTACTGGTCTTCACATACTCAATGTGGGCATCAGTTGGCTTTTCTTGATGAGTTTCTTTGTTTGCTCTGCCAAACTGAATATCCCTTCTAGCCTTTCTGTTAGGTGGCCTTCTGTCAGGAGATCATGTGACTCTTTCTTCCCGCTTGAAATTGGCCTTGGTGGAAGTCCCTTGAATTGACTTGGTATTTCAGGCGTATGCTCGCTAATGGCCTTGCCGCCAGAGGAGGTTGTAAGGGCTTGCTCGCCTTCTTCTTTTGTGAAGTGGATGCTCATCTCAGACGATTCATCCTCATCATCATCATTGATGTTCCAGCCAGAGGCTTGCGCCTCTCTTGACCTCTTACCTCACCTTCTTCTTGATTTTCTTCTTCAGAAGCTTTCTGGTTGTTCCCATCTGAGATCCTAAGGGACTTGGTACCCCTAGTGACCATACTTCTCAGCTTTCTGGCTGGTTGATCTAGAACAACTTCTTCAGCAGGGGTGTCTCCAGTGGTGTCCTTAATGACTAGTTGACTTGAGGAGGGGAGATTTGATTGTTTTCTTTTTCTTCCCCTGCCTTTCTGAGGCATCTCTCCTTCCCCCTTAGTCATGAATGACTGACTCATGATAGCATAAGCTTCAGAGTGATTCAAAGTTCTTCCGAGGTTGTTATGCACCCTGACCAATTCTTGGATTTCTTCTTTCATGTCCTTGTTTTGCCTAACCAACACTTGCTCTTTTCTGTTGAGGTCTTCAAGAGGCTTTAGAATAGCCTCAACTTGTCGAGTAGCAAAGGTAGCATCTGCTAGTGCTTGATTGGCATTGTTGCAGTCTTCTTCCCTGATCAGAGCTAAGTCTTTCTGAGAGAGAGCTATGCTGGTTGCTCTATTTAGCAATGCTGACAAATCTTTCATCTCTTTGGGAGATCAGAGGACTTGGTTGTCTTGAGCAACAAGTTTGTCTCTTAGTTCCAAGAAAACAATTGTTGACCTGTGCTCATCACTTCTTGAAGCACCTGGAGCAGAGAAAATTTGAGGAGCCAGAAGGGCTAGCTTTTCCTTAGTGATTAGCCTCTCATCTTCTTCAGGGGTGATCAAGTTTCGGTTTTCTTCAGCATCACTGTCATAATCCTTTTCTTGGATTGTTTGCAGATTGGCAATCTTCTTCTGTTTTCCATCAAGTGTGCTGGCCTTCTGAGAGGATGTAGAAGGTCTTTCTGATGTAGCCTCAGCATCATGCTCTTCATCATCATTGTCATCCATGGCATCTATCTCAGCAGCTGTGACAACAATGGCATCCTTCAGATTTCTTTGCTCATCTAGGAGTGCCAATTCCTTGGCATTAGCTTCATTGAGTTTCTTGATTTTGGCCTCCTTTTCATCAACAAGAGCTTGACACTCAATGCTGATTCTCTTTTCATCTTCCAACACCTTTCTGAGTTGTTCAATCCTGAACTCAGCGGCTGTGATTTCTTCAATTGTGTCTTGTTCAAATTGGGTATTTTGATGAGACTTTGGTGGTGATGATGATGGGGCTTTCTGAGCATTGGAAGGAGTAGCCTTTTCTGCACTTCCTTTGCTAACTTTCTGAATCCCGCCGTTTCCAGGTTGGGGATCATCATTCTGATCATCATCATCATCATCCTTTTTCTTGTCTTCTTGACTTGGATGCTCAGAAGGAGGTTCTTGGTAGTCATTCTCACCGTTTCCTCCTCATCTTGAAACCGTTGATCACATTAGGAAGTGTGATCATCCTCCCATTTACTTCTTCTTGCTCGGAAGGGTAGGTTGTGAGCTTCTTTGGGCAATGCAGGATGGGTCACCATCCGCTCTTGGTTTGAGCATCGCTGACTTGAAAGTCCGCTATGAGTCTTTGTGCTACTTTATTTAAGAAGTTATCATCCATCGAGTGGCAAAAGAATATGATTCTGGGAAACATAGCATGGATATGGTCTTCCGATTGATTGCTATGGCCCTTTTCTCCGGGATGTCAATTACTTGCAATGTCGTAAAGATCGGCCTTTACGAAGTTTTTGCCATTGTCAAGCACTTTAGATGTTTCTTGAGAGTGTGCTTCTTAAAGGCTTGGAGTAAGTTGAGTGGCACTAGACTTTGAGCCTGAAAGAAATGGATCAAGTTAGTTTTGTTCAAACTACTTGTGTTAGTATCTGTGTGCAAAAGTAAGCTTTCTGAGCATACCTGTGTAGAAACACTAGTCTCATTTGCTTGGACTTCTGCTTGTTTGGGCACAGAGGCCTCAGATACCTTGATGTGAGGAGAAGTCTGATCCTCAAAGATCCTTTCTTTCTGATTGAACCTGAGAAATAGAATCAAATATGTTTAGAAACTTGTTATCAGAAAAGATAAGTGGAAAAATGCTTTCTGAGACTTCACTTACTTCCAAGTGAGGAAGCTCATTAGCATCTTTCTCAGAAACCTTGGGGGTTCGAACCTTTTTCGAGAATCGCTTGTTCAATAGCTTTTAGTTTCTCTTGGAGGAGATAAGATCACATTCTCTTCGTCCAAGTGTTCTTCTGATTGAGCCTGTAAGATAGTACAAACATATTGATTAAGTAGTGAATTTTACCAAAATTTTCTTAAGGAAAGTTTACTGATACTTACCTTCTCAACAGAAGGCTCAGTAACTACTTCCTCAGAGTGCTTTTCAGCCTCTGGAAACTCTTGGTGTTGGGGTGTTGGTTCCACCTCCACTACTTTCTCTGTTGTAGCCTAATAAGAGACATTTAAGAATATCAGAACATAAGATTAGAGCAAATTTAAGTTAGTTATTTCTTGTGCAGAGATAACTTTACTACCTGTGGAATGTGCTCTTCTTGATGTTCCGAGGTTGGAGTAACCTCTTCTTGATTCAAGGAGGACAAGTTTTCTTCTCCCTGAAATTGTGTCTCCAAATTGGCCTGTAACAAATGAAGCTTATGAGTAACAAGTTAACATTTTAATGTTGACAAGTAAGATACAAACTTCTTACATTACAGAGTCAGCCGAGTTTGGGTCTCATGGACTAGTGGAGTTTCCACAGCCTCTCTTTGCTCATTGTTGGTCTCCTCTACAATATCTTTCTGAGTCTCCATCTCAGTTTGATCCCTTTCTGAGAGTTGAGCTCTCTCAGAAGGTTGAGGAACCTGTTCAAGAACAGGGTTTTCTTCAGCCACATTAAGTGCTGGCATTATGAATGTGGAAGCAATGTCAACATCTTCCATCACTCTATCTTCCTCATCCAGACCTTCTTCTTCCTGGGATGAGGGCTCCTTTCTTCCGAGGGCCGAGCTTGATGCTCCTCCATGGGTCTCAATCGGACTTTTTGAATACTTGTGTAAGTACTACATCATCATCAGAGTCACTGTCCAGATTGGGAGCTGACCCATCTATGATATTTCTATCATCTCTGGAGATTTCTGGAGCAGCCTGTCTCAGAATTCTTGGGGCTTTCTGGTGTTGCCTTTCTGGCCGAACAACATCTTCTGAGATCTTGTCTCCAGAAGGTTGTGCTTTTTGTACACTTTGGGACTTAGAGGCTTTCTTGCTTTGAGTCCTCTTTCTCTTGGCAACTGGAGGTTGAGCAGGAGCTTGCTCAGAGACCTCTTCACCTTGCTGAGCAGCTTCAAGCTCTTCTGCCTCTTTCTGAGCTTTCTCAGCAGCAATTCTCTCCTTTTCTTCAAAGGCATGTCTGAAAAGAGAGTTGGTGACTGGGATTTCTTGTCTCTTTCTGAGAGTTATTCCCATTGTTTCCAGAATGTAGCAAATTCTGAGACCAAAATGCATATTGGCCTTTGTCTCAGCAAGGCCATTGATGATTTTAGGCTCAAATTCCTCAATGTGCCCAAGAAATTTGTTGAAGGCGTACTTCCCCCAATTGAAGTGGGTTTCCTGCCCTTCATGCTTCTTATTCAGAAGATGCATCATCATCCATCTCTCCATGCTTATCTAGTCTACTCCACCTTTGTTGCCATCAAAGCAACGGACCAGAATGAGAGCCAAAGTACTCCAGTGTTTCTGGAGATGACTGGTTCTGATGGCTTTCAGAACAAAGTTTGCTGGGCAACCCTTTGCATTTTCAATCTGGATTGCCTCAAATAGCTCCTTAACACTTTGATGTCGTCGATTGTTCCTCGATTTTTCAATCGGAATAAGTTGCAGAAAGTCTTGCAGTCTAGGACAATTTCTTGTCCTTGAACTTCAGTCTGCATGTACTTCTCTTCTACATCATTCACAACTTTTGTGAAGATTTTGGAGTTGTTGTAGAACTCCAACACATCCAAAGGTGCCCATCCTGGTGCAAAGACAGAAACTTGTAGATATGGGAACTTTTCAACATTCCCAATATCAGTTTTCTATCTGCTTTTGAAGAAATGACTGCAGAAACATATTTCTTCACGAGAAAAGCTCCCCAATTCATCTTGTGACTTGGATTCCAGTCAGAAGGGGTAAACTCTCCTAGAAGGCGTTTATTCAACACCTTGAGTTCTTTTCCTCCTTGCTTTTCAGCAGGAGCAGAAGATGCGGCCTTAGGGTTCTTGGTGGTCATCTTCTTTGGTGCCATCTCTTATATAGAGTCTTTGAGTGAGTGTTTATAGAAGGGTTTTGCAAGAATAATCGAGATTAGTCTATCTTTTCAGAAGACTAAGCACAAGAAGTTTTGCAGAAAATCTTGAGAGGTTTTGCTATTTTGATGCAAGTATGAAATTTCGGATTTGGTAAAAGTGTTTGTCTTTTGCCCAATTCCTATATATATAGCAGACAAAACATACATAGATACAACATACGTATAGCTGAATATGAATGCGTGTCTTTGCATCTGCATAGGCGTGGTACGTCCTTTGTACTTCATTAAATGCTTAGTGGGCCACGTCTGAATTTCTAAACAGACATTACTTGCTTTGTTTTAATCTCAGCCGTTGAGATCAAACGTTTATACATCAAGGGCTTATATTGAATATCTTGTAATGATATCAATCAACAAATGGTAATGTGCCGACTTGATGGATTTTTAATATGCTACATTCATTGTGTCACTTAGTAAAGAGTAGGAACACTTAATCGTTTGAGCTTATCATTCTGAGTGTCAAGTCCTTATCTATATATTGTTTATCATGAAAATGGTAAAAATGCAAGACATTGGACATGTTTGACTTTCAGAACTTATACCTTTTGGGCTTTGTGTGTCTTTTCTCTTTATGACTAAATAGTTTCCTGAATTCAAGAATCAGAAACTTCAGTTGTTTGAATGTATTTGACCCACTCTTAGTAAGTAAGTTCTAGTCTTATTTACTCATTGAGTGTGTACCAACCTTTGTCTTTCTGGATACCCGTTCCAGAAATGTTTTGCCTTTCTGAGTGTTGCTACTCAGAAACCTTTGCATCACTTCTTAACAACTTGGCTTTCTGAGAGCATGTTCTCAGAGGCCTACTTCTTTTCTACCTTGCTTACTCAGACTTTAGAGATTCAGGACATTTTTCAGTCCTTAGGCAACTCCATTAACCCAAGATTATGTCTTAAGGTCAAGAACCGGCTTTCCTGTAGGGGCTTGGTGAAGATATCTGCAAGTTGGTCTTCTGTGCCAATCTTGAGTATCTCTATATTGCCTTTTTCTACATGGTCTTTGATGAAGTGGTGTCTAACATCAATGTGCTTTGTTCTGGCATGGAACTTGGGGTTCTGTGTGATTGCAATAGCACTTGTGTTATCACAGAAAATGGGAGTTTTCTCTTCATTGAGTCCATAATCTCTGAGTTGTTGTTGAATCCACAGAATTTGTGTTGCACAACAACCAGCAGCAATATATTCAGCCTCTGTGGTAGAAGTTTCAATTGAGTTTTTCTTCTTGCTAAACCATGAGATAAGTCTTGTTCCCAGAAACTGACAAGTTCCTGAGGTACTTTTCCTATCAAGCATTGATCCAAAGATAGTCGAAGATCCGAGTAACCAGCCAAACTCAATCCACCTTCTTTAGGATACCAAAAATCTACATTTACTGTACCTTTCACATACCTTAATACTTTCATAGCAATGTTGTAGTGTGATTGCATTGGATTTGTTTGAAATCTAGCATACACTCCAACTGCATATTGAATATCCGTCTGCTTTAGAAGGTAAAGTAGTGAACCTATTAATTTCCTATACTTGTGTTCTTCAACACTCTTATCCGATTCAAGATAGGTCATTTTGGTTCCTATGCTCATAGGTATCTTAGCATTCTTTTCGAGGGCTTAAGATTGAACTTTGTGAGCATGTCTTTTTCATACTTTGTCTGACTAATGAATATTCCATCATTGAGTTGCTTGACTTGCAATCCTAGGAAATAGTTCAATTCTCCCATCATGCTCATCTCAAACTTATTTTTCATGAGATTTGCAAAGTCATCACAAAGTTGCTTGTCCTTAGATCCAAATATAATGTCATCAACATATACTTGAACTAAGAGCAGTTTCCCATCATGATTTAAGGTAAATAAAGTTTTATCAACTTCACCTTTCTTGAAACCACTTTCCAGAAGGTATTTGGCCAAAGTATCATACCATGCTCTTGGAGCCTGTTTCAGTCCATATAGAGCTTTCTGTAGTTTATAGACCATTCTACTTTCTGAGGAAACTTCAAAACCAGGTGGTTGTTCAACATAGACTTCCTCGAAGTTCACCATTCAAGAATGCACTTTTGACATCCATCGATAAACTTTAAAGTCTTTATGAGCTGCAAGGCGAGAAAGAGTCTTATTGCATCCATCGGCAACTGGTGCATATGACTCATCAAAATCTAAACCTTCAGTCTGGGTGAATCCCTTGGCAACCAACCTTGCTTTGTTTCTGGTTATTTCACCAGATTCATTCATCTTGTTTCTGAAAACCCACTTGGTTCCAATCATAGATATTCCTTCTACAAATGGAACTAGTTTCCAGACTTTGTTTCTTTCAAACTGATCCAACTCTTCTTGCATTGCAGAGATCCAGTCTTGGTCTCTTAATGCTTCTTCAATAGTTTTAGGTTCAATGTTTGAGATGAAACATCCAAAGAGAGAATTAGCATTTTCGCTATTGCTCTCCTAGTCCTAACACCTTGATTGATTGGTCCAATCACATCCTTTGCGTGGATGATCCTTGATCCATCTCATCATGGGTTTGGGGATAGTAGGTCAACATCTATGTGATCCGAATGTGAATCACTATGATTATGACTTGATACTTCTTGATTCTATGACATTTTGTACCACGTAAGGCGTTGAATGTCCGACACTTGCTCGGTGAGGGCTTTCTGGGACATGCCTGTCAGAGAGGTCATTTCCAGAATTAGCTCTTTGATGAACATCTTCAGTTTCCAATTCTGGAATTTTCATAGGAAATTCTTCATCATGTCTGAGAATCATCTGGTTGTTACTAGGCATTTCATGCTTTTCTTCGTCAGAGTCATCCTCTCTTTCCATAATGATGTTTTTCCTTTCTGAGGGTTCTTCTTCAGAATCCTTTAACATTAGTTCCTTGAACCTTCTCGAGAGTTCATCATCAAGGGGTGATTTCTTGCTTTCTTCATAGAATACAACATGAACTGATTCTTCAATCTTCTTTGTTCTTTTGTTGTAAACTCTGTAAGCTTTGCTATTCATAGAATAACCAAGAAACACTACTTCATCTGCCTTTGATTGAAATGTTCTTAGATACTCTTTTCCATTGTTAAGAACAAAACATCTACAACCAAACACTTTCAGATGTTTAATATTAGGGGGTCTACCAACCAAGAGCTCATAAGGGGTCTTGTCATGGTGTTTGTTTATCAAACATCTGTTCTGAGTGTAGCATCTTGTGTTTACAGCTTCAACCCAATAAACTTCACTTATTTCAGTGTCAGCCAGCATTGTCCTTGCTGCTTCTTTAAGGGTTCTATTTTTCCTTTCTGCAACACCATTTTGTTGTGGTGTTCTTATAGAGGAAAGTTGATGTTGTATACCTTTGCTGGTACAAAACTCCTTTATGTACTGGTTGAAAAATTCAGTACCATGGTCTGTTCTGATTGCAGATACCTTGTCATTTTTCATGACTTCAAGCTTATTTAGCAAGTTTGGTATCTCCACCCTAGCATCAGATTTATGCTTCAGAAAGACAACCCAAGTGAATCTTGAGAAGTCATCTACAACAACAAGACCATACTTCTTTCCTACATAACTAGTTACAGATGATTCAAAAAGATCCATGTGTAATTGTTGCAGTGGTCTAACACTAGAGTGTCTGATTTTGGACTTGAAAGAGATCTTAGATTGTTTCCCCATCTGACAGGCAGAACAGATACCATCCTTTCTGAAAGATGTTTTGGGAAGGCCAACCACTAACTCTTTCTTGGCAAGTTTGTTCAGAGTTTTGAAATTCAAGTGACTCATTCTTTTGTGCCATAACCAAGGTGCTCTTACAGTGACTGATTGACTCACCATGAGACATTCTTCAGTTGTGGCAGATGCCCAATCGGCAACATAAAGACTGCCTTTCCGCCTAGCAACCAAGACTGTCTGCTTTGACTCATTGTCAATAAGTTTGCAATACTTTGCTTTAAATTTCACAGTAAATCCCTTGTCTGCAAACTGGCTCATGCTAAATAGATTGTATTTCAAACCCTTAACATGTAATACGTCAGTAATTGTTAAGGATCCCAATTTGACGTTGCCAAATCCCAGAGAGGGATTTAATTCTCCTCCAGCAAATCTGATGTCTGGTCCATTGTTGCAAGCTTTGTAGTTGACCAGATTTGCTTTGTCTCCTGTCATGTGCTTTCCGCATCCACTATCAAATAGCCATTGAGCCTTAGTCCAAGAGGCATTCTGCACAAAACAGGAAACAGGAGTTAGGTTCTTGCCTCAGAGATTGAACCACTTAGACTAAACATTCATCCAGTAGGAATCCACATTTTAGTGAATTTCTTGGGAGTTTGTTTTTGTCTAACTTTATCAGAAGGAGAAACAATAGAATCAGTAATTTTGATCTCAATCTTCCTTCTTGAGGTGTTTCTAGGTGTTCCTTTTGGTGCTTTCTGGACCCTGGGTTTCTGGGATTGCTTTTCAGCAAACTTAGCCTTTACGCCGTGTTCCTTCTAGCTTTGGCATTCAGTTTTTCAGTGGTTTGAGATTTCTTCCACTTCTGTTTATTGCTACGTGCAATATCAGCCTTGCGCCATTGTTCTTGTCCTTCCTTATATTGTTGTAAAAGGACTTTTCCAATAGCACGATAGCCAATGCCATTTCGAACACCTTTGGCTTTCTGAATGCGGTCTTCAGAAGCCTTACTAGTTTCTGTACCGTCTTTATTTTCATAAAATGGTACAGTAGAGAATTTGCCTATTCCAGCAATTCTTCCTTTCCTAGTAATATGGCAATGTGGATGGCTACATGTCTGAGGGTTGTATTTCTTTTCAGAAGCTTCACCCACAAGTTTCTTGTGAACTTGTTGTTCTTTCAAAGGTTGGGTTGCTACTCCTTTTCCTTTGTCAACTACCTTAGCTTTCTGACCAATGCTATAGGTGGTTGAAGAACCATTCTGTTGACTTTTTACAAAGGTCAACCTTTCATCACTCTTCTTCAGAGGAGATGAATTACTCGATTGTTCATCAAGTCCAAGTCCACCTTTCTCAGAGGGATCTCTCAGATATGATTGAACCTCAGTGAGAGTGTCACTAGCCTTTGCATAAGATTGGAAGGATAGCTCTTTCTTTCGAAGTTCCTCATTCTCAGAAAGCAGCTTTATCATTTTCTTATTAAGTTCATCCAAGGCTAGTTTGTGAAAATTTTCATTTTCAGATATCTGATTTTTCAGAAGGGCTATTTCAGCGCTCTTGTTCTCAGATACCCTGGTTAGCTCAGAAACCTCTTTTTCAAGAGTTTCTTTGCTTTCCTCTAGAATTCTGGTTTTGGATTGTGCTTCCAGAAATTCTTTCTCATAACGATCCAATTCACTCCTGATTAACTCCAGATCCTCAATTCCATCATCACTCTCATAGTACAGAAATTGTGAAATGTTTGTTACCTCATCACCATAAGACACATTTCAATGTTGGAGATGTCGGACCAAAGAATCTCAAAGAACTCCACACATTTCATTCTTCTTAAGGTCAAGTCGACACGTGGTGATTCCACACATTACGGTGATGGTAGGTTTGAGTTATCTGAATCTCCATCTTCTAATCTCAATATCTAGAGCATCAAGTTGATTTGAATCTTCTTCCTTTCTTCACCAAGAAGGCCCTTTGATTTCTTTTGTAATTTCTTCCGTCCTTCTTGTCACATGTCTTGAGCTTGTTTAAAGCAGGCAATCTCTCTTGAAGTGACGGGCTTTTTGACAATAGAAGCGGATATCATTTCCTATCTCTCACGATTCAAGACTAACACCTTTCGAATGGGGGTCTTGAGAGTTGTTTAGTTGAATGTTCTTGTCTTGATGATAGTTTGGGCTAAGATGCTTTTTCACTTTTCTTTAGCTTTTCTTCTCTCAATCTCTTGACTCACAAATTTATTCATGTGTCTTCTCAAAGAGCATTTTCTTGAGATCGTCTTTGGTATCTTTCTTTTCGTAAGTACCTTGAGAGACTAGAGCAACACTTTGCAACTTCTCTTGCTTGTTCTCTCCGAGTTGTCTCATAATCTACTGAGCAAGATGAGAGAAGAGCTCTCTGGAGTAATATTTGACATTCCTTGGTTGAAATAAAAGAATTTAGTGTGTTCCCACAGTTGTGATTGAGACTTGACAATAGTCTTAATCTTTTCCTGGGGGAGTATCTGTTGCTTTCACCAAGTGCAGCCATATCACTCATAAGAGTAGTAAACACGAAATCAAGTTCTTCCGAGTTTGGTGGGACCTTGCTTGAAGTTTTGGAACTTCAATTTAAGAACTTCAATTTGTTTTCTTTAGTTTTCTCGCCCGCATGATTTCTTCAATCAATTGCTGTGCAACTTCGCTGCTTTTAGCACCCTACGCTTAATCGTATGTGCTCAGTGTCGATCGATGATTATATTATGAGCTTGACCATCCAATGTGTCTCTTGGCATCTTGATGTCCAGAGCTCTCTTGTCTTCATACATAATGCTTCCACGAGCAACACGACCACTATCACTAGCAAATGATCCTCGCTTTCATCTTCCTTGCCGAGGTTTTTCTTCCATCGGACACCTCGCCATTTGTTTGAGTTATACGATTTTGATCGGCCCTTCATTGACGACATAGATCATCTCATCACTAATGGCTTCCAGATGGAGCATCATGTTGTTCTTCCATTTCTCGTAGTTTTCTGGCTTCAGAACGGGTGCATCACTCAGAGACATTCCTGCACACTTAACACACAAATTATATAGTCCTCAAAAAGGGACAAAGTTTCTTCACCTATCTGGGGATCTAGGTTCAGAAGGCTTTGGGAACCTCTGCCTCTGATACCACTTGTTGGTCCAGATTACGGCAAAGTAAAAGACTAGAGGGGGGGTGAATAGTATTTTAAAACTTTTGTCGATAAACACAGTTTCTCAGAAACCTGGGGGGTTTCTGATACTTAAATTCAGAGCGCGGAAGACTTTAAGATAGGTAAGTGCAGAAACAAAAGTATGTGTGTGTGCTTTGTTGAAAGATAAATGCAGAAAGGTAAATAACACAGCAAGTATAGTGGTATCTGGAGGTGGCGTAATCCTCCAACTAATCCACTTCGGTCTTTCTGAGACCTAGAATTCACTAGAACAGATAATTGAGTTCACCTTACAATAATCCTATTCTAAGATTCCTAAACAAATGGTTCCCAACAAATGTTCCCCCTGAGTTAATCCCCAGCTCCTAGAGCTAAGTACTTCCTCTACTCAGATAACCTTGGAGTTATTCCCTAATTTCCCAAATCAAGTACTTCCTCTACTCCACGCCTTGTTGGTGTTGGTTATAAGGTTTGTCAGAGAGGCTTCTTGTATAACTTTTCAGTTATGTTTCCAGAGAGCCTAATAGAACAAGACTACCTAATACACTTGTTCAGTGTATGGCAATCTGCTCTTTACTGACCCAAGTAATTGATGTCCGTTCTGGAGAATGAGCTTCAGAAAGGTTATCTGATAGTTCAACTCTTTCACGAATAACAATCTCTTGTTAAGGTTCAGGACAACTTAGAACTACTAGTGATTCTTCAAGCAACAGAAAGCTTTCAGAAAGGGTAGTAGAGTGCTTGAGAGAATACTTTGCTAGATTGTAAGTTTGCAAGTTAGATCGTTCTTTTTGTCGTATTTCTCAGCATCTAAGTGTGTGATATTTATAGATGAATTGGAGAGTCGTTGGGATGTTATCCGTTAGACACAATTCAAATTCAGTCTATACTTATCTTGAAATGAGTACTCAGAAGTCCTTGTCTCATATCTCAGAGAGGACTGTGCTTTAGCGGCTTTTCTGCCGATGCAATTAATGCATATGTACTATTTCTTGTCCTGTAGTCTTCAAGGGATACATTAGCCTTTCTGATGGCTTGCATGCTCCATACTCATGATGTCATATGTTCCAGAATCATGTTTCAAAAGTGACTAAATGCACTTAAGAAAGGATTAAGGACATAGTCTTTCTGAGTGAGACTAAACCTTGGTGTCTTCATAAATCTTGTGCAATCTCCGGTCTTGTAATCTTCAGAAAAGCTCCATTGCTAGGATTGATCTTCATGGTCTTCTTGGAACTAAAAATTACATTCAGAGACCTATAATCCTAAAACAAGATTTACTAGACTAATCATACTCAGTGATTTCCTCTTTTACAATGTTCAAGTGAACTAAGAGTACTTAATCACCTTTCTGGCAAAGATAAGAACATGTGATGAATGATTAAAATACTAACAGATATTCCTAACATCATTCGGGATACTCTATTTTGATTACGTATTTCCGCAACTCTGATAATCCTTCTTTAACCCATTTGTATCTGACTCCTTTGGTTTATTGTGCAGCTCACTGGTTCGACTACATCATGTCGACGCTTCGCGAAAAGAAAAGGTTGCAGAGGAAGCAACAAGCTTTGGAGGTCGCCGCTGGTCAGAGGACCAAAATCATCAACACTTCCGCAGGTCTTCCCATGTCGGATCCGAAGAATGCTGCAGTGTTTGCCGTGGAGGAAGAAAGGCGGAACAAGGCTGGAGAGGATTCTCAGGCCTTGGCGGTGCCCGACATGGGCAAAGCCCCTACCACTTAGAGCGCCACTGCTTCGAAGTCCCAGGCTTCCGCTGCTGCAGCACCACAACGGGAGGTGCTGATGCAGGACGCGATTACCTCGGTACGCAAGAGAGGAGCAACCTCGGAGGCTCCTCCTGCAGCAAAGAGACAGCAATTGTCCGCTGTCCTTCCTATTGACCAAGCTGCTCTTGACAAGGAGTACGAGCTGGCTTGCGGACTCCCTGAGATCGAGCGGGTCGGAGGGCTGGATGGGCTATACCAGCGGGTGAGTAATCTTTCGATGCTCTCCTTAGCTTGTTCTTAGTGTGATAGAAACGTAACTTACATGCTTACGGATTTCTTGCAGCTCGGATGTTTCGTCAAGGCCATGCAATGGAAGGCCGGCAAACGCGCTACTATTGAGGAGGACCTCCACAAGGCTATGGCCACTTCCGCGGATGAGTCGGAGAAGGTGAAGCAATTGGAGATGCGGCTGAAAGAGCACGAAGTGAAGTTCCATAAGCTGAAGACTAGCTGGGAAGAAATTAAGGCGGACCTCGACTGGCAGGAGAACTTTGTCGACAAGTCGACGAAGGCTTTTCTGGATTCCAAGGATTTCCTGCTCGAAGGCCTCCAATATGCCCGTCTTCAGGCTGGTCGTGACTTCATGGAGTCCGAATCCTTCAAGTTCTTGACGGCGGACAAATCCGATGCTTCCCGCCTGGATGGGTTCGTGTCCGCTGTCGGGCAGTTGCAGTCCAAGGGACTACTTCCACCGGACTTCGACTGGAAGGCGGAAGGGTTAATCCCTTTTGTGGATGCTAATGGTGTGGAGGTCCCTGTCGACAGTGTCTCAGATGAACAGTTGGCCGCGTGTGAGTTTGCGGAACTTGTCACCGAGGAAGGTGAGATCGAGATTCGAAACGGCGGGCCCTTCCTCCTGAGATGGGTCCCAGATGCCCTCCGGAAGGTATGCTTTGTACCTTTCGATAATTATCGGGCTTTCTTCAAGAAGTGGTTCTACCTGCCTTGCCGAGTCGTTGGCCTTCCCGCGGATTTCAACCTGTTCAATAATGTTGAATCCCTTGCTGCGCAAGCCACCTCCAACACACCCCCTGTCGATCCGCCCCAAGCTGGTGAAGCTGGTCCGAGCCAAGCTGGGCCTCAGTGAGAAGTCCGGGGTATGCCCCGTTGAAATTCTGTACTTGCTAAATCTTTCTGTTGGATTTGTATCTTTTGATAACTCGGAATGTCATTATGTACTATTGCAATGATTCGTATTTAATCCAAGGAGTTAAACCTCCTATGCTTCCGAATTATTACTTGCTCTCTTCTGCGTTCCCTTTTTATCTGTCGTTCATATGCTGAGTTATTATAAATTACCCATCTCTTAAGAGCACGGATCGCTGTAGATGGCATCTGATGTAGAAATCAAATCATCATCTTTCCGATCCTCGGACCGTTCGCCCCTTGGGATGCGTAATTCTTCTAGAAGGAGGAAGGTGAAACAGTGAAATAGTCATTATGACTACGTCTTTTCATCTCCCCAGTCGTCGGATGATCGACAAGTGGCGAGATCGTAAGGATCCATCACGACTATAAATAAGGGTGTGGTAATTCTTCCTTTTTCACTGTTGTACCCTTCTTCACTCTGTGTTTTGTTTTATCCATTCTAGCCTTCCATAAAAGCCGGAGTTCTCCAGGATGTCGGAATCTGATGACGAGGAATATCAGCATTGGGTAAACTGTGCTTGTGGACACATGCATCCTCCAATTTACCCGGGTACGGGTATCGCGGATGACCCGATCATCCTTGATTTTGAGGGCGATCCCCCTCGATGTCCGGGAATAGCTAGGAGGCGAGCTGAGGAAGAGAGGGAGCAGACGCTGAAGTTGATCCGTAGGAGGATCCGAATGCAGCAACAAGTTGATCCGTAGGAGGATCCGTCAGGGCCGAGGTGGTGGCTCGGAGTCCCAAGGCTCGACTTCCGGAATCTGGTGAAGGAACAAGGCGGGGTATGCCCCGTGGAAGTATGTACTTATCCTTGGACCTTTTCGCATTGCCACGTTTTGGTGGTATCATGAGGGATTCCACCACGTTTAACCATTTTCCTGTGTGCAGGTAGATCGAGTTCCTAGCCTCCGCGGAAACCAGACTTGCCGCTTGACATGGAAGAAGCTTTTTCCGACGGGGGAACGATCTTTGCTGGGAGATGACGTATCTCCAGAGACGTTTTCTGCATTTTTCATATTGCGTCCGTAAGTCCGGATATCGATCCGAGATTGTAAATTGCTCAGACAAGATTGTGTATAATTTGTCTTTGTATGAAACAAATCTCTTGCTTTCTTTGTCATTAAACGAACGTTAAATCACAGATGCTCGAATCGAAAAATCACAAATCGAAAGATAGAGGTTGTATTGATTTGTCGGAAATTCAATTACAACTTGCGGGCTCTACGGCCAATGACAAAAGGACCGGAAAAAAACAGAACCGGTGGAGTTCTGTGTAATAAATTGTTGAAACTGAGATGATCAATCGATCTGACGGAGATTCGCACAGTCATTTCTATGCATAGAACTTCTGGAGGTTCCTAGCATTCCACGGACGCTTGAGGGGACGTCCGTTCTCATCTTCTAATTCATAACTCCCATTCACTCTTGCTCCGACAATCTTGTAGGGTCCTTCCCACTTGGGCTTGAGTTTTCCAATATTGTTCAAAATGTCGGCTCGTCGAAGCACCAGGTCTCCGATTTGCAAGTTAGCCGCTCGAACGTTCCTGTTGTAGGTTCGGGCAGCAGTTGCCTGATACCTATGCATATTCGCCAGCGCCTCAGACCTTTTTTGTTCGAGCATGTCTAGGTCGAATATCCGAGCTTCGCGGTTTGCGTTGCCTTCGAACTCTTGGATCCTCAAAGTCTCAACGGCAATCTCGGATGGTATGACTGCCTCCAAACCATATACCAAGGAGAATGGAGTTTCTTTGGTCGCAGTCCGTGCGGTGGTGCGATGAGCCCATAGCACGCCTTCCAGGTCGTCCGCCCAGCTTTCTTGTGATATTCTTAACCGCTTCTCGAGGATCTTGACTATTGTTTTGTTTGTGGACTCGGCCTATCCATTGGCTTGCGGGTATCCAACAGATGTAAAACGTTGCTCAATTTTGAAGGATGCCAGCCATTCCTTGAGCCTATGTCCTGAGAACTGGGCACCATTGTCCGAGACGAGAATCCTAGGCAGGCCAAAGCGACAGATGATATTCTTCCAGATGAAGGTCCGCACTCGACTCTCTGTAATGGTTGCAACAGCCTCGGCTTCTACCCATTTGGTAAAGTATTCAACAGCCACAATCAGGAACCTCCGCTGCTGGGTGCCTCTCGGGAACGGTCCGACTATGTCAATGCCCCATTGGTCGAATGGACACGCTATGATTGACGGAATCATAGGATGCGTCGGACGATGTGGAATGTTCGCATAGTATTGGCAATCAGGGCACTTCCGAGCGTAGTTGGCGGAATCTTTATTAATACTAGGCCAGTAATAGCCTTGTCGTATAATTTTCTGGGCGAGAGTTCTTCCCCCGGAATGACTTCCGCAGCTCCCGCTGTGTATCTCCTCTAGCACAGTCTTTGATTCTTGTGGGCTCGAGCACCGCAAATGGGTTCCTGCAAATGATCTCTTGTACAAATCTTCCCCCAGTATGAAGTATCTGTTTGCTCTACACTGGATGCTTCTCGATTCCTTCGGATCAACTGGAAGTGATCCGTCCTTGAGGTAATTCCAGATGTCAGTCATCCAATTTTCGCCCGTGTTAGTTACCATGATGGCGGAATTGAGACTCATGACGGATGAGTCAGTAACGGTGAGCAAAATTACCCTCCTTGTATCCAAAGTCGCCACAGGACGCCAGATTTTGCTGTGGCATCCGCTCTTTCGTTCCAAGCTCTGTCAAACTTTTCTAGGATGAATTCCTCAAAATGCTTGGCTTCCTGTTTGAGTAGCTCAAGATACTTGATCATCGAAGGAACTTTCGTGGCAAAAGTTCCCGAAAATTGAGCTTCCACGAGCTGAGAATCCGTGAAAGCTTTGAGCTTCCGAACTTGCAGGGATTTTGCCAGTCGCAGTCCAACTATCAACGCTTCATATTCAGCTTCATTGTTTGTAACTTTGAACTCTAGGGATATCGCGTAGTCAAGTTCCGCGCCATCGAGGCTCTTAAAGAAGATTCCAATCCCTCCGACTCTTCCAGTGGAGGAACCGTCCACTTCCAATATCCAGGTATCAGAAGGATGTTTTTCGGCTTGGAAATCTTCTGTTGGCTCCCGAGGTCTCCACCTCTGTGCTTCGGTTTCCCTGATTTTGGGTCCGGAGTCGTTAGGCACGGACTCGTTTGCCGTACCGCCAAGAAGGAACATCTGGTTGACTCGAGTTTCCTCATGAGATGTAGATAGAGATTGATTGATAAATTGTGCGTCTTCGAGATCTGTTGGGTTGAACTGCGGCGGGACTGGCTTCCGGCCAACCTGCTTGGTGAGTAAACATTCGAATACCTGTGTGTCAGGGCCCTTCTCTGAATCCGCCTCAGGATATTCCGCTAGGAAATCGGCGAGGACTTGAGATTTCTTGGCTGACGGAGCCTGATAGCAAATGTCGTATTCACTCAGCTCGATCACCCACTTAGAGAGTCGTTCAGACTGGTCGGGCTTTCCCAGGACCTGTTTCAAAGGTTCCGCAGTCAGTACCTCAACTTTATGAGACTTGAAGTATGGTTTTAACCGTCTTGCGGTGTAAACCAAAGCATACAAAAGTTTTTCAATCTTCACGTATCTTATCTCCGCCCCAGCAAGGGCTTTGCTAAGATAGTAGATTGGGAGGTGATCATTAGCCTGAATCCGTACTAATACGGAACTCATTGCCTCTTCCGTGAAAGCTAGGTAGAGGTAGAGTGGTTCTCCCTCGACGGGTTTGGAGAGCAGTGGAGGGGAATAGAGGTACGTTTTCAATTTCTCGAAAGCCTCAGAACATTCCGTAGTCCACTCAAAGCCCTCTCCTTTCCGGAGGATTTTGAAGAACGGGAGATTTTTCTCCGCGGATCGTGAAATGAAACGACTTAAGGACATCAGACGTCCTATGAGTTGTTGTACCTCATTGAGGGTTTTTGGTTGCGGCAGATCCAGGATTGCTTTGATCTTTTCTGGGTTCGTGCTGATCCCTCTCTCGGTAACCATGTATCCGAGGAACTTCCCTCCTTTTACTCCAAACGTACATTTCTCGGGATTCAATTTCATTCCGTACTTCCTAAGGATAGCGAAGCACTTGTTCAAATGGTGCACATGTTGCTCTTGAGTTTTGCTCTTGACGAGCATGTCATCTACATACACTTCCATGGTTTTCCCAATCTCTTCCTTGAACATTTGATTCACAAGGCGTTGGTAATTAAGTGGCTCCCGCATTTTTCAATCCGAAGGGCATTACCTTGAAGCAATATACACCCCCGGTAGCGAAGAAAGCTGTTTTCTTGATGTCTTCTTTGGCCATCCGGATTTGGTAAAAACCTTGGTATGCATCCATGAAACTCAACAATGCACATCCGGATGTGGAGTCAACTAACTGATCTATCCGCGACATAGGGTACGGATCCTTCGGGCAGAATTTGTTCAACCTAGTGAAGTCGTTGCACATCCGCCATTTGCCCGGTGACTTTTCTAACAGGACTACGTTGCACACCCAGTCAGAATAACGGACTTCTTCAATGTGCCCTGCTTTCAGGAGTCGCTCCACTTCAGAGGATATGATGGCATCCTTGACCGGACCGAAATCTTTCCTTTTCTGTCGGATGTACTTGATCGAGGGATCCATGTTCAGACGGTGAATAGTGATCCTCGGGTCGATCCCCTTCAAGTCATCGGTACTCCAGGCAAACACATCGCTGTTTTCGCGGAGACAAGCGATGAGCTTCATTTCTACCTCTGCAGTCATCTCGGTCCCAATTCTCGTTCTCTTATCTGGGTTTCCAGCGACAATCTTGATTTCCTTGAGGGACTCGTGAGGCTCGATTTGCAATGTTCTAGGAAACTTCTCCTTCTGGCTCCCCACCCCGATCTGCGGGTTCTCCTTTTTAGCTGGAAGAACCGTTGAAGGACCAGGAGTCAGGGTGGTCGCCAGCACGTGGGCGGACGCTCTTCTTGTGGACATTATGTAGCATTCCCAGGCTTCGCGGACGTTTCCAACCTCTTCTCCGACTCCAAAGGGAGTTGGAAACTTCATTCTGTTATGGAGAGTGGAGGGGATAGCTCGGAATTGATTAAGCCCCGGGCGCCCAAAGATGGTGTTGTAGTCGAAAGTACGATCCACCACTACAAATCGGACCAACTGAGTAACCCTTTCCGGGAAAGTACCAAATGAAACATGCAACATAACACTTCCCAGGTGTCGAACTATTCCCCCTCCAAATCCCAATATAGAGGTACGGACCCTTTCATATTGGATTCTCCCTAGGGCCATCTGGTCTAGTGTTCTTTTGGAAATGATATTCGAGGAACTCCCGGTGTCTACCAAAATCTTATTCACTCGATAAGTTGCGATGGTCATGGAAACCACTAGCGGAACATCTGGATCATCAATGTCCTCTCCTCCTGCCGTAGGAAGAGGAATCTCACTATCATCAAAAAATATAGCGTTTGTACCCTGAATCGCTGGAGCCGCGTACGCCCTATCGTTGTTTCGAAGATTTTGTGTTGTCCACTCTCTTGCGTTCCTACTGTCACCTCCTGATGGCCCGCCCGCAATGGTGTTGATTACTCCGCTGTAGAGAGGGTTTTCCATATCCATACTGTCGCAGTGTCTATACGGATTTTTGGGGGATAAAACCTCAAACCCCAACACTACTACTACCAGTAACCTAATCTAGGATCCGCCTCCAACTTGAAGTCCGAGCAAGAGTACCTGAAAGGACTAAGTGGGGGGTTAGAATGGGTTACCCGGATTGCCTAAGTCAATCCGGAAGGAGGCTATACTCAAAGGAGAGTTGAAAGCTCTCAATGCAATAGTAGTGGGAAAGGTTATGAAATCAAGGGTGCTTATGACTTAGGGGACAACACAATTTCCTAGGGAATTCCCACTTACCTCAAGGTCTTGGACCTTGTGTTATATTTATAGTTATATCATGCTTATGAAGTGGCTCATAAGATGATGCCAAGTGTATGCCTCAGATTTGGACACCAATGCTACCTTTGGCCCATGGCCCCTTGGTGAACAGTAATCCAATACTAGTTAATGGGCCTGGGAGGGTAGTTTGGACCTTTTTCTCTGAGAGTACTGTTCCGCATGTTGGGTCCGTGTAAGTCCCTCGAACAGATCCGCATGATTGGTTGACTCTGCCTTGGGTAACTCAAGGTGTCTGGACCTTAGAGTTCCACGGAAGCATCTCAGTGGTTCTGTCAAATACGTTTGGTCTTACTGTACTGGTGGCGTCCGAGATTCTCTCGTCCGGTCCATTTAGCATCTTAGGACTGACAGTTTGCGGTACTTGGGAGGACCAGGTAGCCTTTTGTCAGGTTCGGAAGTCATCCATCTAGCTTGGTCGGACCTAGCTGAAATGGCGTGCTGACTTGTGAGTACTAGTTGACCTGAGATGGTTTCCTCTAGGACGGACCATTCGAAGGTCGGACTAGCTTTGAATGGCTATCTCAGCCTTGATGCGCTCTAGGACACGCTCTATGGCGCCCTTAACGGATTGGACACATATCCGTATCAACATATGTCCCCCCAGTTTTCAAGTATCTTAGTAGAAGATAGTTGGTAACTATGAGGGAACAATCGTGTTTGTGGAGCGTGTCCGAATCGTTAACTAAAAGAAAAAAGGAAAAAATCCTTTTTGTCGGGATCCGTCGTCCGTGTTCTCAAGAGTCCAATATATCTCTTTCCCCCCCCCCCCCCTTTTCTGTCTACAGTCCGAGTTATCACATAACTAGGACTGTAGATGGAAAAGGTATTTGTATCCGAGATATGTAGGCCCGAGTACGGTTAGGATCTGACGAAGCCTTCCGAGGAAGATCAAGTAGGAGGTTATCCGTTGGGCCAAATATGTGTAATGGTCCTGATGGACCTCCGAACAGTAAATCAAAGGGGTCCAACAAGTGGCCTGTCCAGCCCATGGGGTAAGATCCCGAGGGAAACGGTGCGACCGTTGGATTGGAAAGCCTCAACGGTTGAGATAAAGTGATGTGACTCCTCTGTCGAGCATCAGACGCAATGTGTTGTTAGACATTTATTTGTGAATCGGCATGACCGTTGTATTAAACAGATCGACGGTCGCGATTTAAACCTAAGTGATGTGACGCTTGGCCTTCCCAATTTGCCCCTATAAATAGTTAGGCGATCGGTCACTTTCACACTTTAGCTAAATTGAAACTTTGAGCAATCTTCAAGCAATTCAAACAACACCAGATCGATCCGATCAACCGGAACTTGTAAGACTTTGGGCTATCCAGCTGAGATCTGTAACCTCGGAGCACAATCCCAACTCTAGAGTCCGCTGAACTTTCCAGTTTGAATATTAACAAGTCAGTACCCCTCCTTTTTTGTTAAAGTTGCTTGTACTTGCTACACGCCCTTTGCATGTCTAGTGTATCCTTCCCTTGCTGCTTCCGTAATTGCGCTTGTCTTTAGTAATAGGCTCTTTGCGATACATTCGGTCGAGATGCTAGTTGATGTGTTTCTCCTGCATGCTTATAATATGCCCATTTTCCTCACTGATGCCTTGTATTTTTGTTTGGTACGTCCTGTCCGACACAACCCTTCTTGACAATGCATGCTTACTTGATGATAAATTGATATGGGTTGTGGCGTACGCCCGTAAATTGTCTCTTTTATTGTCGTGCCATAAGGGGCAGATCGTGGTGCCATTGGCACAGCTTTGCGTGCCAGGTCTTTGGGGCCCCTGTCCTTCTGTGTATAGAACAACTGAGGGTTTAGACCCCTTGTCCTTCTGGACCTCTGGACTTAATAAGACATATAAATGAACTCTCGGGCAATAACAATAATCGTTTCTGATCCGTTTCCTTCTGCCCTAGGATGTCCGGGAGTGATAGTCAAAACGTTGACGAGGCGCGGGATTACCATGATGGAGTAGATTCGGGCGGTGAATCCGTGGGCGTGAGCGTGTCCGTAGAAGATTATCTCGTGGATGTCTTATCTTCTAGAGATTCTGACGCCCGGCATGGAACCCATGATGTAGTCGATCCTCGGCAGACGGACGGTGGGTCGAAGAAGATGTTAATGAGGCGAGATCGTTAGTCCAATCTCGGACTATAGGCGGTGAGGGAGAGCCTGTAGATCCGAATAAGCCTCAGATTAAACGTGAGGGCGACAACGGGCATGAAGCTGATGATTTGGAGATGTTTGAGGCTGGAGTGGAGGACCGTGTCGTGGTGGAGACAGGTCCGTCCAACCCTGGTACATCTGGGAGACCTGATGATGGTAAAGAGGAGGAAGAAGGCGGAGAGGAAGAAGGTGAAGATGGGGAGGAAGAAGAGGAAAGTTCTCCCGATGTTCGCCCCGAGAGGTGCCATTGCCGTCGTCAGACAGCACTCGTCGCTCAATCCGACCTTCCGTTAGTTGAAGGCCGTGGTGCCAAGGCGGCGAGGATCAAATTTCCTGCGTCCCGCATGATGGTGATAGCAGATGAATTTGGAGAGCTAAACGCGGACGGGCTTCTTCCTACCTGTCCATCGAGGGTCAAACCTGAGGAGATTCCAGAATGGAGGCGAAAATGGGAGATCCCCGAGTCCGTAGAAATAATGATCCCTGATCCCGGGCATGCATTCTATAACCCTCCATTGGATATATGTGCACGAGGTGGCCTTCTCTGCGGATGGAAGATCCCCATTGCCACGTAATCGAAGAACATTACGAACCATATTGGTATAGGTCCGAGTCGGGTTATCCCCAAGTCCTGGTAACCTTATTTGCTTTGTAATTTTTGTAAGAAGAAGGCGGAAGTGAATTTGAGAACTTTAGGCAGCTCTTCCATGTTTCTTTTAGTCAGAATCCCTTTTACACCTTTATGAATAGGAAACCTATAACTTCATTTGGACTCCATCTCGTTGGGGTCGAAATGGTGGGATAGGTACATTTTATCTGGATGGCTTTAAAGCGAGGATGTCCGAGAGCAGAGGGAATGATGGGGCTACCCACAAAGTTCCTAAGGAGAGTATCACGATTGGCGCCGCTCAAGAACGTTGCTCCTTGGGTGGCGGAGATCCACAAGAAGAATGATCCGCCTACCTACCCGTTCCACGGACTAATTTGTCAGCCGCTGCCATATCTATGCGGACTAACCGATGCCGTGGAAGTCGGAGGAAAGACAGATTTCAGTAAGGAGTCTAACTTATGATTTGTGCGGCTCCGTGTTTTGAATGTCTCGTTATGAATTTTCTCATCTCCGATGTTCCTGTTGTTTTTCTGTTATTCGTCCGTGTTCTGAAATGTTTACATTGCTATGTAGCTCACTGGTTCGACTATATCATGTCGACACTCGCTGAAAAGAAGAGGCAGCAGAGAGAGCAACAATCTCTGGAGGTCGCCGCTGGTCAGAGGACCAAGATTATCAACACGTCCGCTGGTCTTCCTATGGGAGATCCCAAGAATGCGGCAGTGTTTGCCGCAGAGGAGGAGAGGCGGAACAAGGCGGGAGAAGACCCGCAAGTCATGGGGGTGCCTGACAAGGGCAAAGCCCCTGTTACTCGAAGCGCCGCTGCCTCCAGGCCACCAACCGCTGCTGGATGCACGCCTCAGCAAGAAGTGTTTATGTGGGATGCCATAACGTCTGGGCGGAAGAGGAGAGCTCCCACGTAAACATCCCAAGCAAGCAAGAGGCAGCAGTTGGCCGCCGTTCTACCGACTGACCAGGCCGCTCTCGACAAGGAGTATGAGCGTGCCTGCGGACTTCCCGAGGTTGAGCGGGTCGGTGGCCTCAATGTGCTATATCAGCAGGTTCGTGATCTTCTAATGGTTTTTTCATTATGTCCTTATGACAAGCATACAACTTATGTCTATATGGATTCTTTGCAGCTTGGATGCTTCATCCGAGCCATGCAGTGGAAAGCTAGTGAGTGGGCTACCATTGAGCACGAGTTGTTCAAGGCCATGGCCAGTTCCGCGGATGAGGCCGAAAAAGTGAAGCAGTTGGAGATGCAGCTGAAGGAGCACGAGGTGAAGTTCCATAAGCTGAAGACCAGCTGGGAGGCAATCAAGGCGGACTTGGATTGGCAGGAAGGTTTCACCCAGAAATCAATGAGAGCCTTCCGAAAAATGAAGGATTACTTGCTGGAAGACCTCCAATACGCTCGTCTTGAGGCGGGCCGAGATTTCATGAAGTCGGATTCTTTCAAGTTCTTCATGGCGGACAAGTCCGATGAA
Source organism: Plantago major (assembly GCA_026545765.1). Lineage (NCBI taxonomy): Eukaryota > Viridiplantae > Streptophyta > Magnoliopsida > Lamiales > Plantaginaceae > Plantago > Plantago major. Next base: position 79,367,835 of record CM048841.1, read on the forward strand.
TCTCGACTGAATGGGTTCTCCGCTGCCCTCGGTCAACTACAGTCCAAGGGGTTACTTCCTCAAGATTTCAATTGGAAGGCGGAAGGGTTAAACCCTTCTGCGGATGCTAACGGCGTGGAAGTTCCCGTGGATATCGTCTCGGACGATCGGTTGGTCGCTTGTGAGTTTGCGGATCTTGTCACTGAGGAAGGTGAACTGGAGATCAAGAACGGTGGACCCTTCCTACCAAAGTGTGTGCCAGATGCCTTACAAAAGGTGTGCTTCGTCCCGTTCGAGAACTACCGGGCTTTCCTCAAGTACTGGTATTACATGCCTTCCCGGGTAGTTGGTCTTGCTGAAGATTTCAACCTGTTCGAGCTTGCAGAAGCCCTTGCTGCCCAAGCTGCTGCCAACTCGTCTACTGCTGATCCGCCTCGCATTGGAGAATTGGGTCCGAGCCAACCCAATCCTCAGTGAAGAATCCGGGGGTATGCCCCGTGAAACTTATGTAATGTCTTGGATCTGCATCTCTTTGTGGCACGGAACGTTGCCTTGAATAATGCTGCTTTATTTTTTTATCCGTACTAATTGTCTGTAAAACAATATTTCCTGTAATTTCGAGTTATCGCCTGCTTTCTGCTTTATTTGCTTCCGTCCATCGTTCGTATGCTTAACTATCATAAAACACACATCTGTAAAGGACACGGATCGCAGTAGATGGCGTCCGGCGTAGAAGTCTAAACCATCATCTTTCCGATCCTCGATTAAGCCTGGAATGTGTAATTCTTCTAGAAGGAGGAAGGTGAAACAGTGAAATAGTCATTATGACTACGTCTTTTCATCTCCCCATTCGTCAGATGATCGACAAGTGGCGAGATCTTACGGACCTGTTGTGACTATAAATAAGGGTGTGGTAATTCTTCCTTTTTTCACCGCTGTACCCTTCTCCATTCTGTCCTTTGTTTCATCGAGAACCTTCCACAAAAGCCGGAGTTTTCCAGGATGTCGGAATCTGACGACGAGGAATATCAGCATTGGGTAAACTGTGCTTGTGGGCACATGCATCCTCCAATTTACCCGGGTACGGGGACCGCGGATGACCCAATCATCCTTGATTTTGAGGGAGATCCCCCTCAATGTCCGGGAATAGCTAGGAGGCGAGCCGAGGAAGAGAGGGAGCGGACGCTGAAGTTGATCCGTAGGAGGATCCGAATGCAGCAGCAGGCTCGTCAGGGCCGAGGTGGTGGCTCGGAGTCGTGGCTCGACTTCGGAATGCAGTAAAGGAACAAGGCGGGGTATGCCCCGTGGAAGTATGTATTTATCCTTGGACCTTTTCAGATTGTACTTCTGTTATGTAAATGTTCGGATAATTTTGTCTATAAAATTCGAACTATTTTTCCTCGGATGAGATCGCCATCTTTTTCTTGTGCAAGCTTCGTCGGATTATATTGACGCACATATCTTTGTAAAATGACCAAGAAACTCGAACGTGGTTGATGGGATTGTTTTGGCTTGATTGGATAAACCCGTCTGGCCCAACACTGTTCAACCCAAATGAATAGTTTAAGCCCATTGTCAACGTCGAAGTTCTGACGTGTCGGACGCCTATTGGTTCGTTACTTCTATAAATACTCCGGATCCCTCTTGGCCTTGGTCGTGCAAATCCAACTTCCAATTTCCATATCTATTCAATTAGCAAGAAGATGATTTCTTGAATAGTTCCCCCCTCTTGACTCCCGTCCACTCTCAAGTCGGCGTTCATCCTGAGCTTGAGAGTGGCGTGGGTCTAGAGGGGAAGATTGTTGAAGATCAGTCATAAAAAAGCATAGATCTCGATTTGAATGTATATATGTCCGTCTCCTCTTTCTTCCAACCCCACTTTAGTGGTTCAAATCTCTCTTATATTGGAAATGGTTTCCGAATTTCAAGAGGGTTTGAGTCTCTAAAGCCGGTGAGGCGGAAATCTATTCATGTCCGTACTTTGTTTTCCCCGGGCACAGGATTTGCAATGCCATGTTTTGGTGGTATCATGAGGATTCCACCACGTTTAACCATTTTCCTGTGTGCAGGTAGATCGAGTTCCTGGCCTCCGCGGAAACCAGACTTGTCGCTCGACATGGAAGAAGCTTTTTCCGACGGGGGAACGATCTTTGCTGGGAGATGACGTATCTCCAGAGACGTTTTCTGCCTTTTCATATTGCGTCCGTAAGTCCGGATATCGATCCGAGATTGTAAATTGTACAGACAAGATTATGTATAATTCGTCTTTGTATGAATGAAATCTCTTGCTTTCCTTGTCATTAAACAAACGTTAAATCACATATGCATGGATCGAAAAATCACAAATCGAAAGATAGAGGTTGTGTTGATTTGCCGGAAATTCAATTACAACTTGCGGGCTCTAAGGCCAATGACAAAAGGATCGAAAAACAGAACTGGCGGAGTTCCGTGTAGTAATTTGTTGAAACCGAGATGACCAATCGATCTGAAGGAGATCCGCACAGTTATCTCTATGCATAGAACTTCTGAAGGTTCCTAGCATTCCACGGACGCTTGAGGGGATGTCCGTTCTCATCTTCTAATTCATAACTGCCATTCACTTTTGCGCCGATAATCTTTTAGGGTCCTTCCCACTTGGGCTTGAGTTTTCCAATATTGTTCAAAATGTCGGCTCGTCAAAGCACCAGGTCTCCGATTTGCAAGTTAGCCGCTCGAACGTTCCTGTTGTAGGTTCAGTGATTTACGATACCTATGGATATTCGCCAGTGCCTCAGACCTTTTCTGTTCGAGCATGTCTAGGTCGAATATCCGAGCTTCTCGGTTTGCATTGCCTTCGAACTCTTGGATCCTCAAAGTCTCAACGGCAATCTCAGACGGTATGATTGCCTCCGAACCATATACCAAGGAGAATGGAGTTTCTTTGGTCGCAGTCCGTGCAGTGGTGCGATGAGCCCATAGCACGCCTTCCAGGTCGTCTGCCCAGCTTTCTCGGGAAGTTCTCAAACGCTTCTCCAGGATTTTGACTATTGTCTTGTTTGTGGATTCAGCCTGACCATTGGCTTGTGGGTATCCGACGGATGTGAAACGTTGTTGATTTTGAAGGAGGCAAGCCATTCCTTGAGCCTACTGCCTGAGAACTGAGCGCCGTTATCCGAGACTAGAACTCTTGGTAGGCCGAAGCGGCAAATGATGTTCTTCCAAATGAAGGTCCGCACTCGAGTTTACAGCCTCCGCTTCTACCCACTTGGTAAAATATTCCACCGCCACAATGAGAAATTTCTTCTATTGGGTACCCCTCGGAAATGGTCCGACAATATCGATACCCCACTAATCGAACGGACACGCTATGATTGACGGAATCATAGGGTTCGTCGGACGATGTGGGATGTTTGCGTAATATTGGCAATCATGACATCTCCGGCCGTGGTCGGCGGAATCTTTATCAATGGTAGGCCAATAGTAGCCTTGTCGTATGATTTTCTGGGCAAGAGTCCTTCCTCCGGAATGACTCCCACAGCTTCCGTTGTGTATCTCTCTCAGCACGGTTTGTGCTTCATGTGGGTTCAAACATCTCAGGTGAGTCCCGGCAAAAGATCTCTTGTACAAATCGTCCCCCAGTATAAAGTATCTATTTGCTCGGCATTGCACGCTTCTTGATTCTTTCGGATCGACTGGCAAAGACCCGTCCTTGAGATAGTTAAAAATGTCAGTCATCCAGTTTCTTCCTGTGTCAACTATCATGACCGCCGAATTGGGACTCATGACGGATGAGTCAGTAATGGTGAGTAGGATTACTCTCCTCGTGTCTAGAGCCGCTGTAGCAGACGCGTATTTTGCCAAGGCATCAGCTCTTTCGTTCCAGGCTCTATCAAAATTTTCCAAGGTGAATTCCTCGAAATGGCTGGCCTCATTCTTGAGTAACTCAAGATACTTGATCATCGAAGGACCTTTATTGGCAAAAGTCCCTGAAAATTGGGCTTCGACGATCTGTGAGTCCATGTATGCTTTGAGCTTCCGGGCTTGGAGTGCCTTGGCTAGACGCAGTCCTACTAAAAGTGCTTCATACTCAGCCTCATTATTGGTAACTTTGAACTCCAAAGAAATCGCATAGTCGAGTTCCGCACCATCTGGGCTCTTAAGGTAGATTCCAATTCCTCCTACTCTTCCAGTGGAAGAACCATCCACTTCCAATGTCCAGATATCGGAAGGATGTTTTTGGGTTTGGAGATCTCCTGTGACCTGCTGAGGTTCCGATCTTGGTTTCTCCCTTTCTGTGATTTCCGTTCTGATGTTGTCAGCACCGGAGTTTCTGGGAACATCATCAAGAAGGAACATTTGGTTGACCCGAGTTTCCTCATCTGACAAAGGAAAGGGTCGATTGATGAATTGAGCCTCCTCGAGGTTTTCCTGATTGAACTTTGGCGGAACTGGCTTTCGGACTATATGCTTGGTGACCAGGCATTCGAGCACCTGCTTGTCAGGGACTTTCTCTGAATCCTCCTCTAGATATTCCGCTAGGAAGTCGGCGAGGACTTGAGCCTTTTTGGCTGACGGAGCCTGGTAGCAAATGTCGTACTCACTCAGCTCGATCGCCCACCTAGAGAGTCGTCCTGATTGATCGGGCTTTCCTAGGACCTGTTTCAAAGGTTCCGTAGTTAGTACCACTATTTTGTGAGACTTAAAATATGGTTTCAACCGTCGGGCGGTGTAAACCGGAGCATACGCAAATTTCTCAATCTTCTCATATCTTGTCTCCGCCCAAGCAAGGGCTTTACTAAGATAGTAGATTGGCAAATGATCATTAGCTTGAATCCGTACTAGTACGGAACTCATTGCCTCTTCCGTGATTGCTAGGTAGAGGTAGAGTGGTTCTCCTTCCACGGGTTTGGAGAGCAGTGGAGGGGAATGGAGGTACTTTTTCAAATTTTCGAAATCCTCAGAACATTCCGCGGTCCACTCAAAGCTCTCTCCTTTTCGGAGGATTTTGAAGAACGGAAGGTTCTTTTCTGCGGATCGGGAAATAAAACGACTTAAGGACATTAGACGCCCAATAAGCTGTTGTACCTCGTTGAGGTTCTTCGGATGGGGCAGATCTAGGATTGCCTTGATCTTCTCAGGGTTTGCGCTTATCCCTCTTTCTGTGACCATGTACCCTAGAAACTTTCCTCCTTTCACCCCAAACGTACACTTTTCGGGGTTCAACTTCATTCCATATTTCCGAAGAATGGAAAATCAATTGTTGAGATGCTCAATATGCTCTTCTTCAGTCTTACTTTTAACAAGCATATCGTCCACGTAGACTTCCATAGTTTTGCCCAACTCCTCCTTGAACATCTTATTTACCAACCGTTGGTAAGTAGCTCCCGCATTTTTTAACCCGAATGGCATCACCTTGAAGCAGTACACTCCTCCTGCCGCGAAGAAGGCTGTTTTCTTGATGTCGTCCTTGGCCATACGGATTTGATAGAAGCCCTGATATGCGTCCATGAAGCTTAGGAGTGCACATCCCGCAGTAGAATCTACCAACTGGTCTATGCGAGGTAGGGATAAGGATCCTTCGGACAAAACTTGTTGAGCCTCGTGAAGTCATTACACATCCTCCACTTTCCTGGGGCCTTCTCGACAAGTACCACATTACAGACCCAGTCCGAGTACCTAACTTCTTCAATGTGCCCTGCTTTCAGGAGCCGATCAACTTCATCGGATATGATTGCGTCCTTGACTGGGCCAAAGTCTTTCCTCTTTTGCCGGATATATTTGATCGAGGGATCCATGTTCAGACGGTGAACAGTGATTCTCGGATCTATTCCCTTCAGATCATCGGTGCTCCAAGCAAATACATCCCTGTTGTCTCGGAGATAAGCAATAAGTTTCATTTCTACTTCTGCGCTCATCTCTGTTCCGATTCTAGTCTTCTTTTCCAGGCTCCCAACAACAATCTCGATTTCCTTGAGAGTTTCGTGAGGCTCGATCCGCGCAGTTCTAGGGAACTTCTCCTTCTGGCTTCCTACTCCTATCTGCGGATTCTCCTGCTTGGGCGGGAGAACAGCTTTCGGATCGGAGGTCACAGTGACTGCCATAATGGGGGCAGATGCCCTTCTCGTGGACATAATGTAACACTCCCAAGCTTCTCGGATGTTTCCCACCTCTTCTCCTACTCCGAAGGGAGTTGGGAATTTCATTCTGTTGTGTAAGGTGGATGAAATAGCCCGGAATTGATTGAGTCCTGGGCGCCCAAAGATGGCGCTGTAGTCGAATGTCTGGTCAACCACAACAAATCGGACCGACTGTGTGACCCTGGCCGGGAAGGTTCCGAGTGAAACGTGTAACATAACACTTCCTAGTGGTCGAACAGTTCCTCCTCCGAACCCTAGTATAGAGGTGTGAACTCTGTCGTAGCGGATTCTTCCCAACTCCATCTGATCTAGGGTCCTCTTAGAAATGATATTCGAGGAACTCCCGGTATCCACCAGAATTTTGTTCACTCGATAAGTCGCGATGGTCAATGAAACCACAAGAGGAACATCCGGGTTGTCAATCTCCTCGCCTCCTGCCGTAGGAGGGGGGATTTCGCTATCGTCGAAGGATATTGCATTTGTTCCTCGAATCGCGGGGGCACCGTACGCCCTATCATTGTTCCGAAGATTTTGGGCGGTCCGCTCTCTTGCATTCCTGCTATCACCTCCAGAGGGTCCGCCTGCGATAGTGTTGATCACTCCGCTGTACGGAGGGTTCTCCATCTCCATCTCATCGCCATATCTGTACGGATATCCTTCCGTGCGTGGCGGATAACCTACTGGCGGAGGTGGCAAAGATAGGGGCGAGGTGGCGGGTCAATAGCATTATCCTCCCTTCTCCGCTCTGTTCTATCATGCCTGGAGGGCTCGTCCGCATATATGTGCTCCTTCAACTTGCCCTCTCTCACCAGGTGTTCGACCTCTGTTTTTAACTGGATACAGTCGTCTGTCTCATGACCTCGGCTCTTGTGAAATTTGCAGTATCCTTTCGCATTTCTGTTTCTCCGATTATAGGATGGCTTGGGCCACTGGATGTCCAACTTTTTCTCAACAATGGTGGCCAAGATGTCGGATCTCGGCTTGTTGAGGCGCGTATAGTCCGCGAATCTCCTGGGCGGACTCCTCTCTCTGTAAATGCCCTTGTCTCTGTGATCTCTCTTCGGGTCAAACTTCCCCTGGCGTTGTTCTTGTCTTTGCGGTTCCTTCCCCTTCTTCGATCCTGCTCGGACTGGAACGTTCCTTTGGTATTCTTCTCCGTACATCACCTCCTCACAGATGTCGTCCAAGTGTTTTTCGCTCCTCACTTCCTGACTAGAGAGCTTCCTCCGCAGCTCGAAGTTGTAAGTATTAGCGTACAGGTGACTGACCCGTTCTTTAATACTATGGGGCTCAACTCGGAGTACTTCCGTATTGAAGCGATCTAGAAAAGTTCGAAGATCTTCCTGCTCCCTTTGGATAACTTCGGCTAGGTGCTCCACGGTACGTTTTCTTCTTTTTGATTTTCCGAACCGTGCTAAGAACTTAGAAGATAAATCTGCATACGAACTTATTGACTTGTTTGGCAAAGCGGTGTACCAATCCATAGCCGTTCCGAAGAGGGTAGATGAGAACGTGAGAGCTTTAGTATTGTCACTCAGCCCCTTGGAATCCATCTTGCTGTTGTACCTTGTCAGGTGACCCACGGGACAAGTATCCCCGTAATAGTATTCCAAGTTCGGAATCACTTGGTCCGAGTTTCTATTTCTTTCTTTTTCCCTCATGATGTCATCACACAGAGGATTTGGTGCGCTTGTAGTGATCTGCTCGTGGTCCTTTACCAGGCGTCCGAGGTTCAGAATTTGGGGTTCTAAAGCTTTTTGCTGGGCGTAGATTTCGTCCGCTGTCATGACCTCTCCTGTCCGTGGATGGACTGCGACATCAGCGGGGAGTTCGTCTAGCCGGACCACTGGAATGGTCTCCGCTACATGATCTCTGTCTCTCAGGGGGGGCTTGTCGCGGACCGCCTGGATGCCTGTTACCCCCTTCGTGGTACTCTCTCCTCCCATTCGGGCTTCCCTCACCCCGAACTTGCGAATCAGAGGCCCGTCGGTCTAGAAGGTTTCGCAAATCCTCATGGGGCGGCTGATCTCCCAACCTCTGTTGGATCGGACGCTGTCTGTTTCTTGACAATGCGGGCTTCGCTTGAACCAGAGTAGCCACTGGCGGAGTGGCTTGTTGAGGATGGGCATTGTTAGACCCTAGGCATCCTTGGATAATCGTGAGCAATCTATCAAACTGAGTTTCACTTAGTCCGAGGTCGCTTGTGTGGACAACGCGACCATCGGGCATTGTAAACTATTGTCCTGTGGTAGGGCCTTGAGCTTCTGCCGGAGAAACTCACGCTACTCCTTCTCCATGGTCCGTAGGCATGACATTCACAGGGACACTTTGGCCTCCCCTAAGCGAGGCGTCTCTTCCCTCATCCGAGGATGGGCTGGCGGTTCGCCCGTTGCTCGGATATCTCCTTCCGGCTTTCCTTCCAGCCACAGCGGCCCTTCGTCCCCGGGTGGGCGGACGTCCTCGCGGGCGTGGTGGTGGAGTTCCTACGCCAGCGGTACCAATCCGAGTTGTTCGTCTCGTTCTAGCCATTAGCACAACACAAACACAGACCTTTTTGTAAGTTTCCCACAGACGGCGCCAAAATGTTGGGGGATAAAACCTCAAACACCAACACTACTACTACCAGTAACCTAATCTAGGATCCGCCTCCAACTTGAAGTCCGAGCAAAGGCTCGTCCGAGCAAGAGTACCTGAAAGGACTAAGTGGGGGGGGGGGGTTAGAATGGGTTACCCGGATTGCCTAAGTCAATCTGGAAGGAGGCTATACTCAAAGGAGAGTTGAAAGCTCTCAATGCAATAGTAGTGGGAAAGGTTATGAAATCAAGGGTGCTTATGACTTAGGGGACAGCACAATTTCCTAGGGAATTCCCACTTACCTCAAGGTCTTGGACCTTGTGTTATATTTATAGTTATATCATGCTTATGAAGTGGCTCATAAGATGATGCCAAGTGTATGCCTCAGATTTGGACACCAATGCTACATTTGGCCCATGGCCTCTTGGTGAACAGTAATCCAATACTAGTTAATGGGCCTGGGAGGGTAGTTTGGACCTTTTCCTCTGAGAGTACTGTTCCGCATGTTGGGTCCGTGTAAGTCCCTCGGACATATCTGCATGATTGGTTGACTCTGCCTTGGGTAACTCAAGGTGTGTGGACCTTAGAGTTCCACGGAAGCATCTCAGTGGTTCTGTCAATTACGTTTGGTCTTACTGTACTGGTGGCGTCCGAGATTCTCTCGTCCGGTCCGTTTAGCATCTTAGGACTGACAGTTTGCGGTACTTGGGAGGACCAGGTAGCCTTTTGTCAGGTTCGGAAGTCATCCATCTAGCTTGGTCGGACCTAGCTGAAATGGCATGCTGACTTGTGAGTACTAGTTGACCTGAGATGGTTTCCTCTAGGACGGACCATTCGAAGGTCGGACTAGCTTTGAATGGCTATCTCAGCCTTGATGCGCTCTAGGACACGCTCTATGGTGCCCTTAACGGATTGGACACATATCCGTATCAACACGGATGTCTATCCGTGCTAGGCGGATGGTGAGCTGGCGGAGGTGGCAAAGATAGCGGACGAGGAGGTAATTCCGTAGCATTATCCTCCCTTCTTCGCTCCGCTCTACCGTGCCTAGAAGGTTCATCCGTGTAGATGTGCTCCTTGAGCTTGCCTTCTCGTACCAAGTGTTCAACCTCTGTTTTTAGTTGGATACAGTCATCAGTCTCGTGACCACGGCACTTGTGGAACTTGCAATACCCCTTTGCATCCCTATTCTTCCGGTTGTTGTGAGAGGGCTTGGGCCATTGAACGTCCAGCTTTTTCTCGATGATAGTCGCCAGGATGTCGGATCTTGGTCTGTTGAGGCGGGTATAATCCGCATATCTCCTTGGCGGACTTCTCTCCCTGTGGAAGCCCCTGTCCCTGTGATCCTTCTTCGAGTCAAACTTCCCTGGGCGTTGCTCTTGCTTCACCGGATCCTTTCCTTTCTTGGAACCAGCTCTTACTGGAACATTCCTCCGATACTCCTCTCCGTACATCACTTCTTCACAGATGTCATCTAAATTCTTCTCACTCCTCACCTCCTGACTAGATAGTTTCTTGCGGAGCTCTGAGTTGAAAGTATTAGCGTACAGGTGACGTAATCTGCCTTAATCATGCGGCTCAACTCGAAGAACTTCCGCGTGAAAGCGATCTAAGAAGGTCCTAAGATCCTCCTGCTCCCGCTGTATAACTTCTGCCAGGTGCTCTACGGTTCGCTTTCTCCTCTTTGCTTTTCCAAATCGCGCCAAGAACTTTGAAGAAAGGTCTGCATATGACTTTATCGACTTGTTCGGTAGAGCAGTGTACCAATCCATAGCCGTTCCGAAGAGAGTAGATGAGAACGTGAGAGATTTTGTATTATCGCTCATTCCCTTGGAATCCATCTTGCTGTTGTACCTTGTCAGATGTCCAACAGGACAAGCGTCCCCGTAATAGTACTCTAAGCTCGGGATTGCTTGATCCGAGTTTCTGTTTCTTTCCTTTTCTCTCATGATTTCATCACATAAGGGATTTGGTGCACTAGTGGTTACCTGCTCATGGTCTTTTACCAGGCGTCCGAGATTCAGAATCTGGGCCTCCAAAGCCTTCTGTTGAGCACAGATTTCGTCGGCAGTCATGATTTCTCCTGTCCTTGGATGCACAGATACATCCGCAGGGAGTTCTTCTATCCGGACCGCTGGAACAGTTTCTGCCACCTGATCCCTGTTTCTAGGAGGTGCTTGTCGCGGAGCTCCCGGGTGTCTATGATCTCCTTCTTGATACTCTCTTCCTCTGTCTGGGCTTCCTTCACCTCGAGCGTGAGAGGCTGACACCCGCCGGTCGAGAAGGTTCCGCAAATCCTCTTGAGGTGGCTGGTTCCCCAACCTCTCTTGGATCGAGCGTTGCCTGTTCCTCGATAAGGCAGGCTCTGCCTAAAGAGGAGTGACCACTGGCGGAGTGGCGTGTTGAGGAGGAGCATTGTTAGTCCCCAGGAAACCTTGAATGATTGTGAGCAACCTATCGAACTGCGTCTCGCTTAGTCCGAGATCACTAGTGCGGACAGTACGACCATCGGGCATAGTGAATCAGTTCGGTGTGGCTCGAAGCCACGGTGAAGCTCGTGCGACCCCTTCGTCCGAGGACGGACTGGCCGTGCGTCCCTCACTTGGATATCTCCTTCCAGTTACAACGGCTCTGCGTCCCCGGGTGGGCGGACGTCCTCGGGGGGCGCGGTGGTGGGGTCCCTACTCCTGCAGCACCAGCCCGCGTTGTTTGTCTTGTTCTTGCCATCAGCTTAATTCTAAACACGAAAGCTTCTTGTAAAGATTCCCACAGACGGCGCCAAAATGTTGAGGGCTGAAACCTCCAACACTAACTAACTAAACTATCACAAATAACCTAGTCTATGACCCGCCTCCGACTTGAGGTCCGACGTAGCATTGGACCGAGCTTGTGTACCTGAAAGGACTAAGTGGGGGGGTGGGGGTTAGAATGGGTTACCCGGATTGCCTATGTCAATCCGGTAAGAGACTTTACTCAAGAGAGAGTTGGAAGCTCTCAATGTAATAGTTATGAGGGATTATGATAATACTTGGGGATTCTTCCCTTGATATTGCTTACCTTAAGGTCATGGACCTTGTACTATATTTATAGTTATCACATGCTTATGAGTTGGCTCACAAGATGATGCCAGGTGTACATTTCAGATTTGGACACCAATGCTACCTTTGGCCCATGGCCCATTAGTGAAACGATAATCCATACTAATCAAGTGCAGGAGGGTAGCTGGACCTTTCCCCTACCGAAATCTTTATTCGCTTTGTTGGGTCCATGTTGATCCCTCGGACAGATCTGTCTGCTTGGTTGATCTACCCTTGAGTAACTCTGGATGTCCGAGCCAAGAGTCTCACGGAAGTATCTCAGTAGTTCTGTTATACGTTTGGTCTTGATGTGATGATGGCGTCCGAGATTCTCTCGTCTGGTCCGTTTGGCATCTCTGTACTGACGTAGCCAGGATTAGAAGTCCTTTTCCCTGCTAGCTCGGACTAGCTTATGAGGTTGTAGTGACTTTAGCATACTGGTTGATTCACTTTGACCGGACCATGTGAGGTCGGACCAGTACTGAATTGGCTAATTAAGCCGTGATGCGCTTTAGGACACGCTCTATGGCGCCCTTAACAGATTGGACACATATCCGTAACAACAAGTAGTCAATTCTTTCACTCAAATTTGTAGTATCCATTCATAATACCTACCTCTTATTTTAAAGTCCCGTTTATCAGTATCTTATACTCTCTCCGTTTCGGTAAAAGTGAAACAACTTTGATTTGCACAATTTTTAAGAAAAAATGTGATCCCAAAAAGTATGTGGTTAAGAATAAGTTTGAGATATTAATTCAGTGGAAAAGTACACGTGGGCCCAAAAATGTGTGGTTAAAAATAAATTGTATTATAGAAGTAATTTACATAAAAGGAAATGTAACAATATGTAATATTGCACCATAAAAAAGGTACTCGAAGTTTTAGAAATGTAAATATTGTTAAGCTTCAAGATCAATTCAAATTTCAGTATGTTACTCCCTCCGTTCCAGAGAACATTATACATTAGTGTTGGCGCGTAGTTTTATGTGAAAAGTGAAAGTCATGATAAAATATTTAAAATGTGGGAAAATTTATACTTTTATTGGCAAAAATGTATGATTTGTATGTAAAGTTGAGATTTTTATTATTTGTTTGTGGTATAGCTTTCTTTTATAGTGATGCATGAAGTTCTATGAGACGACTAAAAATCACAAATATATGAAGTTCTGTGGGACGGAGGGAGTAATACAATTCAAATCATTGAAAATTTTGGAAGTGATTGTTTTATCATAATTAAGATCCATAAATTCTTATGAATCCGTCCTAGACCAAATGTCCCATTTTGACTTTTTGCAGTCAACATTTTTCAACTTTGACTATGGTTTAATTTTAAACCGTAAATGTAAAATATTCAATAAAATCATATAATGAAACTTTACTTTCAAAATTTTAATTATATAATTTAATTGAACATTTTACGTTTACTATTTAAAAATAAATCGTAGTCAAAGTTGAATAATGTTAACTGCAAAAAGTCAAAATGGGAAATTTGGTTTGGTACGGAGGGAGTACAATATAGAATCATCATCATATCATATAGATTTTTACAATCCGAATAAACTCGATATTCGCTAAGCTTCATAAATCAATATGCATTAGATCATTCTTTAGTCCGATTTCATACCTTAGATAAGATAATCAGACTATGAAAAAGATGAGGGCTTTCACTTTTCTTACCATATGAGAATTGGAAAGTACTTTGACATTTGTGTAATTTTAGTAGGAAAGAAGCTAAGAATTTACTTGGTAATTTTAGTAAAAATTATCTGATTGAAAAAAGTAGAGATGAATCTGGGCTGGGCTGCGCTACTTTGGGAATGATGTGAAGCTAATTGAAATGGCAAGTGTGACTTTTATGGGTATAATGTTTACCCTAACAATCATAATTCGCCTTAATTCATGTGTATATGGTACATGCCAATTCGTTCGATAATTTCTAAAATGTAGTCCTTCATTTTGTCTTCATATAAATGTTAGTATAATTTACTTTTAAATTACCTTTAGGGTCGAACTCGAATATAAATTGCTCTTAAATTACATCAGACAAAAAAAAAATAATAAAGTGATATTAAGAAAGTTTGGTAGGTGTAGTTTACTTTCATAAAATATTTTCCGGTATAACTTAAGAATAGTTTTTGTCTACTCAGAAATTATTCAAAAGTCAAATATACATTTATTATGAGACTGGGGAAGTACATTAATTCACCAATCGTTTCATGGAAGGTTCTAAACGAGTCCGGGTATGATCTGGTTTCAGGCTTATTTATCTTATGTCAGGTCTCTTGCATTAGTGGGTACAGAACAAACCCGAGTCTTAATTATAGGGCGCATTACTCTGACAACCCCTATTAAGTTTTCTAATTACATCTCCCCACATATGAAAACAATAACAACAACCCCTAGAATTCAATTTTTGTTGACTTTAGATTTTTTTCAGCAAAAGAAAAACACGCAAGCACGCCTTTAAAATTTTTATTTTCAAAATTGTCTCTCCAAGTTCTAAATATAAAATTTTAACCTCCTTTTATTTGCAAAAATATCCAACTTGATATAAATGTTTGGGAAAAAATGAAAAAGTTTGACATCTTTTTATTTGGATGGAATTGTTTCCATATAACTTACATTGCATAATTCCTTTCATGACTGGGATCATTTCACATAGTGGGTATTTTCCAGAGGGTGAGAAAGTAAGAAAGGCGGACTTTCATAAAAAATGAACCCCCTGAAATTAAATAAAAATGAATACAAAATTGCAAAACTCGATCGTTGTCCAACAATCCTACCTAGGGAACCCCACAAAAAAATCACCTTCACATGTTACGGTGAGTTTGGTTTTCCTATTTCATTTGGGGGGGGGGGGCATATCCGGACCAACCCTATAAACCCAAAATATATAAATTTGTATTTTACTGAAATCATTTTTCAAACGTTCACCAAAATATATAAATTTGTATTTTACTGAAATCATTTTTCAAACGTTCATGTGATTATTTTTTTGGGCGGTTTGGGTGCTCCATCCCAAAAAATATTATTATTTCACTAACATAATTTCTTACAAGTTTTAGTGATATTTGTTTGCGGGTAGGCGCGTCCTTCCAAATTCCAAAAAATAAATATAATTTTTTCACATGTTTATGAATTGGTGGGTCCAAACGACCCCACCCGACACCCACTACTACATTTTGTGATTGCTTCACAAACATAATCCTAAACAATGTTGCGGATGGGGGGGGGGGGTATCGGGTTGGGAGATCGTGTTAGGTTGGGGTCGTGTTTCACGGGTATGGAACATGTTTGAGTGTATATCCGATTCGGACTCGAACGCCATTATTTAGAATGAGTATTATGCGGGTTTGCATGAGGTTGGATAGAACCTGGCCCGTTTAAAAGACTATATTGGAAGTTGTCTTCTCAATCGAATTCCTTAATATGATTAATTGTTCATGTTCGACTAATCGTAGGTTGTGCTAAAAGTTGGATATATGGTCATACTTTTGAGGATATTGAGTAGGCTTTAAAGTTGTGCAATGTCACGGGACTATGAGTTACTACTCTTGGGAAGCATATAATCGAGGCAAAAGTGATGTATGGAATAAATGCAGGACAAAAGTATATCATTCTTAAGGTGATGATAAGCCATCATACAAATCAAACTCCCCTCTCAACTTCAATAAGAGATAGTCCCCTATATCAATTTACTTTCCCATGGCGATAATCAAAAGTTAGGGAGAATCTATTTCTCACGCCATAATGTACATCTTCACACCAATATTAGACTACAATCAGTTAATGTTTCTCTATTCATGGTCACCAATAGAAATGTTATGTATGTATTGATTTGTGCAAAAAATGGGAGTAATATATATGTAGTAACTGACTCATTAATTATCCTCATATGGGAATCCGCTAATTTTAAATTGGTTACGGGACCGGTACCCGACCCGTTATTGTTAACAAGTGATAAATACGTTAAAATATGGAAGACCCAGAACCCATTTTTGTGAATTGATGTTTTGGTCATTTGGGGGGAGGGACCCAATGAAAATTTTGGGTAGCACCCACCCACCCGGGGCGAAAATGTTTTGTGTCACAAAAATTCCACATGTTTTTTGCCAAAAAGGGGGGTTCTTTGTTTGGGTTTGGGTGACCCATACTTAGATAAGTTGTCGGGTTTTAACGTGTTTGAGTCAGCTTTGTATTAGTTGCTACCCATTTACAGAGGCCTATATGGGAATGTATATGATATAATTATCAACATGTTGCGTAAATAAGTGTTTAACAAGTTTATCACTATTATATAAAAGAGACTTATAAGTATATTACATCTATATCGAGAGTATCAATTTTCATTAAAATTAATTTTTTCCAACAGTCACATGTATGAATTGTTTTTGTATGAACTTTTGATGATTCTAATTAGTAATAAATTTCACCGACTTCTAAGTTTTTAGATCTTTGCAATTGAAATTGTTATTGTAATTGTGGAGTTAAACTTAAATATTATGATTTATTTTTCATATCACGAAAGATCGTTTTACCATTAACTTAGTTCTACTATAAAAGAAAACGGGAGCAGGATAAGAGTCGGGTATTCCCAGTAATAATGTAATCCGTAGTCATCCATATCAATTTATTGATAATATATATACTGTAATTGAAAATATTTTCCAGGTGTGATTTGTTTGTCCATTTATCATGACTTGGCAGCCTCCTATTGGTTGAAAAATATTGCGGATGGCAAAATAGTAATTTTCAGTATCTTCTTCGACACTCAATCATTAAGCAGCGAACTGGATTTAGTTTCAGTTTATCAAATCAACTATGTTATTCAAGAACAAAATCAATCAAATCTTGATAGACCAGCAAATTTCTGGATTCAAAGAGATACGGTTCGATTGGGTTTTTATTGAAGCAATTCTGAATTTTTGAAGAATTGGGATAGCTTTAGAACTGATTACCCGATCGAGAGCTGTGCAGCAAGGGAAAGCCCCATTTCACCTCATGAAATGGAGTACCTGTTCAGGGTCTAACATCTTCTCATTTCCTTGGTGGGGATTGTTGGGTCTCTCTGTTATAGTAGTTTTTATTCTGCTTTTTTTTAAAGGTTAATTTGGAGTTACCTTTTCCTGTGGAGGAAACTTCGTAATCCATCATCTTCCATATGAAGTTTAATGAAATGCTTTTCTATTTTCAAAAAGAAAAAAGAATTAGAACGGCTGCAAATTGAATTTGTATGGCATAGCAGGTCTATGGATCTGAGAACTATGCCACTTAATCTCAGCCGGTCTAATTTTACCATTCTCGGGAATGAAGATTCCGAGACTGATCAAAGAGAAGCTGAAAGTGAACTTTAAGAGGGCTATTTTCACATATGGTAGTACTCGAGTATTTAAGATATATAGGTGCTTTTTTTTACGTTTATATCCTGTAATTTATCTTTTACTTAAACATCCGAATATATATGTCTTTCTTATTAGGATATGATTTGCAATATTCTTTCACCATTCTGCCTCTTTATTTATTTATTTATTTATTTTTAGTTTTTACTGATCAATGGACTATTTGTAGTAATTTAACGTGAATGGAGCTCCTGTTTTTAACATTCGTGTTGGTTCCAAATAGAATATTGCATATTTTAGCTTATCCGATTAATTGCTCTATTCTTTAAAATCTTGGATATAGTGAGTGATTTCAGGGGCAGGCTATGGCAAAGATTAACGTAGGAGCTAATCTGGATTCATGCAGCGATTGGCCAGGTGCTTTAAGTGCTATAGCCTGCCTAAAAAGCAAGTAATTTCTACCATTGATATTCTGTGTCTTTACTTAGTATCACACTTATAATACTAGATAGAACTTTTAATTACAACCTGATGTTCGATGTGGCAGGGTTGCTGTTCTTGCGAATATGCCTCATCTCCAACTTTCTCTTGAAAATATCCACTATAGCTATATGATTCGTTTTGATTGTGTTGAAGAAGCCCGGTAGGAGTAATGTTTGAATGGTATTTGTTTCTTACTTTCTTTCTTTTTTTCTTGTTTTTATATCTCAAAACAGTAGAATATTTGTTAGTTGACATGAATTTAGAAGCAGTTTGAGCAAGCATAATTTCATTAGTTAGTCTGGAACTATTGCTTTGTATAAATAATCTTTGCCGGACTTGGGTTTATTTGTAAGCTGTACCTAATAGATGTGTCCACTGTTAACTTCTTTGCAGGAAAACAAAATTGCTTATTGATCAATTAAAGGAATAAAAAAGTGGAGATATAGACTCTAATGACAAGTCATGATGGTAGCTAAAAACGCTATAAGAATTGAAGCCTACAAAAAGAATTGGGTAATTCCAATCTAAGAGCTTAATTCGAAAGGTAAACTCTAAAGTCAGATAAACTAAATTTCTTGAGATAAAAATGTGGACACTTTTGATGATTCAGATGGAGACATTCGCATTGCACTAGACCTAATTTTAGGAAGCCTTCGATTGATGATATCGTGGCAACATATTGTAGGTCAAAAACCCGGGCTAATCTGCTGGCCTATGCTGGCATGCTGATGCCTCAAAGTCTGATAGTTAAGACCCCTAATGCCCAAGTTATCTTCGCTCGTGAACAGACTTTGTGGAATATGGTATTTATAGCTGGGACTTGCTGCGGAGCATGGATACATTTTGAGGGTAGTAATCTTCTTTGTTTCTTTATATCTTTCTTATTTCAAAAATGTCATTTACTGACTGTTGTTACTTAACGAATTTCATGATCTGAATTCGATAGAAGTCGGTTACGTTCTAGATGTTTTTGAAGAATTGGGATAGCTTTAGAACTGATTACTTTTGTATGTAGTGTATAAAAAATCGGAAAGAACCCGGCGATTGTGTAGAATATTTCCAGTTCAATAGTTATCCACCATAGTGTATCTTCATAAATGGCGTTGAATGATTTAGCTATATATATAAACTAAAATGTGTTTGACAAGCAACATTATCTAAATTATTAATTTCAAACAAATTTCCTCATAGCAAACATTTAAGCAGTAAATGAATGTTAAGTATTATAACAATATAATAAGTCTCAATTGTTACCAATCTGATGGTCCTGTCATTGTTACCTGCAAAAGCAATTTAGGACGTGAGCACCCAACTCATGGTTTTAAAGAAACAAAATTCCCCACCCATCCTGGGCTGGCTAGCCAACTCAGCAAAATTTATCACGTTTAAAACGGGAACCATTTAACACTTTATAAGTTATTATAATTTATCAAGAGATGAACATGCATACGTGAGCAAAAAATCCGCCCGACCGACCCGTCCGCACAAACTGCCCGTCGATCACCCGCACCCGTCAATTTTATTTTTTTTTTAAATTACCCGCCACCCACCCGACCCGCCCGCCACTATTATGTTAGTTACTACTTACAGTACATAGGAGAGGAAAAAGTATCAATTAGTAATATAATTTTAAATTTTATAATAGTTATACACACTTTCACTTAGTCACTTACATTCTTACAAATGGTCACCATTTCTCATGGCACGCGTAGGCGTCTTTCTTGTGAAAATGATGGGAGAATGTAGTCTAATTTTCCGTCGCTTACACAGACTAGGGTTATCAATTCAATTCATTCTTCTTTCCTTTCATTCTCACTCACTCTCAGATCTCATCTGACGCCACTCTCTTCCCGCGCCGACCCTCAATCTCTCTCTCACAGCCTCACTCACAGAGTTGCAGTCGCTCGTCCGTCACTGCTCGTCTTCCGCTTCCTCTTCTCGCCGTCGGAAGCCTTCTGGCCGCATCTCCGTTAAGGTAAGCTTTTGCGTGTTATCTTCTGGGTGTTATCTTGTTATTTTGTTAATTGTGCTTCTTTTTTGTTAATTTGTTAATTGATGATGCTACGAATTGGAGGAGTATATGCTAATTTGGAGATTTAGTTTGAAGTTGGTGTCTGTTTCCCATCTTGTTTAATTTATCTATGTTAATCTTCGTATGCTGCATTCTGTTTTGTTAATTTACTACAATACAATATCGTATGCGGCGAGCTATTTCTTTCGTCGCGGCAAGAGGCGCAGAACAGATTTTCTATTTTTCCTTATTAGCTTTGAATTGGGATTTTTTCTCATACTTTCTTTTAACCTAGTTCTTAGAGAAAAGCTCCATATTGATACTTTGACATTGAGGCATAATTGGAGCTTGGTTTTCATCATTGTTGAAGGATTGATATCGAATTCCTTGTAATATTTGATAATTCTCCATTGTTTATCTCTTCGATTCATATTGCCATTGTTTTTTCGATTTGTATGAGCTTGCGTGCGATTATCAATATGTCTACGTTTATCATATCCAATACTTCGAATTCTTTGATCTTTGCTTCTGCTATGAGTAGCTAAACCACTCCGAACACGGTAGCTATGTGACAGTTATGCTTATTCGCTTCTAGGGTTAGGATTCGTTCATATAGGTTCGTCTAGTTCAAAATCTTCGTAAAAGCTATCAATCTAATTCGCTAGTTCAAGATTTTCTAAATCGTTTTCGGTTAAGGATCGTGGATTGACGACCCACGATTTCTCTAGTTCAAAACTTTCAAATGACGATTGGTTGAGGTTGGACTGATTGATTTATGTACACCGACCGTGTGACAAATATGAATGATTGCCCTAGAGCGAATTAGCATTACCTGATCATTAATATTGTGTTCATCTTCTCTCATTGTTAAAAACCGTTATCTGCTTTATCTATTTCTAGTTTTTAGAAACAACCAACTTACAAATCAATCTGTTTTCACAAGTAACTGTTTGCTTTCAAACCGTTGTGGTAGCTTAATTGATTCCTTAGTGAACGATTCCGTGGTTAGCATTGTCTGTTTACAACAACTGCTTTCTACTTGTTTTCTAAGTAGTAATTTGAGCACATCAAGTAGGCACATGAATCACTTGTATTAAACCAGTCAAAACCTTTTCCCTGACAAAATGACAATCTATTTCTAGATGTTTTATCCTTTCATGAAAAATTGGCTTTTTAGTCAAATGTATTGCTGACTGGTTATCACAATAAAGAACCACAGGAGTTTTGAAATAAATATTGAATTTTTTGAGTAATGATATCAACCAAACAATCTCACATGTTGCAAAAGATAGAACCCTATACTCAGCTTCTGAGGAGGATCAACTTACTGTAGTCTGTTTCTTGCTTCTCCAACTAATGAGAGAAGTTCCCAGAAACATACAGTAGTCTGAGATTGATCTTCTTGTATCAGGACAAGAAGCCCAGTTTGAGTCACTATAAGAGACCAGATTCATGTCATTGTGAGAAGAAAAGAATATGCCTTGACCAGGTGCATTCTTTAAGTATTTTAAAACTCTGTAGATAGCATTCAGATGCACTTTAGATGGTTTATCCATGAACTGACTCAATATACCAACTGCATAGGTAATATCAGACCTGGTGATATTAAGATATATGAGCTTTCCTATCAATTTTTTGTATAGTGAAGGATCATTTATCTCATCTTTATCATCCATGGTTAATTTTGAATTAACTTCCATTGGACTAACAACTGGCTTGCAATCTATTAATCATGTATCTGCTAAAAGTTCTAGCACATACTTTCTTTGACAGATGTGCATACCTTGTGAGTTTCTGAGAATTTCAAGTCCTAGGAAATATTTAACCTCCCCTAAATCCCTGATTTTGAATTGTTTATGTAATAAATCTTTAACTTCTTGAACTTGCTCAGAACTTGATCCAGTGATTATGATATCATCAACATATACCAATAAAGCTGTGAAGCCTTGTGAAGTGGTCTTTGTGAATAATGAGTAATCAGACTTTGAGTGCACAAATTTAAGCTTCTGTAGAGTATTTGTGAATTTTTGATTCCACTGCCTGGATGCTTGCTTCAATCCATAAACAGAACTTGAATCACATTTATTTGTGCCCCCCTGAAGCAAGTAACCAGGTGGGATATCCATGTAAATGTCTTCATCAAGCTCCTCATTCAGAAAGGCATTATGGACATCCATTTGTTCACAAGGCCAATTATGAGCAGTAGCAATAGCTAAAAATGTTCTCTTTGTAGTGAGTTTTGCAACAGGACTGAAAGTTTCAAAGTAATCATAACCAAACCTTTGTGAATACCCTTTAGCTACTAGCCTAGCTTCATATTTGTCAATTGTACCATCTGGTTAGAGATTGAGCTTGAAAACATACTTACAACTAATAGGTTTATGACCAGATGGCAAAGGAACAACAGACCATGTCTGATTATCTTCTAAAGCATGTAACTCTGCTGAGATGGGTTGAGTCCATTCAGGTGTTTTTATAGCATCATAATAAGAAGATGGTTCTGTATGAGTGATGGTATTTAAAGCAAATTGCTGCTAAACAGATGAAACATTATTATATGAAGTAAAATTAGATATAGGATGACTTATTGAAGATGAATCTGAAACATGTTTGTGAGACATGGAGTGGTAGTAATCTTTCATTTTTACAGGTGTAGTAGCTTTTCTGGTGGATCTTCTAATAGGCTGAGATATGACAGTATGATCTGGTGATGATTGATCATGTAAGGAAGTCTGAGAATGAGAAGATGGTAAAGAATTAATATCCAATGCAGGAGAAAGATTAGGAGATGAATGATTCTCTGAGAGATGATCATGAGTAGGTGCAGAAGGTGATGAATATGAAGGAAAAAATGGTGGAATATCAGTGAGATCATCATGCACATCCATATCAGGAATAGGCAATGATGTATGAGTATCTGTGAAAGGAAAAATATGTTCAAATAAATGAACGTCCCTGGATATGTGAATTTTATGAGTTTTAAGATTATAAACTCTATACCCTTTAGTGTGAGGAGGGTATCCAATGAACACACAAGCAGTAGCTCTAGGATCAAATTTAGTATGTTGATGAGCTTGAGTAGAAACATAACATAATGATCCAAAACACCTGAGTGAATCATAATCAGGTGAAGAACCATAGAACAAATAGTAAGGACTGTGATTATGAAGTAAAGGAGAAGGAATCCTGTTTATAAGATATGTAGCTGTAAGAATAGCATCACCCCAAAACTTCAGAGGCAAACAAGATTGAAACATTAGAGCTCTAGCTACATTTAATAAGTGTTGGTATTTGCGTTCTACTACACCATTTTGTTGAGGTGTGTTATACCTAGAGCTTTAAGTGATTGATCAAGCACTGTGAATTCTGATACATTATCAGATCGAATAATCTTAATTCTTGTACCATACTGTGTCTCAATGAGAGTAGTAAAGTTGAGCACAATGTTTTTAACTTCAGATTTTGCAGAAATAAATGAGTCCGTGTGTATTTTGAGTAATCATCTACTAATGTAAGAAAATATCTATCATTATTGATAGATGAAATTGAATTAGTGACCCCAAACATCAAGATGTATTAAAGAAAAGAGTGAAGTTGATACAGTTTTGTTAATTGGAAATGACAATTTCCTCTGTTTAGCTTCTAAACAGATGGTACAATCATATGGCTCAGTACTACCTATACTAGTACAATCTATAAGTTGCATCCTTGTGAAAGATGGATGACCAAGTCTTGTGTGCCTGTTGACTAGAAGTACTTGCTTTAATATAGCATGAGCAGATTTGAACTCTTTATTTGAACAGGAATGGAAATTTGCTACAGATAATAGCTGTGACTTGTTATTTGAATTGAAAAGCTGAGAAATCTCATTGATGTGAAGCACAAAGAGGGACTTAAATCTCTTAGCGAGCCCAATCTGTGTCCTTGAAGAAATCTCCTGTAATATACAGGCATCATGAGTAAATAGGAAGTGAAATATCCTACTCTTTGTTATTTGAGTGACAGATATGAGATTGACAGTAAAAGTTGGTACATAAAGCACATTCTCAAGTGTTATAGTGTCAAATAGTTTTATGTTTCCTATCTTTGTTACTGTGAGTTTCGTATTATCAGGTAGTTGTACAAATGAATGAAGTTTCCAGATGTGAGAACTGAATAGAGTGAGGTTACATACCACATGATTTGTATAACCAGAATCAATGATAAAATAATCATGCAAATCATGTGAAACAGAACAAACAATATTCTTAGGAAATGAGCATGTAAATGTACCTCCTAGTGTGTGGTATGTAGTAGCAGGATCATCACCTGTAGGCTCATGATCCTCATCAGAAACATTAGTAGAGGCACTAGTAGTTGGTGCAGACTGATGAACTCCTTGCTCAAGCAAATGCATTAAGTGAGATACCTGATTTTTTATGTTACTGTACTGAGTAGTAACATCAGTAGAAGTACTAGCAACATTGACATTGTTAGCAAAATGAGGTTTAGCAGATTGAAACTGAGAATCAGATGAGTAATTCTTAGCATAAGTTGGCTTCTTAGTGAACTTAAAATCATTAGGAAAACCAATAAGCCTGAAACACTTCTCTACTGTATGGTTAGTATAACCACAGTGAGAACACCTAAGCTCCTTCCTTTTCTTTTAGCTTGATATGGCTAAGGATTTCGGCGCATATGAAATGTAGAAGAGCTGCTTGCATTTGCCACATTGTGCCTAGAATTTTTCTGCCTCTCCTTAGTAAGAATGATTGAATATGCCCTCTCAAGTGTTGGCACAGGAATCATCATAATGATTTGGCCTCTAATGCCATCATAAGATTCTGTCAGGCCCATAAGAAACTGGAAAACCTGATTTGTGTCACTGATTTGTGAAGCATTCACCAAGGCCTGGCAGGTGCACTTACCACATCCACAGTTTGGAGGAGGCCTGTGCATGTGTAGTTCTTCCCAGATGCTAGACAACTTTGTGAAATACTCCATAACAGTTTGTGAGCCTTGAACAAACTGACTGAGTGATAGTTGAAGCTCATAAATGCGCACATTATCAGTTTGAGAATACCTCGCCTCCAACTTATTCCAAACATCCTTAGCATAAACACTTTGAGCAATAGTGCCACGAATTTCTTTTGTGATAGAACTATGCAACCAGGATAGAATGAGATTGTTGCATCTCAACCATGGAAGATAGAGAGGACTCTCCAGATCTGGCCTATTGTATGTGCCATCAACAAACCCCAACTTGTTCCTGATAGAGAGTGATAGAGCCATATCACGCCTCCAATTGATGTAGTTTGCTCCTTTGAGAATGTTCTTAATAGAACCTGAAGTTGCCGTGTCATGTGGAAACAGATGAAATGGACTATTTGGATCAGTGTGATCCAACTCCTTGTCAATTGTAGCCTGATTTGCAGTAGCTTGATTTGCATTACCACCATTAGTAGGTGAGTTGATGTTTTGAGAATCAAATGCCATTTCAACAAACAGCTGGTGATGTGAGCAATAGATTTTGTGAACTAGCTTGAATAAATCGAATCTACTGTGATGTGATCAAAGTAAACCAGATATCTGACACAACAACAACACAACTAGCTTAGTAATGATCTGATCAACAAGCTACTGAATAATAACTGTCAACCAAAATGAATAGAGAGAAAAAACCATGAAGTGATCGAAAATGAAATAGTGATACAATGATCAATCAATGATAAACACAACACTACAAGTAGCTTAATCAATATGATCTGTGAATTTACTTCAACAAACCAGTGAAAACGCTTGCAAACAAATGAATAACTGTGAAATGAGCTCGCAGAAAGCTAATCATTAGATGAAGGACTATTGTAGCAGAAAACAAGCTAGAAATGTGAAAAACGAGTGATGAAGATGATGATCAACAGCAGGGCTCTGATACCATATCAGAGTTTACACAGATTGCAGAAGAAACAAAAGAGCTCACCATTGATCAAAGAGAAGAGCTAAATAAAATGCAATGTATTGAAATGAATGAAATTTGTACAAGCTACTTCTATTTATACACAGAAATCAATGAAGCAATCTTCCTATTCTACCCTGCCTTTGTAATAGTTTTAGGCGGGAGTTTGTAACTTCTCTTAACAAACTAACAGCTGTAATCTAACTAACTAGAGAAAGAGTATAACTCACTAGTGAGAGAAGCTAACTACCTAACTAACTAACCAACTAGAAGATGCCAAACTGCAGCAAACAATCTGCAGCTTCATTCCCCCGACGGTTCATCTTTGTGATGCATTCTTCATTCTTTTTATTCGTGTTGCAGATGGCTATTAAGCTCTAATGAGATTTTCCTTCTCTTGCTGCTGCATTA
This sequence comes from Plantago major, assembly GCA_026545765.1. Classification (NCBI taxonomy): domain Eukaryota; kingdom Viridiplantae; phylum Streptophyta; class Magnoliopsida; order Lamiales; family Plantaginaceae; genus Plantago; species Plantago major. The sequence continues at coordinate 79,393,761 of CM048841.1, forward strand.
TCATCTTGACATTATTCCATAGCTGTCCGATAAAAAAAATAGATTCCTCCAGTAAAGAAAAGGAAAAGGAGCCGAAGGATAAGCCTCCACCTCCAGCTCGACCACGACAACTTTCACAAGTTGAATAAACCGGTAACGAGATCGATCCAGAAATAGCAGAACTTCTACAAAGAAAGATATCGTGGGTGTGGGAACATTTCAAGTTGGAGAAGAAGGGTGGAACCATTGTCGCAAACTGCCTCTATTGTAACCGTGAGTCCACTCTCGATCATGTTTAATTGGATTTCGAACTTTGTTTAAGAATCTCGCTACTTGAGAATTTATGGCTTATGTTTACATTTAAAATTTATGTTTTTTTTTTTGTCTATGTCAACCCGCCAATCCGCTCGCCGTTGTAATCACCGAACCGCCGCGGGTTGCACAAATATTTCACCCGCTGTGGGTTGGAAAAATAATAACCCGCCGCCATAGGTGGGTTGGTTTTGTGTTTTTAAGTAGAGTATGTAATTTTTTAGTGCTTTATAATACGACTCTGTTTAGCAAAACTAGTAGCTGATAGCTGATAAGCTGGTAGCTGACTGGGTAGCTGATAAGCTATTTGGTTTAGAAAAAGTGTTTGGTAAATCAATTAGCTGATTTGCTAAATATGATATATAAAAATAAATCTAAATATGGTATTTAAAAATAAATCAGCCAACTTATTTTTTTAATAAGCTTCCTGAACAAGCTTATCAGATCAGCTAGCTTATCAGGTACAAGGTAGGCATTCATGTAACAAGCTTATAAGCTAACAGATAAGCTTGTTCTAAACAGAGCCTACAACTTCTACTGCAACTTCTTAAAAGAAACCGCCATAGGCATAAAATCAAACCAATAACTTCTACCTGCTTTAAGCAATAGCTTCTACCTGCTTTAAGCAGGTTGTAACTTTTTTTCTAATTAAAATCAACTAACTAAATTAATTTTTTCAAATACTAAAACTTCTACTTTTACAACTTTAAATTACTGTTTAAATAATATACCCACTCCATCTCAAACTCAACTTCACATTTGACTTTTTCTGGTCAATGGCTAGAAACTTCGTCTGCAAATTAACTCATAAATAATGTTGGTAAAAAAAATTAAAAATTCATTTATTAAATATTACGTTTTCAATTTTCATTGTATACTTTTTAATAATCATTAAAGATATTATATGTGATTAAATTAAAGTTGTATGGTGTTGGTCAGAAAAAAAGTCAAATAGGAAGTTGAGTCTGGGACGAAGGGAGTATTAAACAGTACTGGATTTTCGTCAATTTTTAGCAAAGCAAACAAAAAAGTGTCAGTAAAATCATTTGCAAACACACTTTAATTGTTGGTGTTGGTAGTAATTATTTTAAGGGAAAAGCATGGTGAAAACACACACAAATAAAAAATCAATGCTACCATGAACAAAATTCAACATAGTCAACTTGGTTGTGGACACGAGCTTCTCAAAGTCTTCGGCTTGGAATGAAATAATTGAGGCCAACTTCCCCGACACATTGATATTCTATTTCGTGTCTTTACATGTCGCAATAATTCAAACTGGGACAATTAAGTACTGTAAAAGTCTGTAACTACTAATTTGTTGAGATTAAACTAATCATGTTTGTTTGATAGATTAATTTAACTATTTGTTGGTGAGAATTCTATGTCGTAACCAAAGCTAATTATATTATGCAGCGTCATCAGCCTTGTAAACTAAATTAGGTCTCTTATAAATTTAATTTTATGATTAACTATGATATAACTGGTACAATTGACACTTAAAATGATCGAGCTGGTTGCTTAGTTACCAATGGAAAATTAGTTTGACAATTTCATGAGTAAAAACATTTTTTCACAAATATAGTACTAGTATAAAATTCTTTATAGGAAGTTTTGTATACTAACAAGTATACTATCATAATTAATTACAAGTATAGATTTAACATTAAAGAATCATTTTGTCACATACTAAAATTTTAACACGACCGGTCGTTTCTCATCAGATGATGGCTGAGAGAGAGACGGAGATGAGTGCCAGAAGGAGCGATGTGGGGTGGCTCTGTGAAATTGAAGGTTTTGAGGAAGATTATCAATGGGTTTGGACTTTGGACTAGGAAAGAATTGGGCTTTCTATTATTTAGGGATTAAAAGTATGAAAGTTGTCTTTAGAAAATAAACAAGGGTCCAATTAATTATTTAATTGGCCTTTACAAATGGTTAGGTAGAGAGGGACTCATCTATTCCTTAGAAGGCCTTGTAAGGGGAAATAATTATCTCAAGTTTTAAATGATTTGGATATGTAACATGCCCTGATATTCTCAAGCAATTTAGGATATTTAACAGGCCTCTCACGTGTGAGCCGGTAGACCCGTGCTCAACACGTGACAACATAGCAGCAAGCCTAGAGCAGACAAAGAGAAACTAGAACAGTCCAAGACACAACATTAACTTGAGCAGTCTATGGGCTCTAATACCTTATAAGAGGAGATAGTTGTCATAACTCTTATACAACATGTTTAAAATATTCTCAAAAGCGATGTGGAGTGTTTAATAGGTTATTACATAGTTACATTTCACCCTCCATAAGAAGAAGTTTCCGGAAACTTCACTATGGCCTCTATTATGCAACTCTAATCACCAACTAATCCATATAAATTTTCAAATGATCACACATGTCATTCCTAGAGCCCCTTCTCCTGTTTATTTAGCAAATAATTAGACATAAAAATTAGCAAGTACTACTATATAAGTATGCATAAGATTCCTATCCAGACAAATGACCGTTTATTAATTCTTATATTAGCGACACAAACTACGCGTGAAGCGTATTCTAGATTTCACTAAATGGTTTGCTAAAATGGAAATCACAAGTTGAGCAAATTGAATAGACGCTTGAATGCTTAGAGATTTTTTATGGAGGTATTGGTAACGTGTCTCTGAGCATTCTTTTCATACCCCTGGCTTAGTTTAGTATAGGGAAGAGTTCATTGTTTGAATTTTGAGATTAATCTCTAATTTTAATTTAATGAGACGTCTTAAAAATGTGTCGGAATGTGTTGATAAAATTTTAAGTTCTAGATTAATAACATTCCCTCCAGATATCCTAGTTTCATTTATCCGTATTCCGTTTTGGTCTGTCCCAAATTCAATCACCCATTCCTTTAATGGAAAATATCTGTCATACTTTATGAAAAAATTGTATTATTATATTATTATTACTTTCAAATTGAAATTTCTCCACGCTCCTTAAATTTGGTTATTATATTATTATTACTTTCAAAATTAATTTGTATGATCATAGTGGTACGAATTTTCTGTATACATATTCTCTTCTAAACAATAATTACAGACGGGAAAATTGAGTCAAATATTTGAGCTACCTAAATCAAAACGCCTTTTTGACGGACATGCAATATATAATAACTAACTGTGTGTTTTAATCGTTCGTTAATCCATAGGATTTCTCGTACTTAATTATATCAGTTCTGTTAAACAAATAAAAAGAAATGTAAGTTGCAAGTAGATCGAAGATTGATTTGCAAATATGTTAGGTTTTGACACTTCCTTACTTTGTGTCAAGAATTCCACATGCCGGATAATGACTAGAGCCAAAAGTAGAAAAGATATTTTTTCTTAATAATCAATGCTTATCAAATTTATCCGGGATGACTTTTCAATCTCTTTCTCATCCCAAATTACTCACAAGAGTATATTTTAGTATAATAAAATACTTAGTAAAATTATACTATTATTAAAAAAAATTGAACTGTGCACATTATAAGATTTCCTTGACTTCTTACCAAAACCTTAAAATTAATTTGGAGAAATAATTAATATATATAGGCCGGGTAGCGAAGGAATAAAAGGGAGTAAGACAAACTATGATGTACGTATATTTGATTAAAAGTGTGATTGATACATTTATAAAGTGTCACACTTGGAATATTTATTTTTGAACTAAATCACCAACTGACTGATCAAGATAAGAGAGAACCTATGTACTTGAGATAAATTCTTTCGTCCCTTTCATAATAGTGACAAACAAAATATGTATACCAATTTGGTTAAAATTCTCCTAATATCACATTCAAAATTTAAATTTTTAAATATCGACCATCCTGTAACGCCCCAATGTTTCAGAGAGCCTAATGTAATTTGGAATGCTACACGTACAAATAAGGTCCACCTTTCTTTACGTGAATCTAGCTATAAGAACTCAAAAGTTAATCATGTTATGCTTGCTCTGGAACAATCTTCGGATCGATAATCAGCTGGAAAGTATCTCGATTCATGTACGAGTATGATATGTGTTGGTACTGTGAGACCATCATATCACATAGAGAGCAGCTCATAAGTAACCACGTATCCACGCCGACCTAAGTGGTCGGCCTCGGCCCAGAAGGGGACGAGGTGTTGCATTTTTCATAAGTAGCAATTTATATTGTGGACACAAAATTCATTAGAAAACCTGTTCACCATGTTATTATATACTCCCTCCGGTCCATTAAGAGCTTCCTAACCTCTCACTTTCTCTTCAATTAAGAAAGTTGTAATAAAAAAATAGTTTGTGAAATATATTATATTGGTAAAGTTGAAATTGAGTGATAAAGTAAGTGAGAGAGTAAATAAAATGATGATAAAGTAGGAAAGGGAAATAATAAGGAATTAGATAGTGGGATAAAAGCTTTCCTTTTTTTGGGTTAGGTTGTTTCTAACGAAACACCCAAAAAAGAAAAGTTGGGAAGCTTTTAATGGAACGGAAGGAAGGAGTAGTACATTTATAACTAATATATATGATGATTATAATTAAAAGCTCAATGCAACTAAAGTTTTCCTTTAAATCATTTCTTATTGGTGGAAGGGAAAAAGAAAAAGAAAAAGAAAAAGAAAAAGAGTGAATTTGAAACGTGCTGAGGTAAGGATATGTCATATATCAACGTGTAAATATTTTATGGCTGACACGAGTTTAATTTGCATGAGGATAAATCTCAATGAATTCCGAGATAACTGAGAAAACAAGTTGAACACTAATATTATTTTAAATCCATTAAATATTGTTAATAAAACTCCGTTCCTATCAAAATTTCAAATTGACATTCACATCTACACCATTACAACTACAAGAAACTTATTACTAATTAATACTCTCCCACAGATCGCAGATAAGCTTCTCATTTTATCATATGGAAAAACTTCGACCACCATCTCGTCCATTATAATTGCAACCCATAAAACATTACTTCAGTACATAAAATCACACAATATACCCATGCATGTATGTTGGTTCATTTACCACGCGAGCTTATTATATTGCTCCACATGGCATTATTGGCATATTATAGAAATCATTATATTGCTCCACACGTACAAACAAACAAATGGTGCAATGGACTAAAAACTTAAAAATGTTATACCGCGTGCGTTTACAACGGATTTATAGCTATTGTAGGTGATATGTTAAATGATTTTATCAATCTCAATATGTGATCATAATAAATAGTTTACTTGTTATAGCGAGAAGTACCGCTTGATAAGTTACCTTGGACAATTTAATTATTTCAACTTTCATAAAAATCAATTAATATATATTTATATTAGTTCTCAATAGTGTATTAATTTTGTTGAGAATAAAACGTTTTTAACTTTAAAAAAAAAAAAAAATAGCACCCGTCTCTCACTCTTAGTGTAAGTCTAAACTATACAAAATGCACGTCCAAACATACTAAGGTGTCCAAAATTGTCTTCATCCAAGAACTAGTGACAAGCACAGGCTTACTAGCGATCATGATGAATCTATTTATATTTAGTGTGTTCTAAATTTGCAATGGTAGAGGGGTGGAGTGGCTTTGGAATTATGAATTGAACAGGCTTAATTAATTTGTGCTATTTAAATGTTGATGGTCCATTAATAATATTTTTTACCGCTTCCAAAAATATCTCAATTCAATTATCTATCTAGTACACTGTATTTCAGTATTTGTATACAACAACCTTATTGCGTTGATCAGATATCAAGCAAACTAGCAAAGCTCGACGAACACACTATCTTACTCAGGGGCGGACCCAGGATTTCAATATCGGGGGGCGAAATTACATATATGAGGTTTTTCCGAGGGTTGCGGGGACGAAATCCAAAATTTTCAAAAATATTACGTATAAAAAAAAAAATTCAAATCTTAGGGGGGCGAACGCCCCCTAGGTCCGCCCCTGATCTTACTCCATAGTTCATTTGTCAATATTAATTTAACCCTTAAACTATGTCAGAGGCCAAATAGCGATTAGCTGAAGTTGTTCTGTGCTGCTGTGTTTACTGTTCAGATTCCTGGATTTGTGGTTGTATAATATAATATCCACTATCAATGGTGAGGATGCTACAATTGGTGGTGGTATATATGTATGTGTTTGATCGATCATCAATCCCTATTGACACTTTTTAACTAGCTAGCTGCTAGTAGTAACATAAAAGAATGTTTACCCACTAAATTGAAGGGTCACAAATCAACTTCTTTTTAGCTTTTTCTCCCCAAGATTCGAAATTCCTTATTTCCCAGTAAGAAGTGGGAAAATCATACTGCAGAAAGTTAGGTTTCCGTCTAATTAATACATAATTGGAATTGTACACCAGCTACCCATTTCTATATATATTACCAATACTAATACAATACGTTCGATTAAATTATAAGAGTGAAAGATATTAGAAGCAAACGATGTAACTCATGATATGTCGGGTGGTAAAGAATCGGGAGGTATGACCATGTAGTGTAGAGATCGAGTTCCCAATGACGTATTTTCTGCAAGAGGTGGAGTGATTCTCGAATGGAGTGTTATTTAGTTAGTGAATTTGTCAAACTGCAAATATATCCAAAATAAAAAAAATACATTGAAAAAAGATACTACTTCCTCCGTTCCAAAGAAAACTTTTCATTTTAACTTTAATCGTGAATCACTCTTAAACTATAATAGTAAATAATTTAATAAAATCATATAATAAAAATTTAATAATTAAATTTTCATTTTATGATTTTATTAAATTATTTACTATTATAGTTTAAGAGTAATTCGCGGTTAAAGTCGAAGACAATTGACTGCAGAATGGTAAAATGGAAAAATTTGTTATTAGTGCTAAATTACATTGAGTGTCCTCCAATGTCAATTTCGATTTCTTTATACTAAAAATGTTAAATTGTGGTTGTGAAAAATGGATCAATAAATTCATACATGTGGCCAAGTAGTACGCAGATGAAGTTAGGTGCACAGTTCCAAGTTCGAAGTCGACTGATGATTTTAGGTAATTTTCTTCGAATGAAATTTGTAATTAGTAAATTTGTTTATGGTCGATCATATAATTCATAGTATGGAATAGAGGTGACAACTGGATCGGCCATGAAAGCCCGGAAAAATAGCGGGCCGGTCCGGGCCGGGCTTTTAGAGAAATATTTAGGCCCGGCCAAGCCCCTAGCCCCATTAAAATACGGGCCGGTCCGGGCCTGCAAAAAAAAAAAACTAAAATTTAGAACTTTTTTGTTTGAGTGAGATTCATTTTTACCCATCTAACACTCACTAAAGATTGTTATGTTTAAGTGGAATATGTGAAGCTGAAACTCTCTCGAATAAATTGTAAATATTTTTTTCGTACTTCTCCCTTGTTTCGTTGTTATCGTTTCTCTTACTTCTAATGTCAAGGAGGTTCCTATTAGCATTTTATTTTTAAAACTAAAGTAGAATTACTTACTATACCAAGCGTACAACTTTTAGTGAATGTCATACTGGTCAAATTAAAAAAAATTCTTTAATCTAACATGAACAAAATGTGTAGTTGTTTAGTCAGTGTTCTCAAATTAGTAAAGGCGAAGCTTTTTAATTGTGTATTAAACTTTCCAAACTCAATTTAAATATGTTGGCATAATTAATACATTATGATTCAAGTAAAATACCAACTAATATGCTTACTAAATATGTTGGGCTTTTCGGGACGGGCTTAAGCGATCCGGACCACGGGCTTTTTCGGTCCGGGCCGGGCCATGCCATGAAATAGGTAGCCCCTAGGCCCCAAACAAATATTCGGTCTAGACCGGTCACGGGCCTATATTAACGGGCCGGTCCGAGCCTGTCTACCATTAACACCTCAAGTATGGAATACCAAATAAGGAAACAAAGACTAGTGCAAATTAATTAGACCAAATTCATAATAATACCAATTTAATTAAAAGGAGTTAATATGAACCTTCCTTTCCTAGGAGTATGATAGCCAAAGATGAGGGAATAGGATGCTAAATCTCAATATTTCTATGGCAATTTATTAGCTGTGCAGTGCTACACATAGTGCACAACCATGAGTGTCACCAAAATTTTGGACCATATTCTAATAACTCCAGTTTGACTGCAACTTAAAAAATAAAATAAAAATGTCTCTCTCAAATAGTACTTGGCAAATTATACTCATCATTTTGTAGAGCATTATTGAGATGAATGAATATAATTAATTATCTAAGCAAGAACCCTATTCCATTTTGCTAAAGGATGGTTGAGAAGCCTTTTAAGCTAGTATTTGAATTCAAAGGTTCTCAATAAAAGAGACACTTAAAAATTTAACATTATCATTTAGTCCCTTCTTATACGTATATATATAGCTTGATATTGATCATCAATTCATATCACACACAATACTTATTTTCTTTCACTTCTTTGTGCACTTGTGTGATTGAAGAAGAAACTCATAATGACGGTATGAAACCTTACACTAAATACCTTTTCTTGTTCTTTTCTACAACTACTATATGTTTTCTAACTAAGCAAATTTTGATTCCTAATTTTGTATGTGTCCTTTTTGTTTATTGCTTGCATGTGTAGTGTAACACATTCTTGTAGTAAGTTTTAAAAATCGTATGTGTCTCTAGAGAAAGTCGTCAACATTCTGGCAGTTTCTTGTATTAGAGAGTTTTCGAGTAAATAGAAATAACTATCTTACTGTTATAAAAGTAACCGGAATGAAATATTACTAACAAGTGGCAAGTTGAAATATTCATGAAATATACTCTTTTTGTTGCACTTTTGTTAACTAGCTAGTCCTCCATGTGATATTTCACCAACTCTTTTTTATAAATTACACGAAATGTTACTTTTACTTTGTTTTCACCTTTCCCACCCTCATATGAAGGAAAAGAGCAATTCTTTAAAATTTCTAGAATCCACTTTACATGGGCTAAAGAAGATCTTCCAAGATCCAATCAATTTCGACTCCACTAGTAAAATAAAGAAAAATATATAAATTAACCAAATTTAACATGTTGTTTCTTCCATATATATTTCAATAATCAAGTAAAAAGGACCATGAAAAGAAAAAACTCCTCCAAAGGTTCATATTACAAATTTTCTCTATATGACTTTAGGAAATGAGGAATGAATACACTTTACCCTTTCGTTAACAAATACTACAAATCTCCAGTATACGTTATGTAATTCTGACAAACAGCACGGTAGAGGTAGGGTGGTGCGGGTCAAACACATAGTCAAACATGAGTCAAAATGGGATTTGCTATGTATACCCGTTTGGGGCCCCAATGTGGGGTTGCAACACACATGCTAAATGATCATCTTTGTTATAGACTAAAAGTTTGACAAAAGAAAGAAAAAATCTCATGTCACTCTTTCATATGCACCTTCCTTGACTTGTCCTAGTTCTCTTGTTATATAAACCCTCCCAATTCACAACAATTCCAATTCATTCTGATTAGCTAGCTGCTCTTTCTCTCCATTTCATATAGAGCACATAGATTTTAAACAGTCACTAAATCAGAGGCATAAATTCTTGGAACGTGTGTGTGTGTGTATCTGCAAGAAAATACAGTTGGGTAGCAGTAGTAAATTAATATTTCTGAACCAAAAGAAAACAAAGCATTCATTCATCACTGAATTTATATACTTTCCCTTCTAATTTAATTCCTCTGTTTCTTCATTTTCTCTTTTAAAACCAAAAAAAGATGAGCGAAGGAATGAGACAACACCATCACCAAGTTTTCGATGTCTCCATCAATCTCCCTTCTCAACCTGCTGGGTCCAAATGTTATGATGATGATGGCAAGCTCAAGAGAACTGGTACTTCCCTTCTCCTTCTACTTCTCTGTTTTTCGAACCCGATTAGAGCAATTCTTTTAAATTCCGACTATTCGTGTTTATATTTAACAAATAAATCAATACGATTGCGCTCAATATAAAAGAATTGCTCTCGAATTATCATCAATGATAAATAAGGTTTTGGATTCGAGACTTGTAGTGGTAAAATACACAGCTGAGAGTTCGTCCCTCACAGTTCTGAGTGCTCGACTGGATTAGTCGCATTAAAGTTTTCAAATCTCATGTCATCTTATGTGTAGGATCGGTGTGGACTGCGAGTGCCCATATCATTACGGCCGTTATTGGGTCGGGAGTGCTGTCACTAGCATGGGCTATAGCCCAGTTGGGATGGGTTGCAGGCCCAGTTGTGATGATTCTGTTCTCTTTTGTGACATATTACACTTCTGCCCTTCTCGCCGCTTGTTACCGGAGCGGTGACACTGATTCCGGCAAGAGGAACTATACTTACATGGATGCTGTTAGTTCCAACTTAGGTATATTTACTTACTTCTTTCTAAAATTCCATATTTACCCCCTGCTAGTTGCATCCAATGACATTTAGGTCCAAAAAAAGTGTTGCCAAAAACTCTTTTGTGACAGTTCTGAATGTAATTCGGATCTTCATACTTTATGGAATATTTCGGCAGTATTGGGTAGAATTGTTGTTAAAAGTGCACTTGTGTAAATTGCAGGTGGGTTCAAAGTGAAAATATGTGGTGCAATTCAGTACTTGAATCTTTTTGGAGTTGCTATTGGTTACACAATTGCATCAGCTGTTAGCATGGTGTAAGTACAATTACATATCAAAACTAATCTGAATTTTTTTGGTTAACGGTATAGTAAGAGCAAAAGTGTATTCATTTCTTGTTTTTACGGCGGTTTGATTACACTTTTACTCTACTGTTAACTATGTGTATACTGACTACTGTATATCATTTCGATTTTCTGTAAGTTTTGATGGAATGATCGATCAAGTCTAATGAGGTGTGAAATTCTGTTATGGAACAGGGCAATAGAGAGGTCTGATTGTTTCCACACAAAAGGACATGAGAGTCCATGCAAAGTATCAAGCAATCCATATATGATTGCATTTGGAGTTGTAGAAATACTTTTCTCCCAGATTCCAGACTTTGATCAGATTTGGTGGCTTTCGATTGTGGCTGCCGTGATGTCGTTTACGTACTCCACGATCGGTTTAGGCCTCGGAATTGCTAAAGTCGTCGGTATGTCGTCTCAAGAAGCTCTATACTTCACACTTTGTGCTAATAAGTTTGATTTAGTATTGAATTTTCATGATATTTTTGAAGTGTTCTGAATTACTCTTCTTGTTAACAGAGAATGGATCAGTCATGGGAAGTATGACCGGAATAAGCATTGGAGCTGTAACAAGCAGTGGAGATGTCACTGAACTTGACAAGATTTGGAGAACATTCCAAGCTCTTGGTGCCATAGCTTTTGCCTATTCTTACTCTCTTATCCTTATTGAAATCCAGGTATTATTCTAATCTGTATGATTCTTGCAAACTCTTAATTAATGTGGATGAAAGCTGATCTTTGTTCTTTGAAATGACAGGATACGATTAAATCTCCGCCATCCGAGTACAAAACAATGAAGAAGGCGACGCTAATAAGTGTAGCGGTGACAACGATCTTCTACATGTCCTGCGGCTGCTTCGGATATGCCGCATTCGGAGACTCGTCGCCTGGAAACCTCCTAACCGGTTTTGGCTTCTACAACCCCTACTGGCTACTAGACATTGCAAACGCCGCGATTGTAATCCATCTTATCGGTGCGTACCAAGTCTACTGCCAACCCTTATTCGCCTTCATCGAGAAGAAAGCATCCGAATACTTCCCCGACAACAAGTTCATTACCAAGGAAGTCGAAATCCCTATCCCCGGCTACAAGTCGATAAAGCTCAGCGTATTTCGACTCGTTTGGAGGAGCGTTTTTGTAGTTATCACGACCGTCATTTCCATGCTCATGCCGTTCTTCAACGATGTCGTTGGGATACTCGGGGCACTCGGGTTTTGGCCGCTAACGGTGTACTTCCCGGTTGAGATGTACATTGTGCAGATGAGGATTCCAAGATGGAGCTCAAGATGGATTGGGCTGCAAATATTGAGTGTCACTTGTTTGATAATTTCACTTGCTGCTCTTGTTGGATCTTTTGCAGGAGTTGTGGTTGATCTTAAGGTTTACAAGCCTTTCAGTGGATAAAAGATGGCTCTTTTCTTCAATGGAAAAGAACTGTTGTTAGAATTTATTTTTAGCTAAATGTTCATAACAAGCCTAAAAAGGTTGTGTAATTTCAATGTTGTGTTACATAGGGAAAATGAAGAAAGAAGAGGCCCATGTATGTAGTAATTTTCTATATGGAATTCAAGAAAAGTGTTATTTTTCCAATGTAATTTGTTTCTCAGCTGAAACAATCTAAAAAGTATAAATGCAACTTTGGGATTCTCTCTATACCTTCAGTCAAAACACATCTAACCAAGGGGTAGTTTTCGTCGGTTACACTTATACACCAACGTTAACAAAAACTGTCATGTCCATATTATTTCCTGCTAAGATCGGATAATTGGATTCATTTCTTGTTTTTACGACACTTCAGTTACACTTTTACATCAACGTTAACAAAAACTGCAATATATATTATTTCCCGCTAGCTAAGATCGGGTAATTGGATTCATTTCTTATTTTTACGACACTTCAGTTACATTTTTACATGAACGTTAACAAACATTAATGCTATGTCCATGTTATCCCCCTCTAAGATGGGGTATTCTTTGGTCATGTTTTTCTTATGATTCCCTGATAATCTGCTCAGGATCTGTTAATTAATGTCTTAAGCATGAATTATTGTAATGTCCTTGTCTTTTCCAAGAAAACAAATGTTGCAAACTGTCCTATAGTATAAGATACCCCGTGATTACCAAGCCATGTATGTACTTAGATAAGAATAGCATAGTTGTTTTTTCAAAATGCTAATGGGTACGAAAGTGTAAGGACAAGTCTAATAAAGTTGTTTGTCCGATCCAAATGTGTGGAAGTTTGATGCATTATTATTGATCACACAATGCATGTTATGTTAACGCCCATTCCTATATTTTCCATGGCTATCAAATCATGAAAGCATGGTGCAGATAATTTGTTAGTTCATTTTGGCACATTGATGAGTTGGGATTGTTTCACAAATTCAAAAACCATAGCTGTGTTACATAACATCCATAACCTTATCTAATAATTACAAATAGGGAAAATTACATACACCACCCCTGCTAGACGCCTCTGTAACAGATGACTACCATCTAATTCAACAATTACATCTAGATCCATTAATCCGTTTTTGTGTTGACCAGCTTAAGTCACCTATCAGCTTATTCACAAACCAAACAGATCTTTACCAATTCTTTCTAAATACTAAGTACTATCATTTTAATTCCTCCAGTACAACCAAAATCCCCAATTCCCCATACCATGAAAATCATCATCTTCCTCTTCTTCACACTCTTCACACCTCTCATCAATCTCGCCGGAGCTCAGCCGCCCTCCACATGGGACACCAGACTAATTACTATCCATCAACCCCAAATCACCATCAATTAGGGCTTGCGTAATGAGGATATGCGAATCGGAAGAGTACCGGAGCTCCTGGAGGAACTGGCGGCAGTGGCCGCAAGGTGCGGCGGAGACGGCAAATGCTAGGAGGCGAGTGCACCGATTGACCGACAAATTGGTGAGGAGAAACTGCTCGGCATGGATTGAATGGTGGAGAGGTACAAAAGGAAACTCCACGTTCACGCCTATATAGATACGGCCGTCGGAGCCCAGCCCAACGGCGCCGACGTTGAATTTGGAGATTGGGGCTCGGGCTAGGGACTGGGCGGAAGGGACAAGGTGAGGAAGAAGGTCTCTGAGGGATTGGAGGTTTAGGGATTTCGCCATGGATTCTGCTTCCGAAGCTTCGATCACGAACTTGCTTGTCTTCATTCTTGAAAAGGGGTGTGGAAAGATGAGATTTTGTGATTTAGGATTGGGTTGGTTTATGCTTCTGAAAATGATTGGTGATTAGTGAACATGAAACAGATATACTAATTACTAAAGAAAAACTGTTATTTTGCTGTTCGATCGACTCCATTTCAGTAGATTCCTATATGTAGATTGGTAATTAGCAATCTAGAATTTTGATTCCGTGTACAAATATACAATAACAGCAGGTAGCAAGTTTTTTCAGAAAATGTAATACATACAACTTTCGAATTTTAATATTTAAAATTAGAGCCTTATTTTGATCAATTAATTGTTCTTGATATCGAATATATGATGGTGAAGACTAGGATTTGATATTGATTGAGTTTGGTTGTAATTATATTCGAATTGGAAAAACTAGTGATTGAATTGAATGTTTTAGGAACTTAAAACCCTGAGAATTAGGGTTGTACTAGGGACTTAGATTGCAAAATAGATTTTGATGGGCACTTCCATTTTATGTCAATTTGGCCCATGCATATTTTCATATTTTACCACTAAGTCTAGTTTTTTTGAAAAAAATGGTAAATAAATTATTACTGGTGACTACTTGATAAATCTAATTCAATTACATTGAAGTCCTCACGTGCTTCTCACGTGATCAGTCATTAGGTAAGGCTGTTTGGTGATTTTGAAAAGCTGAAATTGAAACAGGGGCAAATATGGTTTTTCCTAGCTTAAGTTCGCGAAAAGTCAAATTCGTGGACCTAGATGTAATTGTTTTGTATCGAATAGAATTTGCATGTAATTACTGAACTAAGTGGTAGTCATCTGCAAAATAAAAATCTAACAGGGGGCTATATGTTATTGACCCTTACAAATATGTACTCCAGTCAACACCATATACAAGTCGAACGTGATCGACTGAGTGGATCGACCTAGCACAAAGTTGCATAAGATTTACGTCAATTGCACGAAGCTCTCTTGGAGAGATCATGCCTGAACTCAAATCCAGTAACTTAATTCCATACCTAAGACGTGGCACAAGTAGCACGATCCCGAATTTTACGAAATCCAATCCCTAATCATCTATAAATGGGATGCATTGTTGTAAAAGTATTCAATGTGCTACTCCTAATCACTTTTTCTAGGCTATACAGAGTATGAACACTTGCAACCTTTCTCTTGTTATTCTTACCTCCGGTTTCTAAATTCTCTTCTTGTTGGCTTCATTCGATTCGATTCGATTCTCTTAGTTATATTTTATCTACTGATTGATTCGGTCAGGTTCGATAAATTTCATTTGAAAAGAGCAGGCTGAAATCATTGTACACCTACCTCTCTTTTTAGGACACTAATCGATAGGTAGTTCTAGTCTGACCTACGTATAAGTAGAATGTTTTATATCATATTATTATCGCTTCTCCTCTCCTTAATCGCATGTAACCTCACCCTAAGGAAATAAAGTTACACCTAAATATAATTTAGCAATACTGATAATCTTTTAAACATATCAGGTATACAAAAACCTATAAAATCGGAACAAAATTGTCACCGGTTTAATTCAAGTGGTTACATAGGCACATGAATGTTGTCCAAGTGTCAATATACGATAAATCTTTAATTGCCCGGAAAATATTCGGGGTGATGGTATGATGATGAGTGTGATGACCCATGAGAAAATGAACTTTTTGGAATTATGTTCTTCTTATGAGCCACTTTTTGAGGAAGTAAAAGACAGAGTATAACCTTTTGGAATTTGGCATTATTGACCAGCAAATAGGTCGCTACATGATGCTTCCACGGTTCCACCACCCACTAAAAGGATGGATGTAAATTAAGTCAAGTTTTAAGAAGAAAAATGAAGTAAAGATAACAAGAAGCATCCAAGAAGTTGACTTGCAGAGTCTAATATGATTGTCATAAATGTTACATCTATCATGCTACTATTACTCTATTAGAAATTTAGAATGCTCTATTCAAGTAGAAAATCTCCATCTATATGTCGGATACATATAGAACTAAGTAATAAACTAGATGTAGATTTTAATAGTTGATGACTCAATGAGAAGTTTTTCAGTATGTGTACGACTGTAAGCATAAAGTGTGCATGAAAGTATATATGCTGGTCTGTTTGGCCAAAATATACAAGTTGTAGAGTAGTCCATGAGTAATTAACCATATATATTCGATAGTGGTTGATTGTTACAATAAGATATACTACGGATTATATATATATTATGTGGGGAAATAATGGTGGAGTTGTAATTATTCAATTTGACAAAGTTCAATTTAAAATATAAATAGTCTAGCAAGGAATGAATATTGATCATCCAATTTTCATGTGAAATGAATAGTTATAATAGAATGGAGGTGATGGTGGGCCGGGCGGCAGGCAAGTTAGGAGTTAGATGGCCATAGGTGGTGGCCTGGTGGGGTGGAGTGGAGCTAGTTGGGCTCAAACACTAAATCACTCTCAACGTGATTGTCTCGTTTTTCCTTTTTAGAAGAAGGTGGTTGTCTCTTCTTTTCATAAACCATAAATAACAATTCAATACTATTAGGTACGAGTACGACTTGTGAGAGTTTATCAGTCACTTTATCAGATGATTTTATCGTATTTTCAATATTGGGATACAAGAGGCCATCCGTCTCTTTTCATGAGAGATTATTAACAATCCGTAACCTTATCACATCATTTTGTGAAACATACACCCCGTCTAGTTGTTTTCCAAAATCCTCTCCCACCTAATATTGTGCAATTTCTTCATTTCAGAATGTTTGGAGCAAATAATCGCGATCTTTCTAGGAAGAGTCGTTTCAACTTTGGCTAATCCAATAAGAGTGGTGCCGCCAGAAGAATTGTGGTATCACCAAAAAGAAAAGGGAGAAATGATAATATATTAAGGAAAAGGTGTACCTTAATTTGTCTTTTGTAAACTTTAACTATGTGGTAATGGAGCACCTGAGATGGACCTCCAAGATTCCAGGGAAATATTAAGTATAGTATCTTTGTCTACCTAACACCATCATTAGTATTTTAATTCTATAAATATAGTGAAATCATTATAATTATAGAAAACCACCACCAACTTAAATCATGATAAAAATCTCTTATGTTTTTCGAATCTTGCTATTTTATCACATACGAACATAGTTTTCCTCGCAAATGCCACTGTTACTAGTCGGGCCCACATGTGAGTCCTAATTTTATTTGTTAAACGAGTACATTGATGTAATTCACCAATCTTAACTTTCCCTATTATAAAAATTACACTAGATCCCTCCAATAAACAGGGGTCACTCACTTTGGTCCCTCCGTTTTCAATAATAATACCATAGAACAAGTTTCATAAATCAATTATGTTTTAATCCAAAAGTCAACGGAAGAATCCTACATGGCAGCTAATTAGTGAGGTGGATATTCCGGGAAATGATTTTCCTTATTTTCGTATTTAAATTTATAAAAAAATAAATTGTAATTGACCCCTTTTATTTTATTTCACACTCAATTCATATCCTCAAATTTGTTATGATTCCAGATCGACCCATATTTCTTTTTCCTATTCAATTTCAACAAAAATCATATTGCAATTATACCTTCTCATTCTTCTTCTAAAAAAATTAATTTATTTATTTCCATTTCTTCACTCCCCATTAATGGAGCTGCTCGAGCTCCATTTTTAAGGAGCTTGAACAGCTCAAACAGCTCCTTTAATGGAGATGTTCGATTCCATTTCATGATCCATGGGGTTGTTCTGCTCGAACAACTCCATTAATGGAGCTTGGCTCACTAATTGAGCCCGAATTCGGACTACAAGCTCCACCATGGAGCTTAAAAACTCCATTGATGGAGCTTCAAGCACCATTAATGGTGAGTACAAAAGAAATTAATCTTTTTTCAAATTAGAATTTAGGATTAATGAGGAAGAAGAACTAGGGAACTTAACAAACATGAAGAACTAGGGAACTCAACAAATCGGTTGATGTGCAAGAAGAAGATGAAGAATAGTTAAAGATAAAAAGTTTGATGAAGAAGATGAAAATGAAAGACTAACATTTTGGGTTAAATGTGAAATTTTATAAACTTGACAGGGTCGATGTGCAAAACCTGAAATGAAATTCCATGTGGAAATACAATTTATGACTGGTCAACGCAAAAATTACATTTTAGACTAAAATGTTATTGTTCAAATCAGAGGTATTAATCTGTTACTACGAACTTTATTAAGGGGACCTAGTGTATTTGCCTTTCCGTATTTACATTTTTAGATTGACCATAGTCAATTTAACCCCGAGTTACTCTTAAATTCACAATATTGACATAAAAAGGTCAAATGGAAAGTTGCAATTGGTACGGAGGGAGCATAATTTACCCACACAAGCATTATCCCGCATATGGTTCACAAGCATGATGATCTCGCCGAATTCGATTAAGGGCTCGCCCAAAGGCGGAACCAGGAGTACTGTGGCCTGTGGGTAGTCCACCCCCTACGAGGAAAGAGGAAAATTTTATACTACAGTAATTTTCTTGAAATCCAAGACCGACTCCCACGAGTAGAAAAAATAAAATTATATAAGCAGAATACATGACAAATCTCTATTTTACCTGTCAGAATTTTAATGAATTGAATTGAATGAAATAATGTCTAGGACGAAACCTAAGTAAGGAGTACATAACTTTAAAATCCTTCTGGTACTGAACTTCAATGTCACATTATATTCACACAAAAAAAACAAAAAACACTTTCCTCAATTTCCAGCTTTCTTTATACACCAAGGAATACACCTGTTTGCTCAACAACCCTCATCAGTTCCAGATACACTACAAACTCATCGAAGTTCCTCTGAACTAAATTTGTTCCAGGCTTCCTATCAATTATCAATGATAAGTAGCCGAATGTTAACACCATATGCGAGAGAAAAATCGATAACATCGAAATTATATAACAGATGTTCCAATTATGGAAGATAATAAGCATAAACTAGGAGAGTATTACCTTTAGGATATCAAACACCTTTTCTGCAATATATTTTTGTTGGAGATTGGCTCCTTTTTGTTGAACTTTGTCTGGGTGGACATACAAGGTGGCTTTTCTATACACCTTTTTCACTGAATCAGAAGTTATCATGTCTGTCAATGAAACAGGACGCCAGCCACATTCAGGCCACAAAACCTGCAAAACATCCAATGGCACCATAAATTTTGTATTTTGCTTATGCTCGACCGTTAAAGCCAAAGAGAAACAAAACAAGGACTGCTAGTATGTAATCGGAAATGGAAGCAGACATCTTCACAAACAACTAATTAATAGCTCTCCAACACAACTATTAACTTACAGCTCAACAGCCATCTGTTTTACTTTTACCTCAGCAGGTTAACCAGTGTAATGTATATACAACCAATTAAGAATTTCACATTCACAGCAGTGCATATAGGCTTAATCACACATTGTCTGACAAATTCTGGTAAGTGATCGACCACCCTTAGAGGGGAAAGTTGTATATGACTTGTATCATAGAGATGTAATATACTTTTGTTCAGAAGTAGGGGGGGGGGGGGGGGGGGGTACTAGTAATCATGGCCAAAAAATATGAAAGCGTAGTCTGATTTCACAAAAGAATACCCACTGAAAACAACCGGCGAGTAGGCACAAGACACCGAGTAAAAGTACAAAAATCCTCCACATGTCAGGTTCGGTGATAGTGAAACACGTAAAGATTAATAAGACAAAAAGACTGCATTAATACCTGTTGTAATGAGGACAACAAGGCACGTAAATTGCCCTCTTTCCCCGCAGACCAAAGCTTTATATCTTTTTCCAGTGTTTCTGCAAGCCTCTGTTATCAGAGACAGATTATATCAGAGGAATCCTAAGATAAATGTTGCTGTCTATGATAATTGCACGCACATATCCCATGTATTTACTATTTGTTTCAATCAGACTATGTCTGATTCAACAGGCATATGATTTCACACGGACTATCTACTATTATCCCTACTATTTCAGACTCGAATGATTTGGCACATCCAATAACTTCATTCCATCCAAACAATCTTCATTAATCAGGTTTGCTTGTCTATATGTTAAAGAGTGATGACAGAGAGCGACAATCAACATATCCTAGGCCCCCAACACATAAAGAAGTCCATACTCATAGTTCAAGAGAATGTATCTCCCCAATTATCATTCTTACACGTTTCTCTTCCTGTTCGTACTGGCTCTCAAAATCACGCTGATTCTTTACAGCCAGAGCTTCATCCTGGAAGAAGGAAAAAAAAAAACAATTTCGTAAATACACCAAACTAAAATGTTTCAGCCCAAGTGCACAAAGAATTTCTAAAATACAATAAAAATAAGAGCAAATTTTTTTTTTTACACTAAAACTTTTGGGCTAATTTGAGTTTACACTATAACCTTTTATTTTTCTCATTTTACACCAAAAAGTTTATAAAAAATTTGACTTTACACAAAGGTTGGATGGCTATTAAGTTACCGTTAACTTATTTTTAAATTACACCAAAACCTTTAAAAAACTTGTACTCGCCACCAGAACCTTTCTATATAATAATAATAATAATAATAATAATAATAATAATCCCTCCGTTCTTTTTAAAGGTTTACATTTTGCTATTTCGGGAGTTTTTTTTTAAATTTAACAGGAAACCCACTATCTCTACTTATTAATTTTTAAACTCTCTCTTTCATACTTTATCTATTCTCTCACTTACTTTTCTTATTCTTCATCTTACTTTTTACCACTTAATTAATATTTTATTCCATTTCCTTAAAATTTACACAAAACCAAAAGGTAAACCTTGTAAAAGAACGGAGGGGGTAATAACTATTGTTTTGAAAAATTTAAAATTTTATTCCAACCTAAAGAACACCAGAAGGATTACAATGCGAGTCACAAACCAACAACGACACTTTACTTTACAATCATAAAAGCTAAACAACGAACCTCTTATCCCATATAATTATTGTTGTTGTTGTTGTCGTCGTTATTGTTATTATAGTTGTTATTATTATTATTATGCATTGAACTTAATACCAAAATAAATATTACTTGAGACAATATTAATGAGCATCTATTAAACTTAAAAGAGAATGATCAACTCTTATCATTCACTCCATAAACATGATACACTAATGTATTTTGTATACCAAACACACTTTCTTCCTTTGTTTCCTAAACATAACAATAATTTTCTTGTATGATAAATATATAATTATCTTGTGAATGCCAAATTCCAGAGTATATACACGGATAATAAATGACAAAATTTATTAGTATATTATTTGACATACATATGTTTTCTTCTATTTATAAAAATTTAAGTGTTCGAACTTTCTTAATATTGCATCCCTCCTAGTTGCTTCAATAAAATTACAAAAACGAATGCACCAAAAATATATGCTCGTTCCACATATATGAGTAGCTTTGTGTCGTTTTTTAGATTCAAACGCAGGAAGATACACAATGACAGAGGTACATATGCAATGGCTTGAATCTCTACAATGAACCAACAAATTCAATGAAGAATTTGATCGCAAAAAGAAAAGGTCACGGTGAATATGATGCATAATCCAACCACCACTAGACCAGCAACGCCAAACAATTCATGCGAACAAATATTTTGATAACTCAAACCAATCAAAGGTTGGTGTGATTTAAAAAACTAGAAAAGGGTTTTGGTAGCGGGTGCAAATTTTTGAAAAGGTTTTGGTGTGATTCAAAATACAAACTTAACGGCCATCAATTTTTAGTATAACGTCAAAATTTTGCTAAACATTTTGGTGTGAAATGGAAAAAAAAAAAGGTTGTGGGGTAAGTTCAAAAACGGCAAAAGTTACTAGTGTAAAAAAGAATTTTCTCTAAAAATAATAGTAAATAATAATAATAATAACAAAAAATAATATAATAATAATAATGATAATAGTTTGCAAAAAGGTTGAAACTTGAAAGAGCAAGAGAAGACTCAAAAAAAGATTGTTTTAGTTGCATCTGAGGTTGACTGAACAGGAATTGATTGGTTGTAATGCTATCAGCACTTGATCCTCCAAATATTACATCTTAATATGGCACTTAGATCACAAGGTCTACAACTATATGATACCCTTACTAGAAGAAATTGCATTTTTCCAACGTCTCCCCCGCCTAGCCAGAGGAATGTACCTAGTCGGCTAGTCCTATATTTATAAATGGCTAGACCCAAGGTACAGAAAGACTGTTGCACTAGCATTCCATATAAAAGTTTCAAATGACACATGGTAGCTCATTGGCACTTGGGACTTGGGGGGGGGGGGGGCAAGCACATAAGTAAATACAAGTCACAAGTGAATTACATGTAGTAGGCTAGTAATCTTACCATTCGTTCCTTCACCCTCATATACCGTTTCCACCTAGCTTCTCGTCGTTCTCGAGGCTCTCCGTCGATCTCTTGGAACTCGTCAGTTAAAACCGCATCATCTGCAAGCAGGATAGTAACAGAACATATTACATTATGGAAGACAGGTCTTTTAACATTAACATAAATCACTATAAATACAAAGATAACAAAAGATCCCACTTAATTGATCATGCCAAGTAAAAAAACACTTCTAGGAGGCAACAAAAGTTTGATGCTCAACCACCGACCGGAGAAGCAAGGAGTGTAATCAAGTGAAACCGAATTTTTGTGTATATTAATCGCAAACACACAACCAATAAAAAAGCTGTTATTGTTGGCTAGTTTCTCGAAATTGCTCAATAATATTAAAGACATTCCTGAGAGGAGACAAGAATAAGACAGTCAACTGAAACATGAATCACTAGCGATCACCAGTAACAAAACATAAAAAAGCTGATACTATGTACTCCATTCCAAAACACATGCCACCAAAATCTGCCTTTTCAGATGTCCAAATAAATTCTTCTCATTTCTAAACTAGTAAGTTTCTTCCCCAACGAGTTTAAATTTACATAATATTTTTCATTCTCCTCATTGAAAGAACTTTCCAGTTTTTTTAATCCCTTTTTATCCTTCTTTTTTTTTAATTTATAGATTTGGACTTTTGTTTCAGGATGCAGGGAGTATTAGGATGTAACATTGAGTGATCTTTATACTAGCAGGAACAATCACACGCTTCTTGTAGTATTAAACAGCTTATATACTCAATATCGCCAAAATGTTGCCTTACAGAGTAGAAGATGTTATCAACGTAAATAGCAGTACTAATTATTCTTGTTTCATAGTTTATGCTGCATATTGCATCAAAATAGTTTTAAGAGAATAATTTCATAGGTATTCTATGCTTGCTGCTTAGGTTATAAGATAAATAGATTTGTCATAGTTAATCAAAGTAATTTATCCAGATCTGAAGCATGCATCACAACTAAGGAAGCATTGTGCAAGTTTCTCATGGAGTTACCATCCCAAAGATTGAAGACTGGAGATGGCGTAACTGAACGCTTAACCGTCCGCACATCTGGAGGTGGCACATTGAAGACTGTCGATGGCCTAACTGAAGGCCTAACCATTTTCGCGCCTGGAGATGGCACATTGAAAACTGGAGATGGTGTAACTGAACGCTTAACCGACCGCGTGTCTGGAGGTGGCACAGGCTTTTGCCCTTGGTTGGAGAAGAAATCAAATTCTGAACCCTGAACAGCAGAACAACAAATCAATTCGATACTCTTAAAAATCAGAATGAAGCAAATATACAGTTTAATGTTCTACCTGGGCAGTTGCATTTTTGACATTACCCTCTTGCCACATATCATCAATGTTTACAGACTGACTTGGAGATTTACTTTGATTATTGAAGAAATCATCTAGATCGTCCAGTGAAACTTGCTTGGAGTCTTTTGCTTGATCTTGAGCAAAGAACTGAAGAGGATCGTCGTCAACAATCACGCCAGGGTGATTTGGCTGGCTATTTGACTCTGAAGATGGGTCTGCCTTCGTGTGTTTACTGTTAACCGCAACAAACAAGGGGCATATTCATATACAGAGGATAAGGGCCTAAAAGAAAATTTTAAAAAGTTCATAGCCTCTCAGTTTCTACATGAACTTCACAGAATGCTAAAGAGGAATCATAAGATTACGAATGTGCCATACTGCCAAAGAACGCCCAGTTATGTTATAAAAAATAGTCTCTTTTTCCTCTTGTAAGAGCTTTACTCGAGCATATCAAGCTAATAATACATATTAAATAGTAAAACAAAACCAACTTCACAGAGTGCTAAAGAGCTATACTAGAACATAACAAGCTAATACTACATAAAACAAAACCAGCTTCACAAAATGCTACAACGCTACATTAGAGCATAACGAGTTGGTACTATATAAAACAAAACCAACAACGGAATGCTAAAGAGCTATATTAGAGATCATAACAAACTATTACTAAATTATTACCAACAACTTCACAGAATGCAAAACAAGCTAAGACTACTGAATAATTCAAAACCAGCTTCACAAAATGCTCAAGAGCTACACTATAGCATAACAAGCTACTACTCAACAAAACAAAACGAATCAATAAACAATCATCATAAGCTTAAAAAGCAAGCATTACCCTTGATTGGAAGAGTCCAGGCCAAATCCAGGTATCAAATCCTCATAGCCAGAGCCCTTCTTGTCCACTGTTTTAGTAGGTTTGGGTCCCAAAATCCCAAACACATCATCATGAACAACTTCACTATTCAATCCAAGCAAATCATCATAGCTATCGGAAGCTACAGAAGCTGAATTAGCACTAGTCCTCACCCCACCGAAAATATCAAAATCATCATTACCGCTACTGAAAGCTACCGAACCAGAATTAGCACTAGTCCTCACCCCACCGAATATATCAACATCATCGTTCCCAAAATAAGTCTGCGTCTGCGATTTCGCCGTGAAAAAACCGTCTAGATCATAGGAAGAGGAGCCTACAGTATTGGAGGTGTTAGCGGGGGTAAAATAGGAAGGCTGTTTAGGTTTCTGCTTGAGCTTGGACAAGGGAGCTGATCGGTCAGCGGATTTGAATCCGTGATATTCATCTACCAAAACTCCAAATTGGTCCATAATTGGAATGATCGAACAGCTTGCCTTGTGTATCGTAAAAGATCAATTCACGGAAATGGTGGATCAATTGAGAATTTGAGATTTGAGAAGAGAATATTGGTTCAGGAATTGATTGATTGATGAAAGAGGGAGAAGGACACCTAAATTCTCTGAAAACCGAAATGCGCGTATTGTTGTGTCGGTTGGCAGAAGGAAGAAGAAGAAGCTGTATTGAATTATTTTTGTATTTATCTTTTTTACTTTTTGTATGTACTGTCATTAAATGTTTGGTTGGTTTTGAATTTTGATTGAATAATGGTGGAAGGTGGACTGGTTCAAGCTAGATGATAATGGCTAGCTGGGAAGTGTTCAATGATTCACAACTCAGCAGATGTGCTCACTCTACGTCTTTTTACCTAACCCGCTACGTTTTCTCGGGTTTAGTATATACTATGACCTACATTTATTTTCAACGATTATATCTTCGATATTATAAAGATGGAAGGTGATACATGGTGAGTGTAACCAAGAAGACACAGTCGGATCAACGGTGTGTTAATATATAGCAAAGTTACGACGAGGATCAACTATTATTTTTTGAATTAGATTTTTCGTGAGATCGTCTCCCAGAGAAGTGGATCAAATAGTGCAGGCTTCCATACAAGCTTCGTTTGTAATACAGAGATAAAATATTCATATTAAACCATATCAACATATTACACTCAATGGTTGAATCTAAACATGTAACATTTGTAGTTAATTAGGTGGTGTTTATCATACATTTTCGAGATACAATATGTACCAATGAATATACTTAGGCTCTGTTCTTTTCAACTTAAAACTCATTCGATTCGATTCGATTATTCGATTCGATTTAGTTCGATTCTGCTTATATTTTATCTACAATTTAGTTCGATTCAAGAATTTGATGAAAAGAAGCGTAGACCCTGAATTTGGATAAGTATGCCAATTCCAAAGCATTTGAAGGCATATACAGTTTACCACATGCATACCAAATATTATAAATTTTGAAAAGATTTGCACCGCAATTTTAAGAAGGTAGTGTTAAATTGAAAGTAACATTATTATACTAATTGAAAAAAATCAAGTAATTTTTTTTAATATAAACACGATTGCTCTCTTTATATAACAAATGTTGATATCGATTTAAAACCACCCTTTTTAAAAAGATTGCATCTAGTTTTTCAAGCTAACTCATAATTGTAATGAAAAAATAAAACGAGAAACATGTGCAGAATGTTTCTAGTTTTTAACCCATTGAAAATTCAATGATGCCTGAGGTGTCATAGTGATGGGTACCAACAACAACAAAGTTTAGCCATACAGCTTGAAGATTCATACAAAAAACTTCTAGTCTACATAGCTATATCAAGATCCTCTCAGGTATTATACTGACGAGTCCGATAAAACGCTGGTGGGTTTCCAAGAGCAGGTCCTCTACTGTACTAACGCCAAATCAATAGCGTTTAGCTTTAGATTCACCTTTGGACACTATCATTCCCGAAAGCTTGTTCACCTCGTATAGTAGCCCAACAGAGAAGAGAAAGCTGCATATCCAAAGCCATCATCAGTCCATATAACGAAAAGTCCCGTACTGGAGTAAACTATAATATGATCAATAGGAGTATTTAGTAACGTAAGGAAAATGTAATACCAGGTTGTGATACAAACTCTGTGAACGGTGCTAGCAGCTATAAGTGCCACCACTTCAGCGATGATAACTGAGAGCCATGAATGAGGAATACTAATTAGTTAAAAAAAAAAAACCAAATCAGCGTTTCACTAACTATTGGAGTCGAGCATTATCAGCATTAGGATATCACTCTAAGCTCCTTATTTGACCAAATGATCGACTGATTGCTACATAACATTAGTCAGCAGTATAAGCTATATATGTATGCGGATAAATGTCCTTTTGGCAATGATCGGGTAGCTGCTGAAAATATTTTCTACGATCCACTAAAGAGGTCATTCGGATAGCTTTAAAGCCCGATAAGAGGATAAAAAGGGCTATTATGCCGAACCTTGAAGCCCAATACATTCACTTCATAATATTTTCTAATCCGCTAACAGAAAGTTTCCTTTTACCTTTGATCCCTTGAAGAGAAATCTTTCATTGAACAATGAAATGAGTCTCTTTTCCTTGATTCAAAGTCCTTTGGGACACTCCCCCGATCCAAGTTGTACCTTTTCTTGATTTTTTATATAGTCTAAGCACTGAATGTCTCTCATTACCCAAAAAAAAAAAAAAAAGACTTGAAATGGCAAATATTGCATTTTGTAGTAGATTGAAATCACACATGTTCTAATCTAGAAATTAATATAACTTGAGGATTGAGGTAATGTCTAGGTGAGAGGGTTCTACGAAGGAGCAATGTGCTTTATCACAATGAGTTTTAGGTTTCGCAACGCTATGGAGTTCTGGAGTAAATTGTGCTCTTACTTGGATAATTCTTCAGTTATTCTCAAGTATCGAGGCGAGAAAAACACACTCAATGAATCCAGAAATCATCTGTAGATATCATATCCGAGATCATTCCATGTGACATAATTATTATTCCGCTCCTAAATTACAAGATAAAGTGAAAGGGAAGTTTATCTTATTCTACTATCACCCAGGTACCAGCCACCACACTCAAAAGGCTCCTAAATGTTTTAACTCTGACGAGGCCAAGTCACCACATACAAGGTCAGGTTAGTACACTGTTCACACAACTCATAAGACCAGGTAGACTTGTCTGCCTACTATTGGAACTGAATCACACAAGTACCAGAATACATGTGTTTAAAATGGGCACAGATAATGTGCTGGTGAAGGTTCAAGATGTCAGCGGCAGAAAGATCCCTTCTCTTCACAGCCATTAGCATGTACCATTTAAGACTAGAAACCTACTGCTGAAACTAAATGGAAATATGATGGATCACGATCACAATACTGAGACTATTTCCACTTTTGTTAAATTTGTAACAAGAAAATATCCCTGTGAGGCTGTGACACTTCTCATATACCAGGGTGGACCAAGTTGCACCAATAAAAAGAATAAAGTGTCGGATTGCAAAAGGGAAGTCTAAGAACTTATGTGTCTTCAGCATCATTTCTATTCTAGCATTAGCAAGTGGTAAAATATAAAACAGAGTGCCACAGCATAAGCAAAGAGAATAATGGGACTAACCAGCACCCCATCCAGTCTTGGCACCACATGTTTCCTGATAGTTACCAATGAACTGTAAAAATAAAAAATTAAATTAGGGGCAGAAAATACAGCCAAAAAGTTATGTTACTTGGATGATTAAGCACGGAAACACAGACGGAATACATCGCTAAACAAGCCAAAAAAGTAACAAGAAACGATAAGTTTAGCATAAAGAGGTCTGAACTCTGAAATCTTTCATTTCTATAGTGAACATACTAGAGCGACAACTCTGAGTACAAAGAAGAACATGATGTCCATGATTTTCGTCATTTTCAAATTTCAGGAGTTCTCTGCCGATGACGTTTAGTGGGAATTGCATTCCATGTATTTGGAGTTGAGATCCCAGAGAACTTGCTTTAATATATTGTGCTGACTTAGATAAAAAAAAAGGGAAACAAACTTGTCTTTACATGTACCATAAATCTATAGGGTTGTCAGATTTGAAGTCGTTATCAATGTTTCTCTTGGATTTATCCCGAGTATATCCACTCCATAGTCATATAATACTTCATTGTAAACGCTTTTTAAGTTAATAAATTTTTTTGCCGTTTCAAAAAAATATATAATACTTCATAAATGCACTGTGCAGGAATCAGTTTATATGCCTAGTTGAGTTAGTGAGTGTATATCTTACGTACATCAATAGTCAAAGTGTTAAGATAGGCTAAGCTCCATCAATTTTGGAAAGCACTTCTCTTTCTTCAATTTTAGAACGACTCATGCTGTCATGTCAGAATAATTACATTGGGTTTGCTTCCTTAGCAACATAACTATCTTAACTAAAAGCACCTGATGAGGATAGAAAGGCTGGAATTTAACAATACCGTTTTAGACTGACAGTTAACCCATTATTAGTGTCAATAAGTATATACATATTCCTTCAACGCATTGGTTTTTATGTGAGCCCACCAGTCACGTGTCTATCTACCAGCTCACTCGGAAAACTCATTTATTACTACAAGCCCATCTTATCTTATTAAAGCAACACACCGTGGATATAGGCTTCTATGTATTAGTATTGGAGGAAAGACAAATCCCGTTACACAAAAATATGTTTTGACCAACTGAAGTGACTACCTCCATCCAAAATACCAACTACCCATAAACCGGGGGTAAAAACAACACGAACACTACCAAATATATATGATTAGATTGCAAAAGGTGAGTTACTTACGTACACAAAGACAAAACTACGAGCATAAGGAACATTAAAAGGATAGATTCTCTTACAGTCAGAAGCACTAAAAATATGATAGAACTGGTGAATCCTCCAAGAATAGTAAAAAGCTCCGAAGATGCCAACTTTGCTCTGTACACTTCTTGTAGAGAAAGAGTGACAACAAACAGAAAAAACGAATAGAGCATCGAACTCCCTGCTGCGGCCATCTCAGTGATACGACACTGGAAAACAGCAGCAGTAACAACAATGTCAAAAAATCACCCAAAAAGGAAACATAAGAGGTAAATTGTATGTCAACAGAAACATAATAAATACATTCAACAAACAGGAAGAACAGATATAGGAAATATATAACAATCAGGCCTTCTAGGTCTAGTAAACATCATTTGGCATGACATGAAGAAAAAGTTTTGACATATCACATGGCAAGAAGAAGCTTCTCACACATCACTGAAACTCGCATCTTCCGGTTAAATTTAATCATCACTGCTGGACTAATTAGTTGTAAATCAACTACTACATTATAATTCATGCCACGATATTGAGAAAGGTTAAAAACCTGAAGCAAATAATGATACAAATTGAGCAAATGCATCTAGCTTCTGCACATCTGAGTAAAACTTACAGCAGAAACCTAATATTGTTGATAAAATCAGCATCAAATACAACAATCAATCGAATTTGAAAAAAAACCCAAATTTGCTGATTTACCAAATGTTCGGGACAATCACGTTGATCGATACGGCTTACACTAAAAATGCATCGGAAGTAGAAAACTGAAATACCGAAATCGTGAAATGGAGACGAAACTCACCAAAGATGAAGACTGATTTCCTAGCTGATGAGTGACGACGAATCCTGGATCAAAGGCGTGTAGAGAAGAACCCTTTTAGTTTTAGCTGAATTTTAGAGTGGTTTAGACTTTAGATTTCCTCTCGTCTGCGCTTCTATTGTAAAATGCACATAATCGCGTTTTGGAGCTATTACTGTAAAAACTAGAAGTTCTACACAAATGTTAGTAATTTTCACCTTTTGTTGCCCATGAGATTTTGACTTACATCTCAAAACGCGTAACGCCCTGAAGTTTTAGATAGTTAAAGGGGTTGAGAACGTTACACATACTAACAAGTTAATCATACTTGTACATCAGCAAATATTAGGATGAATGCCTCACTAGTAGGGTTGTCAAAGTGGGTCTAATAACTGGACACAAATTTGATTCGGATCCAATTGATTCACATAACTAGTTCTGACTTGATCCAAAACCAACATATAACTATTTGGTTTTCATAACAAATAGATCCACTAAATGATTCATATGGAACCATAAATGAGTCACTCATTGACTGACTCATCTTGGATCCACATAGAAAACCTTAAAACATATAAAAAAAATTTATATCAATCAAAACTAAAAAAAATTGGGGTGGATATGGCTCTACCTCATCCCCTTGGGAACCCAAAACAAAATATGTCACTAATATAACTTTGGATCCATGATGGTTCCCAAGTGGTTTTATCATGAATCTTATTTAAATTCAAATCTGAATCCGAATCAATTTTAAAATCACAAAAATGATCAATTTAGTATTCGAGTCATTCTTTAGTCGGAGTTAATAATGAAGCGATTCAAATCCGATTTGAAACTTAAAATTGATAGGGCCACTTACTACTAAGCTTTCCGGTGCACACACGATGTAAGGACAAAGTATGTTGAAAAGACATGTGTTGGTACAGTGGAGTCATCATCTGATCTGAAAAACTGCTCATAAACAACTGCGTTAGTCGAAGTGGTCGAGAATCGATCAATTAATGGTCAAGTCGTGACACAAAAGCTTTTATAAGAAATTATACATAAAAATTAATAGAAAATTGAAAGTAATAAAAGGAAAAGATCGTCATGTAAATTGGTTACCTTGAATCAAAAGTTGCTACTATGCTGATAGGAGATCATGTTTAGTTCACTCAACAATCAATCTCACGAGTCTACTGTGGAGAGAGGGGAAGAGAGTACTCATGCATTTAAAGTATACTTTGCATTCTCTACTTACCATATGTATCCACTAGTTATCTGTGACACGAGGTCCCCGCGTGTAATATTTTAAATATTTTCTTCTTTGAGAATATAAATGTATACTTACATTTCGTTTAATATAAATTTAAAAATTATTGAATTATATAACACAATACTTGAATTATGTGATATGTTAATTTTTTTTTATGTAACATAAGACATTTTCTAAATGTGAAAGGGGTGAAAGTAGAACCAAAACTATTTTTTAAAGTCATATAGCAATTTGTGTATCATGAAATCATTTGATATAATTTTTTTTCATTAAAAGTAACGGTTGGTGTAGAGTTTTTTTCAATTTCTTTTTATATTTTTTATTTATTAACCTATTTTCATGTAACTTCTTTTTTGGTAGTAATAACTACCTAGTTGAGTTTGCTTAGGATAATAGTATAGATTCTCAGAACTAACAATAAGTTGTCACAATACCACTTATCAACCCACCCGCAAGGGTAGTTCAGTTGGTTAAAAGGGATGAGAATAACCTCTTGGTCATGAGCATCTATCAGTTCCTTGTAAGTGCTTTTACCTCCACATGGAGATTTCAATTTCGTGAAGTTGTTACCAATTCGAATGTTTCATCACTCCTGATTTTTAATTGATCAGATATGTGATATGTTTAGGATTGGAAATTATTTCTAACTGATTGAGTTTGACTTGAATTTGGTGCTGCATGTGTGGTGGGTAAATGGACTACCTGTAAGTTTTCTGGTTTTGATTTCTCAGATTGTAGTAGGACGAAGCGGTACTGAAATGCTCACCAACGAAGCTGGTGAAGTTACTTAGGTATAAATGGTGGATGTTTTTAATATAAATTTTCTATGTTTTAGTAAAAATTGTTTACGTTGTTCGTTGTTGCTGGTTTAGTTTTTTTGTATAAATTGTTTATGATTTACTATAAATTGTCTTGTTTTTTTTTATAAATAGTCTATGTTTTAGTAGAAATTGTCTATGTTGTTCGTTATTGTTGGTTTAGTTTTTTTTTTTTTTTTTAATAAATTGTCTAGTTTTTTGTATAAATGGTCTATGTTTTAGTAGAAATTAGTTTTTTTTTATTTATAAATTTTCTAATTTTTTTTATAAATGGTCTATGTTTTAACATAAATTGTCTATCTTATTCGTTGTTGCTGGTTTAGTTTTTTGTATAAATTGTCTATATTTTACTATAAATTGTCTAGTTTTTTGTATAAATGGTCTATGTTTTAGTAGAAATTGTCTATGTTGTTCGTTGTTGCTGGTTTAGTTTTTTTTGTATAAATTGTCTATGTTTTACAATAAATTGTCTAGTTTTTTTGTATAAATGATCTATGTTTTAGTAGAAATTGTCTATGTTGTTTGTTGTTGCTGGTTTAGTTTTTTCGTATAAATTGTTTATGTTTTACTACAAATTGTCTAGTTTTTTTGTATAAATGATCTATGTTTTAGTATAAATGGACTATGTTGTTCATTGTTGGTAGTTTAGTTTTTTTTGTATAAATTGTCTATGTTTTACTATAAATTGTATAGTTTTTTTGTATAAATGGTCTATGTTTATGTATAAATTGTATATGTTTTTTTTTATGTTTTTGTTGTATGTATTAAGTTTTCGTAAAAAGGGTGGTCGAACAAAGAAATTGATTGGTCACAAAAATTGAGACGTTGTGGAAGAAGGGGTCGACGAACAAGTCAAGAGTGTGAAGAAAGCTATTCTGTAGATGTATTAAATGTTTTTGAAAAGACATGCATTTTTAGAGGTTGTAAATTTTTGATTTTTTTAAATTGTTTTGTGTATTGAAATTTATTGGTTGACGAATGAAATTGAAGTTTATGTTTATTTTTCTAAATATTGTGGTTTGATTGGATAAATAGTTATTACTAATGTGTGCATGCTAAACATAGACAATTTCACGATAAACATAGACAATTTGATGATAAACCTAGACAATTTGATGTAAAAATCAACATATGTGAATTTTGATGAACATTGATGAGCTGAGTAAATTGTCTAATTTTTAGGGTAAATTGTCTGTTTGGTATAGAGAACTTTCAGGACTCCTCTCCAATATGTAAGGGTCTCGCAATACGGAGTCAGCAATCAAATATACCCTTGAATTCATTATGAAATTGTAGCACATAAGTACCAAAACACCCTTTATTAATCTGTCCCACCAATTTCGCAAGTCATTCGATAGCATCCACAAAAATTGGATTAGATCCTCGTGGGCTTTGTTTGCTTACTCCCAAAACTGAACTGTAAAAACTGTAAACTGTAAAATACACCCATTACATTACAGAAACACCAAATTCACTTTGCATTTCTGCTATCAAAATCAACGAAAAGCTTCTCATTCAATCGATGGTGGCATGGCAACACCACTGTGTTACAGTTGCTTGTGCCACATGAACCAAACGCTGTCGTCCTGTCACCAGCTGCGATGTGTCAAGCTATCAGGTTTCGATTCGTTGCTACCGAAGAAGAAGAAGCAGTTGGGACCTAAACGCCGTCGTTTTGGATTGGCTGTCACTGCTCAGCTCTCTGGCTCCTTGTCCATTAACATCGGATTGGATTCTGAGGTTTTTCAAGTTTTCCCTGTTTACTCCTATTTTTTGTACATGATTGTGATTAACGGTTTTTAATTAGTCGATTAGCTATTGGCATGGCTTTTGATTTAGCTTGCTGGAATTTAGTAATTTTGAGATGTCATGTCACTGAGGTTCAGTAATTAGTACTGATAGAGAAGAAAAAAGACCGCAATTATTGCTTAATTGGGCTATTGAGTTTGATTTGATGTATAAATAGAAATGATTTGGATTATGTACCTTAAATTTGTAAAGTGGGAAATTTGTGTGATACTACTCGATCGCAAGAGTTCATCATTCGGTTCCTGAAATGAGATTATATGAATTATGTATCTGGGAATTGGAGTACTACTCCTCGATCATAGTTGTGCCTTTACATAATCTAGATTGCTAACATGTGAAATTTTATGTACTGTGAGACATGTAAAAGCATATTCAATGAGGCGGAAGAAATGAAATATTAAGTTATTTAGGGAGCTTTTGTTATGAAGCTTGAATCTTGTTATTGTTGCAATCTTTCTTCAAATGGATAGAAAGCAGTATTTTGTTTTCTTTGATGTAATTATCATCAGTATTTTTCATACACTGAGTGGTGGGTACTTGTATCTACACATTTGATGCAGTTATCACCAGTATTTTGGATGACTCATTTGCCACTTCTTTTTATAAATTAACTTTTCTTTTCTTTTTTAAACTTGAAGAGTGGTTATTCAAATGATTCGTCACATTTGCAATGGATTGGACCACTTCCTGGAGATATTGCAGAAGTGGAGGCTTATTGTAGAATCTTCAGGGCAGCAGAACGTTTTCACAATTCGTTAATGGATGCATTATGCAATCCACTGACTGGAGAATGCACTGTTGAATATGACATGCCTATGGAGGATAAATCGATGTTGGAAGACAAAATAGTATCGGTTCTTGGTTGTATGGTATGCCTCCTAAACAAGGGAAGGGAAGATGTTCTTTTAGGACGAGCATCCATGATGAGTTCGTTTCGTGATGTTGATCGGGCTTTATTGGATCATAATCTCCCCCCACTAGCAAATTTTCGCTCCGAGATGAAAAGTTATTGCGAAAGTTTGCATGTCGCCCTTGAGAATTATTTGATACCAGGTGATGACCGGAGTTTGAATGTCTGGAGAAAACTGCAGAGACTGAAAAATGCATGCTACGATTCTGGATTTCCACGAGGGGATTCTCAGCCTTGTCCGACACTGTTTGCAAATTGGAGCCCTGTTTACTTGTCTGCCTCAAAAGATAAATTGCAAGCAGAAAATATGGAGGTTGCTTTTTGGAAGGGTAGCCAAGTGACAGAAGAAAGCTTGAAGTGGCTCCTGGAAAAAGGATTCAAAACAATTATAGATCTCAGAGCAGAGACAGTGAAGGACAATTTTTATCAAGTGGTTCTGGATGAAGCTGTTTTGTCTGGGCATATTGAACTGATTAAGCTTCCAGTTGAAGCTGGTACTGCACCTTCAGTTGAGCAGGTCGCCCAATTTGCTGATTTGGTTTCAGATTCTGCCAAGCAGCCACTATTTGTTCACAGCAAGGAAGGAAGACGAAGAACCTCTGCTATGATCTCCAGATGGAGGCAATATGTTGATCGTATAGCTTCTTCTAATCAGCGAGTCGGCAGCACTGACCCTGCTCGAGAAACTCAGCAAGTTATAGATTCCAATTTATCATCCAATTCAGAGAGTGAGTCATCTGATAAAGTAAATGGGTCAGTTCAACAAGGATCTGATGATTCCTTTAGTCCCCCAGCAGAAAGTGTATCAATCAGTACTAAAGGGACCCATAATGCTACAGGAACAAATTCGCAGGCTGCTGATCTTGCTGGCGATTGTAAAACATCCCCAGCATACTTCAATGAACATGTGAAACCATTAGAGTCTCAAATGCCTCCGTGTGGTGTTTTCTCCAGAAAAGAGATGTCGAGATTTTTTGGGGCTAGGAAGATTTCACCAGGAACGTATTTCAGCTATGAACGCACTAGATTGGACAAGATGTCTGCTTTAACATATAAATACAATGGGACAGTGCTGAAGGAAGGAGCAGAACCTAAGCTAAACCTCTATGAAGAAGGAAATGCGGATGTAACAGTTGACAACATATACTCATCTTCGAAGCCTGAAAGCAGTGGGCCATATAAAGATCTGACTGTTCCTCCCACTTCCACGGCTCGTATGGATAAATCCAATAATGGTGTTGCATTTGATAAGAGTAAGGAAAATGGCTCAATAAACACAGGCAATGGACGAACTACGAGTCTTATATCACCTTTAGTCACTAGAGAGCCTAGAACTGATGTTGAGAGCTATCTCTCCTCAGATGATGAAAAGTTGGAGGTGCTTCAAGAAAATATGTGTGCTTCTGCAACGGGTGTTGTGAGAGTACAGTCAAGAAAGAAAGCTGAGATGTTTTTAGTTCGTACAGATGGGTTTTCATGCACCAGAGAGAAGGTCACAGAATCTTCCCTAGCATTCACTCATCCTAGCACTCAGCAGCAGATGCTTTTATGGAAATCAGCACCTAAGACTGTTCTGTTATTGAAGAAGCTTGGTCAAGAACTCATGGAAGAAGCTAAGGAGGTAATGTTGCCCAGCTTTCTTTAGGCTAGTTCTGAGATAAACCATGTTACATAGCTTCCGCATTTCATGATTTTCTGCCTGGTAGTTACATAATTTACTGCATAAAACAGTAAATAACGGTGATTTGTAATTGTTATGCCTCTGACCTAAACCTTGATTATGCTGTTCTGTAAACATTACTCTCCAGAATGTGCCAACTCCGGGCGTTGATTTCATACTATGTGAACCACTTGAAGGCGTCTTTCCATATTAACGTCTTCAAGTAATCCACCTAAAGGCGTGCTATTTATTTTCTCCAGGTTGCCTCTTTCTTATATTACCAAGAGAAGATGAATATTCTTGTTGAGCCTGAGGTTCATGACGTTTTTGCTAGAATTCCTGGATTTGGGTTTGTTCAGACATTTTATAGTCAGGATACAAGGTGCTGAAGCCAGTATTCATAATTTTGTATTTTCAGAGGAAGCTCTTACTCCAGTTTGTATGCTCATTTCTTTGTGTGTCCCTAGTGCAGTGACCTTCATGAGAGGGTTGATCTTGTAGCTTGCTTGGGTGGGGACGGGGTCATACTTCACGCATCAAATTTATTCAGAGGTGCTGTTCCACCTGTTGTGTCATTTAATCTTGGGTCCCTTGGTTTTCTTACTTCCCACACCGTACGTCTCCTGATTCAATAGTTGAAATCAAACTTCCAAGCACATTATATACTTTTTTCTTCCCTTTCTTGACTCCTATAACTGGTATGTACAGTTTGATGATTACAAGAATGATCTAAGGCAAGTGATTCATGGTAACAACACAACCGATGGAGTTTATATTACTCTGCGAATGCGCCTCCGTTGTGAAATATTCCGGAAAGGAAAACCAATGCCCGGAAAGTTATTTGATGTCCTCAATGAAGTTGTGGTTGATCGTGGTTCGAATCCATATTTGTCGAAAATTGAATGTTACGAACATGATCGCCTGATAACCAAGGTACATAAGTTCATCTAATAGTAGCAAATTTATGCCACTACTTTTGTGCTTTGTTGATTGACATTCTTAAACCATATTACTGTTAGCTTTCCCTGTGAAGTTAATGCATGTTGTTATTCACTAGGTACAAGGTGACGGAGTTATTGTTGCAACACCCACTGGAAGTACAGCTTATTCAACTGCTGCCGGAGGTTCTATGGTGAGTTTGCAATCGCACTAAGCCAACAATCAAGTCTTTTTCTTGGGTTTCGTATCTTTAAATTTGTTGCAAAAAAGGACCAATGTCAACGTTCCACCCCCTCCTGATAAACGAAATAAGCACAAGAAGATGAAAATGTAAAACAGGACCCTATAATGGCTTGGTGTACCATTTGGACCAATTATACTCATGTCCTAGAGTCATAGCTTGATTAATGCATACCATGTAATGGTAGTAGAAGCCCTGGAGGCTTAACAAACCGAAGCAATTGCTTGGAGCATCATTTATGTTTTTACTATATAAGTATATAGTGTCAATAATAATCATGGCTTGATCCAGGAGGTAATTTAGCTGGCTCGACGTTTAAATATATAATAATTCTGTAATAAGATATGTGACTGGTAGCAAATCAAGTTAGAAGAGATGAAATGACATTAAAAAGCAGACTTGATGGGCAAAAAGGGAAAGAAATGGCATCAGGAAGAAAGTTGGAAAGAGAAGTATAGCATAAAAATTGCATTAAAAAAGAGAATAAATCAACATGGATAGGTCTCCAACTGTGACATGAAGGTACAAACGGATACTTCTCCACTAAAAGTCTGAACTGCAAGGTAACATGTTCAGTAGAATGTACATGCCTGTATTAGATAAAACTCTGGTAGTGTACTACTATAATGGTGACTGAGCCTTTGCCAGCTGGGTCGACTGACCCGGTCTGGGTCCACCACTGGCTTGATCTAATATGCATACCAATATATAGTAAAGTAGCCCTAGAATGCTGTACTCAGGAAGCTTAACAAATCGAAACGATTGTGTGGAGCATTGTATATGTTTTAGTATATAGTTCATTCTAAATATTTCATGGATTTTTTGTAATATAATGTTATGGAAAGAAAACTAACAAGCTCAATGCTGTTGCTGCACCGTTGGAGTAATTCTTTTCAATATGCCGTGCCATTCGTAAAAATTGAATTTAACAAATAGAACTAAAGAAGGCTATTCCTTGTCCAGGTACATCCCAATGTTCCATGTATGCTCTTTACACCAATTTGCCCGCACTCTCTCTCGTTCAGACCTGTCATACTCCCAGATTCCGCTCGACTGGAAATGAAGGTATCATCTTCTGAGACCAATTAAAATATTGTTGTTACCTATATTCTGAGTTGGGAAGAACTTCAAATTTGTTTAGCAAGATTCTGTATGGTTTATTAGAAGCATGTTATGTTCCTATATTTGTGGTTATGCTGGAGAAAAGGAAGCAGCATTAACCAGCTATCTCAAGGTTAGAAAACAACACCAGTGGCCAGTGTTTAATCTAACTGAACTTCCCATGGAATTATTTCCATTAATATAAGCACAAATTTTGGTTTTTCTGGTACTTCAGTACATCCACACTTAATAATCTGGTACCCTAACAAATCGTTTGCCCCTTCTCTTTATTGTCATGTCAATTTAATGAGAAGTCTAAGGTGGTGTTTGTCTACCCATGAGATACTTTTTTTGGCAATTCTTCGATTCATATGTAACGGTAAGACATTTTTTTCAGAAATTTTATGTAATTAGACTGGATTGTAAAATGTTGAACACTCTTGGTAAGTGGATTATGATGTTCCCTCATCAATTCTGATTCCATTTGGATCTATGGACTTAACCATAAGATGACAAAATAAGCCATGAATTCTAAGAACAACTAGGGGGCCTTTGTCAAGGACTGGACATTGGAATTGCAACTTGCGCGCGCTAGCAAGTTCAATGGGGGGTGATCTTTTGGAGTTAACCAGGGTTAAATGATGAACTATTTGAAAATAGGATTAAGGATCAGCAACACTTCCAAAAATTAATCATATGGCCCTTTCTTCGATGGGCCCTGAATGATATGCTAGACCTGTGTTGTTCTTGCTTGGTGTACATTTGCATATGTACTTACAATTATGCACATTCACGAAGGTTTGAGTTCTATAAGAAGCCAAGCTTTTTTATCCTTTCATTTGCTTTTTTCCCTGCATTATCTTTCTTGAGATGTATTTTGCACAGGAAGTTGACCAAGATTTTACTATACTCAATTTTCTTAAATTCAAACTTGATGTAGCCTGGATAACCCTAATATCAAGCCACAACAGTGTTTAGACTACACCCTGAGTTCATTTATTTCAATGACTCAAGAAATCTAACTCGAGATGTTTAGTATGCATATAAAGAGCTTGTCTTTTCCCTTCTTACTTTAAATCAGATTCCAGAAGATGCGCGTAGCAATGCTTGGGTCTCATTTGATGGGAAGAGAAGACAACAACTCTCAAGAGGAGACTCAATTCGAATATCCATGAGCCAACATCCGCTCCCAACCATTAACAAGTGCGACCAAACAGGCGACTGGTTTAGAAGTTTGATTCGTTGCTTGAACTGGAACGAAAGACTAGATCAGAAAGCCCTTTGAGGGTCATATAGTATACTTACCATTTTCTGCTCATGTATATACTACTGTACAGTACAGCTTATAGCTCAAAGGTATACTTGTACTATAGATTGCTTGCTCAGTCCAGAAAGAGCACTGTAAATGGCTATAATTGAGCCCATTTGTACATAATCACATGCCTTATATTGTGTGAAGATGTACCACATTCTTATATTTGAAACACAATAATTCATCTTCAATATTTTCCTGATTCACAAGAGGCATGTCCTCTTTCCTACCTAGTTTCTTACCATTATGCTTTACTGATCAGGAAACGTTGTATGTTAACCACCAACATTCGAAATTTCTTGACCAACTCCCTAGCATTTCCATAACGGTGGTTGTTTGGCTTCAGGTTATCTGAGGACCAGTTAAGGGGTTCGTTTTTGGTAGAGTTCATATATTGTGTAGTGTCAATCGCTAGTTGATGTGAAACCAAATACCGGTCCAAATTAACTAAGCAGAATGCTTTGATAGTTTGGTCCCAAACAGCCCTCTTAAACATTGGAGGATTAGTGGTAAACAGGATGGATCCTCTGTGACCAATGCCGATGCCCTGTTTAGTGTATATAAGAATACAATGCATCATGAAATGGGGTATAAAGTAGGGTATAGATCCATAACGAGTCATAAGTAGGCGAGAATCGCAAACATACTAACAAAACAAAGTGCAAGGAATGTAATAAGAGACACCTTCATTACTAAATTAACACATCACCAGTACAGGACATTACAGCACTTGGTGACAAATATTCACATGTACCATTAGGTAACCTGTACTGGTGACCAAACATCATCACCTATTTTTAGGTCCAATCTTGCATGGAAAAAAAAAAGCAAACATAA
The DNA here is from genome assembly GCA_026545765.1 of Plantago major. Classification (NCBI taxonomy): domain Eukaryota; kingdom Viridiplantae; phylum Streptophyta; class Magnoliopsida; order Lamiales; family Plantaginaceae; genus Plantago; species Plantago major. The sequence goes on from CM048841.1 coordinate 79,434,982, forward strand.
TTGAGAACAAACACCTATCGCCTTTCAACATATGTGAGCTGTAAATTCACCAGTCTCTACATTGCCTTAACAACAACAGCTTGGAACCTAGGTTCTTTAGGCAAGAACTTTTGCTCTGCATAAACAGACATGTAGTCCCCAAACATGAACCTAGGGTACTTAGCCACATCCTCCTCCTCTTCCACCTTCTTTGCCGCGAGCAATTCGCGTGCCGGCTCTATGGTAGCCTTGTACGACGGATTGTAGAAAGATGCAATCGACCTCCTGGTTCCTTCAGGCAATGCCAGGACACGGTGCCAGGTGCTCTTATACCTCCCGTTGCTCAGGACCTCGATCTGATCACCAGTGTTGATCACTATCGCATTCTTGATAGGCTGCACGTCGATCCACACTCCATCTTTCAAGATTTGAAGGCCACCAACCTCATCGTCTTGGAAGAGGAGGATTACGCCTCCGGCATCAGTGTGGGCCCGGAGGCCGTTGACCTTGTTCGGATGGGGACAGGGAGGGTAGTGGCTCACCTTGGTGCCGAAGAAGGCCGAGTTGGCGGACTCATCACCGGCGTTGAAGGCCTTGTTGATGTAACCTTTTTGGAGGCCTAAGTTTTCATCCATTGCTTCCATCACTCTCATTGCTAGTTTCTTTAGTTCAACTCTGTATTCCTTCATTGTTTCCCTGTTGTCACAAGTTATGAGAAACTCATGGTCAGGACAGTCATTTCACATGGTATATAGATGCATGGTATAATAAAGCAATATGTTGAGTAGCTTTGTACAAGCAGTCAAGCACATGGTGTTGTAGTGAAAGAGTGCATGCATATTGTATGAACTGACTTTAAGTCAACAGATGTATGATCAGAAAACATTATTTTAACTGTGAACATGCAATAATGTGGAAAAGTTCTTAGCTGCTCCTGATACACAGGCAGCTAGCAAACAAAATATAAGGCCTTATAGTTATTGAACCACAATTTTCACAAAACACAGCTCAGATCTTTCAAGTCCTGGAGAAATCGAAAACAACATACTATTCCAGAAGGCGTTAAGTTAAAGATTTTTGTGCTTACTTGAAGCCAGAGGTTTCTGTAGGCCACTCATTGTCATTTTCATCTGAAAGCAAGAAAACATCTTCCCAATCAGCATTCTCCAACTTCTCATCACTCTTCTTCTCCAACAACTCATTGAGCATTTTCACCGGTTTCGAGTTCTTGAAATTAGGCTCCCTTTCCTTCCTGTAGCATTGAGAAGCCACCTTCTTCACCCTCTCCAGCAGCTCCTCTGGAATCCCATGATTGATCAGCTATAGAAAACACAAACCAAACAGTTTAGTAACATGTTCATCGACTCAATAACTAACAACAACCGACGTTTTATCACTAAAAATCAAGTCTTTTAGTAAGCTATCAGACACATTACCTCAAAGAATCCCCATTCTTCACAGCCACTGGCAATCTGAGCCAGAGTCTTGGCTCTTTCCTCTCCGTCAATCTTGGAGAAATCGATAACCGGAATCACCATTGAACAAACAACAAAGGGATAAAGCAATCAACTTGAAGTAAATAATAAGCTGGAGATCTGATTTTTTGTAGTTAGTTAAATTGCTTGATCTTTGTTAATGAGGAAAGGTGATGGCTTAAGGCCTATATATATATATAGCATGGCCATGTTTTCTCCAGGCACTTTGTATATTTGTCAACTCTCTTCTTTAATTAACTATCTATTAATCAATCCATTAATCTATGATGACTTCACATAATAAGTATTTATTATAATAACATACTTAACAATTAGCCATTAGAGTGAGGTAAAGGACGGCTAAAGAATGTCAAAAGCCAGAAAAGGTCAATGATCTAAATGCATAATTGAAGTGGAGTACATATTAATTTCGTATCATATCCTCTTTAATACAAGCATTCTCCTCACCTCATCTCTCTTAAGAACCTTCTCTAATCACAAATTAACATACAATTAACCTTAATGACATCATTGAAAAAAACATGTATATATCATTTTTCTTAAACTCTCCAGTTCTCTATTTTCCAAGATTTTGGCAATAGATTGAAGCACACAAGTGTATCATTCTTCCCCTCAAAACATACTTTTCGTTTCCCATTTTAGTCCTTTCAGTACTTATCTTACTCTCAATTACCGCTCAGAAGCACACAACCAAACAAGGTAATTTTGATGACCACAAATTGGCCCCAATTACCGTCCGAACCAAACACAATCTTAGCCTACTATTTTTGATAAATTTGGTTGGAAGAGAGATTAATTTGTACTATAAATGTATGTTATACACAATCTTTAATTTGTACAAGTCAAGAAAAACACATGAGACTGTTAATGGAAGGCACATGAGATTTGTCGGGGTGATTTCTCACTTCAGATGCACATTACTAATTTGCCGACTAGAACGATTGGTTGCTTTTACTTAGTTGATTTAGGCTCTGCTCTCTTCAACTGCAATTTTTTGAACTGAACTGAACTGAACTTAATTGTAGTATAAAATATAACTGAACTGAACTGAATTGAATGAGTTTTCAGCTGAAGATAACATAGCCTTATTTCACATTTTCATTAATGAAAATGTCATTTTTTCACCATTTGACTTTTAATACTATATGACATACATTGCTTTTAACATGATTATCATATATCAATTTCTTGCGACATAGCATATTTATGCAATTGGGACGGATTACCATCAAATACTTAACTACTAATTTTACATGTTTACTTACGCATGTATTTAATCTTACTAAACATTGTTTGTAATCATACATGTGACGTGGATCTCGTATACAAACTTATGGTCTTTTAACAAATGCTGCTCCAGATAGCTTTGAAAGACTAAGATACTAACCCAAACTGATTACTGGCACTGATTGAGGGTTAAGATTTAAGAAAGTGAGACTGTTCAATGATCAAGCCAATGGTCAAAATGTCAATTTAATTAAATTATGTTACATGCGTTAGAGCCACATATATAGTACAGTATATAACGATATTGTGAGAAATTAAATACAATTAATGATTGTAGAAATCGTGAAGTTGTCAGAATATTGAGGATCATATTTAGCTGGTACAGGTAGTACTGATGCCATGATTAAGAACAAGGAACATTTTCTTATGTTAATGATTACTTAAATTTTTAATATTACTATTGTTGTGACGATGATTGAAATTAGATTATTGTACTGGCCTGGTACTGTCCTGATTATACATGCAGGTACAATCATTTTTTCCATGTCCACAACTTCTGAAGTATATTGGGGATCTTAGAATTTATACATGAACACCCAATCAACCTAACCTCCCAACCTTTTAAATAAATAATTAATTTATCTATAATTCACATATCCAACCTTCCAACCAACCCAATCACAACAACAAAATATAGTTTATCCATGACCCCCACCAATACAACAAATTCAATAAATATTATTATTCTTTTCATTATTATCATAAAATAATTATAATAGATCTAATTAAATATAATAATCATATATAATATTAAAAAACTTTAACTTAAATTGAAAAATTAAAATACAAGGTGATGTAGCAATTTAAGACTACAATACTAAATTACATGAACAAAAAATTACAATGCTTCAAATGTAATTTCAAAATAAACAACATTGCTGAAGGATAAAAAATTGAAAATTACACATTTAATCCTCATCATTAAAATGCTCCCATATGTGCTCAATTAAGTCGTTTATAAGTTCCTTGTGACCATTTCTGTTGCGAAGCTGCTCCCTGTTAGTCATATATCGGGCTAGACTTGCAACTCGTTCAGTGGAGTAGTTGAAAATAGGATCAACAACGTCTTCTTCATCATCATCTTCGTCATTCACATGTCCGGGACGATCTTTCATGAATTCAGTGGGATCGGTATAGTTTAGGTAAGTGTCTCTTTCATCTTCAACTATCATATTATGGAGGATGATGCAAGCAATCATAATTTTTCCCATGGCATGTCGATCCCATAGAAGGCATGGTTGTTTAATAAAAGAGAAACGAGCTTGTAGAATACCAAAAGCCCGCTCAACATCTTTCCTAACAGCCTCCTGATGTTGAGCAAATAACTTGTGCTTGCGAATAATAGGAGCCTTAATAGATTTCACAAATCCAGCCCATTCTAGATAAATTCCATCAGTGAGGTAATATCCCATATTCCTTTCACGACCATTAACAGTGTAATTGACTTTCGGCACTCGGCCTGATAAAATATCATTGAAAACAGGAGATTTGTGTAGCACATTAATATTATTGTTCAGACTGGGTTCCAAAAATGCATGCGGATCCAAAGAATCTTCCGATGCAATGACTTCCAAAATGATTGTTGGCTTCCCACTTCTTCCTTGATACTGCCCTGCCCAAGCAGTAGGACAATTCTTCCATTCCCAGTGCATGCAATCAATACTGCCCATCATTCCTGGAAATCCGCGTCGTTCACCAATATGTAGAAGCCGCGCCATGTCTTCTTCGGTTGGACTCCTGAGGTATTCATTCCCAAAGTTGGCAATTATTAGAGATATAGGTTTGGGTGTTTGTTTCATTTAAATGGTGCATTGTTTTCAGATGTGAATTTCTGAAAATTGAGTATCACAAACAAATTGTTTGGTGTAGAGTTGGGCCGTCTACCTGACTATATTCCACAGTTTAACATGAAATAGTCGTACAATATTTCATTCATGTACAAAAAAAAAGCTTTCCAGTATATATATGAGATAGATAACTCGTAAGTTTTATATATCTAGCTAGGTAGCAGTTTAAATCCAACATCAATTCATGTGCTATGAGATATATACCGGGCAGAAAGAAAGAGCTATATATGTATCGATGAATACCAGAGTGATAAGAGATCGACCTTTAGTACCTTATATTTAATTAATTTTAGGCTAGTTACATTGCTTAGGACTCATAAATATGTGTCACAGTAAAGACCCTCGAGGTAAGGTAGATGAGATTTTGGTTGGCGTGATAACATGTAGGAGTACTAGTTTTGTTCCTCGCAAAACCAAAGAATTAGCTAGCTAGAGACACCTTGCACAACATCTATGGATCGAGTGAAGTACTATTACTATATTTAAAGTACCCAACGACAATCATATTTCTCTAGCACGTAAAGGTGCCTTCACGCGGTGCCAGATGCATAATTTTACCACGTAATGTTTAGTGTGAAATCAACATGATAAGTAAATTGTAAAAGATTTATAAGGTGGAAGGAGAAACTAAAGATACATACATGAGGCGCGCATCATTAGAATGTAAATATTAAATCCGGACATATTGAATATTTAGTTAGTACTGTATAGGGGTGTTAGGGAATCAAGCTGCTCGCGAAAAAGTCCGGTCAACGCTCAGATCGAGCTCAAGATCGGTCAACGCGAGCTTAGCAAGCTCATCTCATTTTCGAGCTTGAATCGATCACCCTGGCAAAATGATCGAAGCTCGTGAGCTGAGCGAGCAATAATTAATTTAATATATATTTAAATTATTTATTTACATATACATAAATAAAAACCCTAAATTTTGGAACAAATGAATTCATTTTCGAGCTCTAACGAGTCGAGCGCTCACGAGCAAAAACAAGTCGAGCGGTCACGGGCAAAAGCAAGTCAAGCTTTTCAAGCTGCTCGCGAGCAACTCGATATTTTCAGGAGCCGATCACGAGCTCGCGCGATCATGAAAAAACTCGACGATCACGAGCAAGCTTGAAATTCTGACGATTACTGATCCATTAAGCCAAAACTCGACTCGGCTCGTTAACAGTCCTAGTACTACATGATATATTATTAATTATATAAAGTAAACATACGATGAAATATGCATATTTAACATTTAAAATTAGTATTCGTATAGTGTAAACATTCTTAGGTAGAAGTAAAGCGGACGGACCAGTTAATAAAATTCAGGAGGAAATGCGAATTTAGAAATTTAGGAGGTGTAAAGTATACTAGTATAAAAACACAAACGAAAATATCAAAAGAATAATAAAAATGAAATATGCGAATTTGAAAATTTAAGGTATTCATTCTCGTACACCATGTGCACAAATAGTAACTTTTGTTCTAGGGCGGAGGAGAAATTGCCCATTGTTGTCACCTCCTGGAGGCACTTTTCTAGATCAACATTAAGTTAAATTGTGAACCGATAACATTATAATTATAACAATAATCATTATAGATTTTTACAAATAATATTGATGTTATAAACATGCATAATAATGACATAAAATGATTACTCATAAAGCATTAGTGATATTGTTTCATATTTATATTTCTGTGCGGATTTGTTTTGCAAGACACTGTAAAAGATTTTGATAGTATTCACGCAATAAATAAGCTAGCTATAAAAGTCAATTATCGGGATATAACTGTCATTAGTTAGCTTCGCTAAACATGATTTGCTACAAATTTTTCAACATCTTTCAAAAGCAATAAATAATAAGTAAATTATAAAAGTCAATTAACGGAAGATAACTGTCATTAGTTAGCATAGCTACAAATTTTCAACATCTTTCAAAACCAATTAATAGAACATGATGGTTATTAATTAAGAAGATTTCATTTTACGTCATGGGCTGCTGGATTATAATTTGATTATGACTTGCAATATAAAGAGGTAGAAAACATTTGGGATTTATACATGCATCTTGACTTGAGAAATTGAATTAATTATGACTTTAATTTCACTACAAGAAATTTAATTGTATTCTTCATCATATGCAAATCAAGCCACATGTTGCTGATGGGTTGTGTTGTTTTCAAGAAATTAATTAATTTATTCAGAATAATTGATTATAATTAAGGATAAGTATGCTGTCCAGGGGGCATGTACATAGATTTGAATTTCTGATCTGTCTTGTTTATTAATATATTTCCCTACAAAATAAGTTAAAAAAGAAGAGAAAATGATAATGTTAAATAAAGATCGGGAACAAAGTATGTGATGCTGACCACGAGTGAGTTTTGTCATATGGTTCGGTTTTCACCTACATCCACGGAGAGTGCCAGATTTCCACTATCACAAGAAAGAAACAGATTACAAAACGAATCAAACGAGTTTCAAGCTTCTCAAGCTACTCTGTTCTTCGTCTAACTGCTACTTCTCAGAAATCAGAGAATTGCTCTACTAGAAAGTGGAACAAAGAAGAATTATGATTATTATGAGCTACAAATAGTTACAAAATGCTTATATACTCCAATCTGATGATAACCGCCTCCAATTTGATCCAAGAGCTGTTCTGCAAGTTTGTTAAGAGAATAACAAACTTTCCCTCACAAATTACCAGAGTCAATCAGATTATAACACATTAGCATATCTTGTCATCACTCATTTGTGCTTACTGTGTTTCCCTAGTGTCTTCGCAACACCAAACACAACACACTCAGTGTTCCAGTAACACCAATCTTCCAACTCTCTTCATTATCCAGTGTTGTCATAACACCAACCTTTCTTCAGTAGATATCAAGCTAACCAACTAACAATTCTCCACCTTAGCTTTATATTTGACACGCTCAGTATCCCTCGAGTTATGATACAACCCTTCCCTCCATCAACTTGATAGAACTAAGACAAGATCTGAACTTCATTACATAAATTGACTTAGTAAATCCATCTGCAGGATTAACATATGTGCTGATCTTCTCAATACTGATAGTCCCCTTCTCAACTTCATCTCTCACAAAATGAAATCTGATATCAATATGTTTAGACCTGTCATGATATGCCTGATGCTTTGACAAATGAATAGCACTCTGGCTATCACAATTGATAATAACTGGTGTATGCATCACACCAAATTGACTGAGTATTCCCTTCATCCATATAGCTTCCTTCACAGCTTCAGTCATAGCCATAAATTCTGCTTCTGTTGTTGATAAAGCAACCACAGGCTGATGAGTAGACTTCCAACTCACAGTTGCACCATAAAGTGTGAATACAGCTCCCTTGATCTCAAGGCTGATTCAACAATATCCATTGATAGAGGTGTACTTCTACCATACACCAGAGCATCTTTAAAAGGTGTAAGAGATCGAGGAAGAGAGCTTAACATAAGAATGGATTTATCTTCACTCTTCATCCGATTTGTTGCCTCAGTTTCAAGATTGTCCATATCAGTGACAATCTTCTTAAACTCATCAAGCTGGCTTGAGATGGATTTATCCTCCACCATTCTGAACTAAAATAATCGTTGCTTCGCATAGATCTTATTGGCAATAGATTTGACATTGTACAGTGCTTCAAGCTTTTCCCATACCTTCTTTGTAGTGTTGAGATCCCCAATTTCTCTAAGTGCATTATCTCCGATAGATAAAATCAATGCACTATGAGCTTTCTGCATAATTATTTTCTTCTCAACATCTGTAATCGACGATGGAAAATCCTCGAGAATAGCATCAATAATACCATGTTGAACCAGCAACGCTTTCATCTTCACCTTCTGCAGTGCAAAGTCACTTCTCTCCGTTAACCTCTCTATGTCGAATCTGGGAGACCCATTGATTGAAACTTGCAAAGCTTCCCACAGACGGCGCCAATTGTAACGATTAACCTATGCAAATCGATCAAAGATCTCCAATCGACTATGAACACGAAACCAAACAATCGCACAATAATCAACAATCGAACAAACAACACAACGATTTACGTGGTTCGGTTTTTACCTACATCCACAGAGTACCGGATTTCCACTATCACAAGAAAGAAACAGATTACAAAATGAATCAAACGAGTTTCAAGCTTCTCAAGCTACTCTGTTCTTCGTCTAACTGCTACTTCTCATAAATCAGATAATTGCTCTACTAGAAAGTTGAATACAAAGAAGAATTATGATTATTATGAGCTACAAACAGTTACAATATGCTTATATACTCCAATCTGATGATAACCGCCTCCAATTTGATCCAAGAGCTGTTCTGCAAGTTTGTTAAGAGAATAACAATAAACTTTCCCTCACAAATTACCAGAGCCAATCAGATTATAACACGTCAGCATATCTTGTCATCACTCATTTGTGCTTCCTGTATTTCTTCAGTGTCTTCGCAACACCAAACACAACACACTTAGTGTTCCAGTAACACCAGTTTTCCAACTCTCTCCATTATCCGGTGTTGTCATAACACTAACCTTTCTTCAGTAGATATCAAGCTAACCAACTCACAGTAGCCATAATATAATGGAATTTTTCAAGAGTGTGATTTTTGGATTGGTACTGTACGAGAAAACCTATAACGAGAACTCTGGCAAGTTCGGTGGTCTTTGAGCGTTAGTTGCTAGTTCGGATATATAGATCATCCAGAGGGAAATGAAAATATAAATTGAACAAATGTTCAAAAATGAAAGAAATAATGAACCACAAACAAGACAATAATTGAGAAAGAACTGATATAAACATAGTTTATAAGTTTATTGAAACATATAGCCCCTCATTTGTAATGCTTGAGGATCTAAATGTGCCCACGTCACATTTGTCTCCTAGAATACAATGGTGGAATGAATCAACATCAAAATGCATGTCTTGCAGTTCTTGACGAACCAAACAATTGTCGGAAAATAACACTAAGTAGATTGAAAGAAGGACAAGAGAGGAATCCGAGATCTATATGTGTTTACAACGAAGACCCTGTTTAGCAAAAATTGAAAAAAATTTGGTAGTAGCTGGTAGAATGATTAACTAAATTCAGAATCGAATATGTGAATAGGTAGCTGATTTTAATGTAGGTGTTTAGCAAATCGGCGAGCTACGGATCAGTCACCTTTGGGACAAATTTTTATTCTAAAACAACAATACATTTGTTACTTACACTCAAGTCACCATTTATTACGAATTGCCTATAATACCCTTGTATCTTGATCAAAATTTCAACTTAATCACCTTTCTTCTTCCTATTTTCACTTTCTTCCCCTTTCTTCTTCCTATGTTGCTTAATCACCTTTCTTCCCCTTAGTCAAAATAAATACAATATAGAAGATTAATTAAAAAATTTGCCCGGGGCAAACTTTGCCCTTGGCACGCCATGCCCGGGGCAAACATTGCCCGTGGCACGCCATGCCCAGGGTAAACTAATCCCAGAGGTATAAATAAAAAAATTAATTAAACTAATATGAAATAAAACTTAAGCAACATGAGAATTTTGTTTCAAAACATCTTACTACTCCGCTTGCCAGATCAAAGTGATGAGGCAATTTTTCCCGGACAAAGTTTGCTATGAAGGTCTATAAAAATTTAATTAAATATCACATAATATTGTAATAATGGAATTAAACTTGTCAACTAATGCTCATAAGAAGGAATACAAAATAATCACAATATACAAGATTAATTAAAAAAATTTACCCGGGGCAAACTTTGCCCGTGGCATGCCATGCCCGGGGCAAACTTTGCCCGGGGCACGCCATGCCCGGGGCAAACTATTCCCAGAGGTATAAATAAAAAATTAAAAATTAATTAAACTCATAAGAAATAAAACTTAAGCAACATGAGAATTTTGGTTCAAAACATCTCACTACTCCGCTTGCCAGATCAAAGTGATGAGGCAATTTTTTCCCGGACAAAGTTTGCTATGAAGGTCTATAAAAATTTAATTAAATATCACATAATATTGTGGTAATGGAATTAAACTTGTCAACTAATGCTCATAAGCAGGAATATAAAATAATCACAATATACAAGATTAATTAAAAAAATTTACCCTGGGAAAACTTTGCCCGTGCATGCCATGCCCGGGGGAAACTTTGCCCGTGGCACGCCATGCCCGGGGCAAACTATTCCCAGAGGTATAAATAAAAAAATAAAAAAATTAATTAAACTAGTAAGAAATAAAACTTAAGCAACATGAGAATTTTGGTTCAAAACATCTCACTACTCCGCTTGCCAGATCAAAGTGATGAGGCAATTTTTTCCCGGACAAAGTTTGCTATGAAGGTCTATAAAAATTTAATTAAATATCACATAATATTGTGGTAATGGAATTAAACTTGTCAACTAATGCTCATAAGAAGGAATACAAAATAATCACAATATACAAGATTAATTAAAAAAAATTGCCCCGGGCAAACCCACGGTAAACTATTCTCAGAGGTATAAATAAAAAAATAAAAAAATTAATTAAACTAATAAGAAATAAAACTTAAGCAACATGAGAATTTTGGTTCAAAACAGTGATGAGGCAATTTTTTCCTGAACAAAGTTTGCTATGAAGTTCTATAAAAATTTAATTAAATATCACATAATATTGTGGTAATGGAATTAAACTTGTCAACTAATGCTCATAAGAAGGAATACAAAATAATCACAATATACAAGATTAATTGAAAAAATTTGCCCCGGGCAAACTTTGCCCGTGGCACGCCATGCCCGGGGCAAACTTTGCCCGTGGCATTCCATGCCCGAGGTAAACTTTGCCCGTGGCACGTCATGTCCAGGCTAAACTATTCCAGAGGTATAAATAAAAAATAAAAATATTAATTAAACTAATAAGAAATAAAACTTAAGCAACATGAGAATTTTGGTTCAAAATATCTCACTACTCCGCTTGCGAGATCAAAGTGATGAGGCAATTTTTTCCCAGACAAAGTTTGCTATGAAGGTCTATAAAAATTTAATTAAAGCTCATAAGAAGGAATACAAAATAATCGTGATATGATTGTGGATTCAGGACACCGCAATATTGTTTAATTAAACTAATGAGAAGGGTGACCTAAAATGAATACACATTTAAGTTACAAAGCAGTCACTTTTGGTGTCTTCTGGGTAAGGAAGGTGACTCATTAGTAAGCCCAATATCTATTGGTGACTAAAAGTAAAAAAGAAGCCCATTAGTGACTTATGGGTAAAAAATCCTTTAGCAAATTAGCTGATAAGTTAGTTGGTATTTTATAAAATGACATAAAAAGGCATTACTCTTATTTTTCTAAATAATGGTACATCACATTTTTGTCTAATATTTTAATATATATTCAATGTACTTTTCACCGCCACTTTAATAACATCATTGAAAATTATCAGAAGTTGAAAATAAATATTCGTTGAGCATTCTAACTTAATACGGAAAAAAAATTAGTAACTTATGCAAGTTGCAAACAAGTACACAAAATGTATAACAAAGGTTCCAACAAATATAAAATATAAGTCGTCTATTGAGAAAGGTAACTAAGCTAGATCATCACTTTCCCATATCAAATCTGCAATGTTGTCACGGATTACATTCATCTCAGTAGATGTTTCTCTTGAATTTTCACGGTTGGTGGCACCAGTGTCAGGGAGTTCTTCAAAGGGTATATAATCCGGATGACTCTCAAGTACATTAAATATTAGATCATCTTCTGAGTGTATCCTAATATAATTATGTAAAGCAACCGCAGCCATGATAACATCAATCTGAGTCTCCATGCTATATTGTGGCATTCCAGCCAATATCTTCCATCTTTTCTTCAACACACAAAATGATCTTTCAATGTAGCTTCTAAGTGATGAATGTAATTTGTTAAATGCTTCTTGCCCATTAGATGGTCGTTCATGCTCAAATTGAGATTTGTGGTACCTTGTATTTGGGTAAGGGACCAAGCACCCGTCTCTTTCTGGATATCCTTTGTCAACCAAATAATACCTTCCATGTGGTGGGTGTGGAAAGTTCATTGACGGCGAATTGATCGCATGAAGAAAAACACGAGTATCATGAGCTGATCCAGGCCACCCTACTGAAATGAATGTGAAACACATATTAAAGTCACAACTTGCCATGACATTAAAGGTAGGTATCCCCTTTCGTCCTCTATAGGGCAACCAGTGCATCTCGTGAATACATGCATGTATGTGTGTACCATCGATACATCCAATGCAATCCTACACGATTTATATAAAGATATTATATGAAAACTTGTGAAAGCATTATACATAATAGTGTATAATTAATGTGAGAACAATAAGATATTATAACAATAAAACCAGTACCTTAAAGTAGGGCATGTATCTACCGTCCTTTGAAATTTGTGGGGGTATAAGTTGAAAAGTTGGATCTGACGGTTTTATGATGTCACGTGCCAAACCCATATAACCTTGACTTCTACCACTAATTGCTTCAAGAACATCATGAAATGCTCGGCTGATAGTCGCACCGAATGTTGAAAGCGCTCAGCAACATCTCGATTGGAAATTCCTAGCGCAAGGGTATAAACAAATATACCAACTTTCTCAACAATAGACATGTTATAACTTGCTTTCAGGCCGTATTTATTTTGGAGTTCTTCACACAATTTCCCAAATACACTTGACTCCATCCTAAAAGCATTAACAGATCAAATGGGATGTCCATTCAAAACCTCTCGCATCCAATCTTCTCCCCTTTGAAGTGAAGTCATGCATGGTTCTTTGTAAATATACTTATAAAAATATATCGCAATAGACCATGTGGTACATGTTGCCATAATCCAAAACAATTTACGCCTTTTCTTTATTCTCCTTTCGATGTCCATAATGCACCTATTAGCCACATAGTAAAAATATATCAATAAAACATGGATTAATCCAAAAAGATCATCATAACATGTTCATACGATCAGTTCAACCAACAATAGAAATGAGTATTATAGCAAAATAGGCACATCAAGCCAAGCAATATAAAGAAATCAAACACACTAGTTAGATAGAACTCAAGGATAAGGAATTTATTTCTCTCGGGCATGCATGTAGTTCAACCAAGCCATTCGGGAGTCGCCATCATCCATGTTTAAAAATATCTCCCGTCTAACACCATCTTCAAGTAGATGCATCAGAAAGCACCAAAATTCACTATTCTTTTCCAAGTAACCCTCATCTACCATGCTTTTAACAATATCCATGGCTACAACTATACTAGTACAAGCTCCACTGTTATCAGAACCACCATTAGAACCACCCTTTTTATTAGGGGAATTAGAATCCTCCTCCATCAACTCCAATGCACGATTACATGTGTTTGTCAAGTCGGAGATTTGATTAGATAATATAGCCGATCCAACAGACTGTCTTCTTTTTCGCTTCACTTGTGTAGATTTGGTAGTGGTGCTTTTAGTGTTTTTGAATGAAGCTTGTGCACCAGCACGACTTTGGCTATGAACTTGGGTTCCATCAGTTGTACGGTTAGGTAATTCATAATTGGTGGCATCTCTTAGAAAATCGCTAAAAAAAGAATTCTCTTGATTTTCCAGATCATCAGCTCGAGAAGAATAGGCAACATATTCTGCATAAGCATCGTCCGCACCACTTTCTTTGTTAATATCATCTTCATTTACATCACCTTCCTCCAAATTAACCACATTCACACTTGAAGGATCCATACCTGGTGCCACAACATTCTCATTGGTCGCACGTTTACCTTCAAATATCTCATGATATAGCTCTTCCATACTAAAACTGAAACCTTTATTGCGAAACCTTTTAAAATCTTTGTTTTCCTACATAAAAATAAATAAATATGCTATGAGAATTATTGTATTACACAAAGTAAATAATTTTTGTAAGTGTAATAAAGTGTAGATCATACTAACCTGAATTTTTCGTGTCCACCATTCATCTGAAGCCTCAATTTTTCCTGAAACGGGATCGCGCCCAAGACCAGTTTCTCGATTCAACAACTTCTTCCATATATACCAATCAGTCCTCATATAATCAAATTTATTCTTCACGACTTTTGATGTACAATTTCGGCTAATTTTCTGATTTAGCTCAATGGTGATTGATTTCCAATTAAATGTTGTTGCACGCCCATTCTTTCTAATGAAGTTGATACAAACGCCACACAAGATCTTCACTTCATATCTTACCATTTAAAAGTCCCTTTCCCGTTCTCATCATTCGGTGCCATCTAATAATAAATATCACAACCCTTCCACATCCATTAAAATTTAATAGACTAGACGAATACTGATTAAATAATCAACGAACAAGAACAAATATAAAGAAAAATACATGAAGATCTCACTAAAGAAAAATCAGTTCTCTAACTAGAATACCAAATGAAATTTGTCTCTTCTCTTCAGTTTTGATATTTATCATGTCAGTGTACAACTCAATATACTCACTAGTCACTACAGTCTCTGAGAGTGTAGAAGATCACAACCAGAAGATTTTCATTCTTTCTCTAGCTAAAAAGCAGAAACAAAAGTAAAAGAAGCACTCCTATAGCAAATATGCTAGTCTAGTGATGCTGATAACACATATAAGTCATCAAAATTCACAGCATTAGCAAGTAATTTCATGCATGTAAGCCTGTTCTACTTGTACCAACATAGTCGGAATTGCACTAGAACAGATCACTAAGTTAGCTGATCAAATCATCAATACGAGTAGTGAATAACATTATCTATCTTATAGTAGAATCTGAAAAGCAACTCATGAAATAGCAAGTGTTAGATTCAGTTTAAGATGCACAAATTGATCGCAAATTCGCAACCAAGTAAACATCAAGCAAAAACTGGAATTTGGAACGTAACTGCAGTTCGAATGGAGTAAGCCCATGGTTCTTTTTCATTAGCCACCTTCAACTTGACATAGTAAATGCTCACAACAATTAATTCATCCACAGTATTTCCCTAAAACCTCAACTAATCCAAGAAACATATGTTGAATAGTAAAAGAAATATTAATTTAAGCAGGACTAGAAATGCACTAAGCATAATTAAATTCAAGCTAATTAAACAGCATCAAAACTATAACAGAAGCATAATAGATTGAATAGTATTATCATCAGACCATATCATTGCTCAATCACAAGGATCATTCTTCATGATACATGCATAGACAAGAACTTACGCACTCAATGAATCAAAAATATACAACTAGCGCTGAAAATAAACAACTCACAAAGGAACACAGAACGCTGGCAACGGGAATTCACAACTCGATAAATTCATATTATGTAATTAAAGAAGAGCAGGAGCAGTAGCAGATTACCTGGAGCGCTGGCAAGGAAAGGCGGTGGAACACAGAACGGCACCGCAGTAAAAGATAGAACACGAGAATAATACTAACGATTGGTTTTACTTTATTTAATTTAGGTTAGGGATATTTTCGGAATAAAAAGATAACAAGTAGCTTTTTTTTTAAAACAAAACTAACCTGGGTAGCTTTTTCAACTAGCTAGCTGATTTAAAAAGCTGCGTGTTCACGTAACAAACTTTTTACTAGTCAATGTTCAAAAAAAGCTAATGGAGCTGAAAAGTTAGTGGTAAACAGGGCCTAAAGTGGAGACTCTAATTTATATAGTTAGGAAATTGAAAAAAGATCAAGTATATATTATGTCCTTTTTTAAGTCAGGTCTATGTATGGTGGTTTCAGTATCGTCAATTTTGACTAACTAAATACTAAATTTGAACAAGAAGTAATTAAGCGGTATAGATATTGAACTGTAAGTAAAAATTAAGAGTAAAAAAAGGAAAGTGTCACAACTCACAACTTACAATATTATTTTCAGATTTTCCAACGGCAAAGGTGACCATTGCAAAGTTAACAATAACTTGGACATAGATATACACAAACCAAAATCGAACTTCTACCCTACTGCCGCTAAACCACCTTATGATTTGTCGTGAGCTAACATTTTCAGAATTTACATAGTAAGACTAAGATCGTCATTGATGACCGCAAGAACTAAAGAAATCAATTCTGTTCGTAGTCAATACACACAATTGCAACCGTGAATTTGTAGTTGTAATGGAATCCCTTAAAAATAAATACCATGGATTTTGTTCTACGTTTATTAAACTCTATATATACTTGAAAAGGACAGTCAATGCTTGAAAAACTGATGTTACATTTAAGTTTGACAATTTTTATTTATTTATTTTACAGGCAATTATTAGCGACTTAAAATGGCCGGCTTGGTGAGATCTTCTCCATACTATGAGTATGCCATGTCGTGAGCAACTTAACCCAACTGGTTTTTATATAATAACCTCTTAATGTCTGGATTATAATGTTCATTAGACTAATAATCATTGACAATTTATATTTGATGTCGTGAAATACTACTCATATACTAAAAATGACACTTAATTTGCGCGGTGCCCATCTAAGTACGCACCTACAATCAAATAGTAGTACAATAAATTTGTAATTGTACATTTGGTTCACTCGGTGAAAATCGCAAGAAGTAACAGGTGGCAAATCGAAATCAATTTCAATTCAAACATTTTGTTCAATTAAGTGTAATATAGAAAAAGATGTGAAGAATTAGATTGCAGGTAATGTTGATCGGACCATTAGGTTATATCGTCCTGATACGGCACACATACCCTAGATAGGCTCCCCCTAGACAAGCTAGATTTCGCTCCTAAGGCTTGTGTGCGTGCTCTGCTCGAGTAGTATCCGAGTCGGTTTTATTTTGTAATGCTTTTTCTATCTATTGAATAATTTGTTAATTTGATTGTAAGTTCACGTGATTTCTAACTCGATTTCTATATATATTCATATTGCAAGTTCACGTGATTTCTAATTTAGCAATTGGAGTACTCCTCATTCGCTAATGAATTAGAATTTCATCAATCAAGTTATAAATCTTTAATGCAATATGCTTTATATATGTTCATGCTACCAATCTCGTTTTCATTTGACTAGCTTTTTCATAACTTGGTAAATAGAGTTCATAATATAATAGATGCATGTTAAATTTTCTTGCGAAGCTAGAAATGTAGTGTAAATACAGGTGGATCTCTTTCGCTAATTCATCATCAAACAACGATATCATCCTCGAAGATGCCATTTGTGATCGTGTTGGTCATTTGACTACTAACATTGACAACTTTATCTTGAACCACTGCCAACGAAGGCAAACACCTGGGAACACAAAACAATTAAGAAAATAATGGTCCTAAGTCTTTAGGCAATAACAATGGCTCTCCATCGCCTCCTAAGCCTCATGACATGTGGCATGGAAGGCCCAAGTCTCCACAAGGCAACAATGGTGATGATCAGTTGGTACCACCTTGTAAGCCCGGTCACATTTGGTTTGGAAGACTTAAGTCTCCACAAGGTAGCGTGGTGGTACCACACCGTTCGGGGTTTTGTCGTCTGTGGAAAAGAGAGTCACCTCCTAAGTCTCAACAAGGCAGGGATGGTTATGAGCCAACTCTTTTCAATGATGACTGGTTGGAACCACCACCCCCACACCGGTCAAAGATTTCTTGCCCGTGGAAGAGAAAGTCATGTCCTATCCTAAGTCATCATTGGTTTGTTCACAGGACCAAAATCTTCAAGATACGGTCATAATCACCTCCGTAAAATAATAATTAATTACTATATATATAAATATCAACGGGACATTATGATGCAATAACTATGAATAAAAACTCTGTACGCCATTCTATTTTTTATGACCATCAAAGCATTGATAATAGTTCTTGAGAAATAATTTAGTTCTTATGTCTGAGATAAGAAGTATTTTACTTTTGTTGATTTTTGCTAGGATATGTTTGGTCACAAAATAAATTTTAAAACATAATGTATAAGTCATTTTTAAAATTATACTATTAAAAGTATAATGATAATTAATACTAACATCATAACTCTAAAGATTATTTTTTCTGTTACGGTTTAACATTAATTCTAAAGTATGATGATAATACTAACACATGCACAAGCTAGCCTTTATTATTAATTATGAGTCGAAGTTATTTTTTGAAAAGAAATTATTGATTTTTTCTTTCTTTTGAATTATAAAGGGTACAAAAAAAGCTCGAGGTTAGAATTTCAACACCAAAGACAAATTCTCCACCTACACTATGCCGTTTCAACAAAAATATTATGAGTCGAATTGTACGAATCAACACAACTCGAAACTAGTTACATTGAATTGAATGTAAGTAAAATGGTTTAGATCTCGTTATTTTAATTCGTATATATAAGAAATTTTCATTTCAACTTTCTTCGTGTTCATGATCATGTTGGATGATGAGTCGGTTTTACACCGTCTCATTTGGTCTTTTTTACCGTCTTTTTGTCGTCCTTGAGTATAGTTTTTATTAGTTTTCCTAGAGTAGTTTTACATGTTTTGTTCTTTGTGTGTTTTGTAGGTATTTGGCTAAACCGCATTAATTGTAAGCAAAAGGATGCATTTTATATGGATTTACCGGATACGGAGTTCCAATGCCTCAAACGGATGCTAGAAATGGAGCGGGAAGGCAAAAAATACCAAAATTGGAGTCAAAGTGCGGATTGAGGTACGAGATATCTCTGGCCTTGGCACAAGCATGGCATCCGCTACTTTAATCGTGACGCCAGTAGTTTATCGGTGATGCCGGTAAGCTCGCATACGCCAGTGTTGTTAATTCGTCGTCGTAATTCGTTTCTCCGTTTCTATTAGTTTTGAACAAAAGACATTGTATTCATAATCTTCTTTACAACTTTTTGCTCTCAACCTAAAACTTTTTCAAGGCAATTACACACCTATTACTGGAGGTAACTGAACCATTCTTTCTTGTAATCGACGATTGATATTTGTTTGGGAGTATATCCATACTCTTTCTACCGATTGAATTCTAGATTCTTTAGTATTTACCTAGGGTTTGTGACACAATTTGGTAAAATTTGTATCAACTCTTGATTCTTGGTATTTAGTTATTGATTATGTTATTTATGTGTTCGTATATGATATTGATTATGTCTATGCATATCATGAGTAGCTAAACACCCAATTATGGGGTGGTGATGGATTTAAGGCATGCTAGTTAGGATTTATGCAATTCAATAACATGTAAGATGCGATTTACTCTGTGCCCTTTTGATTAAATGCGTATGTAGTTATGTGTTTTTTGTTTTTACCCCCAAAATCATCAAAGGACTATGCAATCCGATTTCACACCAAAACGTCTAGAGATTGCATAATCCATAGGTTCGTAGCAAACACATAACTGCATTAGCTTATTAATTGTAGCTTAGTGAAGTTGACACCTTCACTAATGCTATATGTTCTGTAGAACAAAATAAGTTAGCTCATTGTCATAGTCCTTCGTACCTTATTTGATATAAGGTGTTTGCCTAGAGAGTTAGAGCAGTGTAATAATCGTTAAGACGTGTCCCAGTGATAAGTAGAGTAAATTGACATCGTTATTGTTGCATGTTTTCCTGCTAGCTAGCTTGATTTATGTCACCACACCATAATTCCCTCTCATATATTCGTCTCCACAAGTTAATCTGTTTTGTAGTTAGTCTACATCATAGTTAGATTATCATTCTGTTGCCGAAGCAAACCAACTTTTACTGCTTTTCGTACTGTCAATATTGTTCGTAAACGCAACTCAGCCTAGTTAAGTCCTTAATTAGAGACCGACCTCGGGGTTAATTTCAATGCACTACAAGTTTTCGTAGTGTTGAGAATTAACTCTTTGCTTAAACAAATTGAAAACTCTGATTTGGCATATCAAGTTTTTGGCGCCGCTGCCAGGGACTTAACTCCTTTGTTAAGTTTACGAATTCCAGTAGCCGGTAATTTTTGTTATTTCTTTTCCCAGTTATTGTTTTTGTTTTTGTTGGTCTTTTTCACTTGTTACCTTTGTTTTTTTTTTCTTGTCTTGAGTGCTTGTTTAAACTAACGGGTACTTACGTTTGCGTAGTTCTGGTGTTGTGTCTGTCTTGTAGCACAAGTTCGTAGATATGGTTGTGGTAGAGCAACCTTCTATGTACACACTTCTCCTACCTGTGCAAAGTGCACATCGTCCAGCTATAGTCACACCAGGTAATGTGCGGGGCCTCGAGATTAAGGGACATCTCATCCAGCAGCTTCCGAGATTCTATGGAGTCAAGAACGAGGACGTCATGGTTTTTTTCAGAGAAATTGAGCATTTTATATCTGGATTGGGAAAACCTGACGGGGTAGAGGACGATGACTTGAGACTCAAGATCTTCCCTATGTGTCTCTTTGGTAAGGCACGGACTTGGATGAATGGCTTAGCAAAGGGAAGCATCACTACTTGGGACAAAGCTTTCCAAACCTTTATGGGAAAATACAACCCCTTGTCGATGACTACAGCCTTCAGAGCTTAGATTAGTGAGTTTAGCCAGCAACAAGGTGAGCCCCTCTACGAAGCATAGGAGAGATTCCGTGATTTACAGCATCAGTGCCCCCCATCACCTTTTTAGTACTGTAGATTTAAACTAGTTCTTCTTTAATGGTCTTGATGAGTCTTCGCAAGTACTGGTAGATATGTCATGTGGAGGATGGATGGGAGAGAGAGAACCACTGTCGAGATAAGTGTTGTATTCGAGAGGATAGCAAAAAGCTCAAAGCATAGGAGCAAGCGTGCAAAACTGAGTGGCTCTAATCGCCCGGAACACCGCCTTCCTGAGTCAAAACTTCCAGAAGGTTTTTTGGAGGAGCTGAGTGGGCTCGTGAAAAGCTGTCATGCTGCCATGCGACACTCGGCGATGATACATGCAGCTATCGCTGAGAGGTTGGATGCATTAGAAGCCGCAGTTCAAAGGTTGGAAGAGACAGTGGAGAGGCTAGGAGAGAGAATGATGAAGGATGAGTCAGAGCAGAGCCACGGGATTGTTGAGGTAGCAATGGCCATCACAGTCATTACTGATGTGCCAGTCGAGGTGACCGTGTCAAAGGAAGGTATGGTAGTCGAGGTACCTAAGCCCCACGGAAGCGGGCAACACCATTCTCCACCTCGACAAGTGATAGAGGTAACTAAGAGCACAATTGACACACCACCAGTGGTAGTGAACCAAATAGAGACTCCCAAGTCCAAATGTGTCGGGAGCTTTGATTTGATGATGGGGATTGGCAACTCAGAAGAGACAGTTGGCATATTAGACACAGGAGTTGGCGTCAATGTTATGCCATATAACATGTATCAAGAGCTCGGACTGAGTGGACTAAAAGTCATGAAGTCAATGGTTTAGCTTGCGGATGGTAGTTGGCGTAGACCAGTGGGTCTAGCTGAGAATGTCACCATACGTTTGAAAGGCGGACAGGTGCTCACCGATTTTGTCATTACGCAGTCTTTGAGGCCTGAGCAGAGGACATGGCCAGAGCTCGTATTACTTGGAAGGCCATTCTTGTTAGCGGTGAAGATGGCAATCAACACATATGAGCGTGTATGCACGTTTGAGGTAAATGGGAAGCAACATACACTACAATCCCATATCCACTCTCCTACTACTAATTCCATATCAAACAGTGTAGTAGGGCCTCTTTATGTGTGTACTAGTGTGCATGGATCAGGTACAAGAAGAAGGAAGAAACCTGGAGACTCTCTCCATGTACCTCGCATTCCGATATAAGCTTCATCGATCAGGGAGTCATCTTTTCACCAATTTCTTCTTTCTCTACACTCGTTCGCTTGAGGGCAAGCACGAGTTCTGGTTTGGGTAGGGGGGGGGGGGGGGTTATTGGTTTCTTTAGGACTTCTGCATTGATTGAGTTGTTTGTGTTCTTTTCCTGTCTTTCGTGAGTTGTTTGTCAGTATTCGAGTCTGCTGAGTCTAAGTCTGTCTCCCAAGTCGAGCGTCTATTGCTTGTACTAAACATGTTTAATGCTTGAGTTTTGATTTATCTCTGATTATTAGCAGTTGGCATACAAATTTGTTAAGTTCGTTTCTCCTGTAAATAGAAAGTCTGTTCTAGTTCTGTAGTCCAAAAGCCTGTGAGCAAAACTATTATACCTGCAAATTTGTACTTGTGTGATTTTTTCGGGAAGTGCAAACTCCCTTGTTTGCGCCTCATCATGCTCATGTGTACTCTGTGTAAGTTAAGTATGACGAACACCATGTTTTTCATTCCTTATTTGCTCAACCCAAACCCGTTCCAAGAACATATTTGGGGAGGAGGTTTCTGTGCGCCATATATGTATAAACGACTGTGATTTGGCTTTTGTTCTCTCAAAAAAATATTACAATAAGTCTCGGAGTGGATCTTTGGTACTTGTTACCACCGTTAGTCGTGTTGGGCACGTTTCAAATACTACCTACACACCGACGTGGTCCTAAAAAGCCATATGTCCGTGAGAGTTGATGGCGTGTATACCAAACCAGCATGCACAAAAGTGCGGACTTTCGGTAAAACGGACACTACCAAAATAAAGAGACAAAATAAGCATATGGGTCATTATAAGACTGCAAAAAGGAGTATGCAAAAAAGTATTAAAAAAAAGAAAAAAATAAAAAAAGAGAGAATGATTGCCATTTTACAAGTCTGCAACTGTTGATTGTAGAGTTTTGATAAAAGTCCTTTCTAACTTAACTAATTGAGTACATTGCATGAGGTGTTTGAGGCATCTTTGTGACGTGAGTCACCTTCCTTTCTCTTTTTGTATTTCTTGAGTGATTACCCTACTGGACACTTCCAGGAGTGTGAGAGATAGTTGCATAGGATCCACTTGTGAGGGATTACCGGGTTAGACTTAAGTTCTATTTAATCGGGAAACGAACTTTTGGATATATGCTTGTTTTTCTGTAAACGTCAGTTTGATTTCAAACCTCTTGCATTTTTCGGGCTTGTTACTTGCAATCGTAGACTCGGTAGCTTGGGAGTTAGGCTTTACTTGTGTGTCTATGTGTTTTTATTTTTCTAGGTTTTTTAGAGAGTCTGTTGCTTGAGGACAAGCAAGGGTTCGGTTTGGGGAGTTTGATGAGTCGGTTTTACACCGTGTCATTTGGTCTTTTTTACCGTCTTTTTGTCATCCTTAAGTATAGTTTTTATTAGTTTTCCTAGAGTATTTTTACTTGTTTTGTTCTTTGTGTGTTTTATAGGTATTTGTCTAAACCGCGTTAATTGGAGGCAAAAGGATGCATTTTATATGCATTTACAGGATACGGAGTTCCAATGCCTCGAACGGATGCTAGAAATGGAGCGGGAAGGCCAAAAATACCAAAATTGGAGTCAAAGTGCAGATTGGAGTCAACCGATCACTTGGCGCTAACTTTGGCGTCGCTTACTAACACTGGCGTCATGAGTAGTTCTAGCGATGCGGTAAGCTCGCATACGCCAGTATTGTTAATTCGCCGTCGTAATTCGTTTTTCCATTTCTAATTAGTTTTGAACAAAAGACATTGTATTCATAATCTTCTTTACATCGTTTTGCTCTCAACCTAAAACTTTTCCAAGGCAATTACCTACCAATTACTGGAGGTAATTAAACCGTTCTTTCTTGTAATCGACGATTGATATTTGTTTGGGAGCATATTCATACTCTTTCTACCGATTGAATTCAAGATTCTTGAGTATTTACCTAGGGTTTTGTGACACAATTTGGTAAAATTTGTATCAACTCTTGATTCTTGGTATTTAGTTATTGATTATGTTATTTATGTGTTCGTATATGGTATTGATTATGTCTATGCATATCGTGAGTTGCTAAACACCCAATTATGGGGTGGTGATGGATTCAATGCATGCTAGTTAGGATTTATGCAATTCAATAACATGTAAGATGCGATTTACTCTGTGCCATTTTGATTAAATGTGTATGTAGTTATGTGTTTTGTGTTTTACCCCCAAAATCATCAAAGGACTATGCAATCCGATTTCACACCAAAACGTCAAGAGATTGTATAATCCATAGGTTCGTAGCAAACACATAACTGCATTAGCTTATTAATTGTAGCTTAGTGAAGTTGACGCATTCACTAATGAAATATGTTTTGTAAAACAAAATAAGTTAGCTCATTGTCATAGTCCTTCGTACCTTATCTAATATAAGGTGTCTGCCTAGAGAGCGAGAGCAGTGTAATAATCGTTAAGACATGTCCTAGTGATAACTAGAGTAAATTGACATCATTATTGTTGCATGTTTTCCTGCTAACTAGCTTGATTTCTGTCACCACACCATAATTCCCTCTCATATATTCGTCTCCACAAATTAATCTGTTTTCTAGTTAGTCTGCATCATAGTTAGATTATCATTCCGCTGCCGAAGCAAACCAACTTTTACTGCTTTTCGTACTATCATTATTGTTCGTAAACGCAACTCAGCCTAGTTAAATCCTTAGAGACCGACCTCGGGGTTAACTTCAATGCACTACAAGTTTTCTTAGTGTTGAGAATTAACTCTTGGCTTAAACAAATTGAAAACTCTGATTTGACACATCATTGGAAAAAATGTGAAATTAAGAAACGAGAATCTATTTCTTGGACGGATTTTTCGGTAACTAGACAAAAGCCCCGCCCCCCAGGAATTTTGAATACACACGAGAACATTCCTTCCAGAATGAAAATTCACTTATAAACTCATCACTTGTATATGTATGACTTGAACTTTAATGTCCATGTAGATATTCATTGCTGCATGTTTGCAACAGACAGCTTTACTGCCTGACATTTTACACATGAATCTGAAAGTTTAACATATAAAAACGCCTTATTACATTGCCTTGACAACAGCTGCTTGGAACCTAGGTTCTTTAGGCAAGAACTTCTGGTCAGCATAAACAGACATGTAGTCCCCAAACATGAACTTAGGATACTTGGCCAAATCCTCCACCTCCTCTGCAACGAGCAATTCGCGTGCAGGCTCAATGGTGGCCTTGTAAGATGGGTTGTAGAAAGACGCAATCGACCTCCTATTTCCTTCAGGCAAGGCCAGGACACGGTGCCAGACGCTCTTGTACCTCCCGTTGCTCAGGACCTCGATCTGATCACCAGTGTTGATCACTATCGCGTTCTTGATAGGCTGCACGTCGATCCACACTCCATCTTTCAAGATTTGAAGGCCACCAACCTCGTCGTCTTGGAAGAGGAGGATTACGCCCCCGGCATCAGTGTGGGCCCGGAGGCCGTTGACCTTGTCAGGGTGGGGACAGGGTGGGTAGTGGCTCACCTTGGTGCCGAAGAAGGCTGAGTTGGCGGACTCATCTCCGGCGTTGAAGGCCTTCTTGATGTAACCTTTCTGGAGGCCTAAGTTTTCATCCATTGCCTCCATCACTCTCATTGCTAGTTTCTTTAGTTCAACTCTGTATTCCTTCATTGTTTCCCTGTTGTCACAATATGAGAAACGCATGATCAGAACAGTCATTTCATACTATTTATGTAGTCAATTGAATTTCTACATACAATTTGGATGTACATTTGACATTTTAGTCTCAGACATTTAGAAGCAAAACAGCTTATGCATGCATGAGGTGATTGCTACAGATTTAAGTTCACATTGAAATTTCTAACACATGAATATCATAGAACACAAGTAATGGTAAAACTGAACGATTTTCGCGCTTACTTGAAGCCAGGGGTTTTTGATGGCCACTCATTGTCATTTTCATCTGAAAGCAAGAAAACATCTTCCCAATCAGCATTCTCCAACTTCTCATCACTCTTCTTCTCCAACAACTCATTGAGCATTTTCACCGGTTTCGAGTTCTTGAAATTAGGCTCCCTTTCCTTCCTGTAGCATTGAGAAGCCACCTTCTTCACCCTCTCCAGCAGCTCCTCTGGAATCCCATGATTGATCAGCTATAGAAAACACAAACCAAACAGTTTAGTAACATGTTCATCGACTCAATAACTAACAACAACCGACGTTTTATCACTAAAAATCAAGTCTTTTAGTAAGCTATCAGACACATTACCTCAAAGAATCCCCATTCTTCACAGCCACTGGCAATCTGAGCCAGAGTCTTGGCTCTTTCCTCTCCGTCAATCTTGGAGAAATCGATAACCGGAATCGCCATTGGATAAATTTACTTCTTGTAGCAAAGTGAATTAAAGATGTTTATTGTAGTTAGTGAAGTTGTGGTGAGGAAAGGTAAACGTTTTAGAGCTATATATAGAGATAGTAAAGCCATGGGACGTTGGTCATACACTGTATGTCAACTCTCTGTATCAGTTTAATAATTTGTTTGATTTGTGAGGCAATCTGGCAATGGACGG
The DNA here is from genome assembly GCA_026545765.1 of Plantago major. Taxonomy (NCBI): domain Eukaryota; kingdom Viridiplantae; phylum Streptophyta; class Magnoliopsida; order Lamiales; family Plantaginaceae; genus Plantago; species Plantago major. Next base: position 79,461,832 of record CM048841.1, read on the forward strand.
CAATAGAATGTGGCTATGAATAATTGCATTTCTAAACATACTGAAATTGTGTTTCTAGGAGGTTCACAAGTTCAAACTTAATCATCTTTAGGATAGACCGGCCTTTGAAGTTTGATCTTGCGTCCTCCGAGCTTCAAATTCTCGAATAGTGACAACTTAAAGATATACTCCCTCCGTTTCAGTAAAAGTGAAGAAAAAAAATTCCGTTTTGGACGTTTCACTAAAATTGATACATTTACTTTTATAGAAATTACTTCCATAATACAATTCAATTTTAACCACACATTTTTGGGGCTCACGTGTATTTTTCTACTCAATTAATATCTCAAACTCATTCTTAACCACATACTTTTAAGTACCACACATTCTTCTTAAAAATTGTACAAATCAAAATTGTTTCAGTTTTACATAAACGGAGGGAGTATATACTAATTCATGAACTAAAATATGATGATTCACAATTGCTAGTATTTGTTCTTAATATTGAATTTATTAAAAAAGTAAATCAACCTTCGCAAATTAAATCCAGATTTTTATAAACGTTTTGGGTCTTGTATATTTTCTAAATTTACGTTTCCTGTGGCGATTTCGGTCAAGATCAAATTATGCCATGGGTGATAATGAGCTCGCTAGCTAGGGCTAAATATTAGCCCTAGCCAAGGTGGTTTTGTGTTGTGTTATTTAGCTTGACATGCAATCCTTGGCCGACTAATGACTATTAGTTGCATTGACATTTGACTTAATTATAATTTTATGTTTAACGCTATTTGACTTAATTATGATTTTAAAATTAACGTTATTTGACTTCCAACACATGATATGCTTTGCTTAGCTATGAATTATATGATGATAGATGTATTTTGTATAAAATATTTTCCAGATATTTAGCCGTTGTTTCAGGGTTTCTGAAAAATAAACAAATTCTGCGTGTCCTTTAATAGTACGATTTAGTGAAAAACAGAACGAAGTGTACGAATCATGCGATTTTAGATATATAGTAGTAGTAGTAGTAGTTCATTTGCTTATCGTTTATATTTAGATATATTATGCTTATCGGAAGGTAGGATAATTCATTTGGATTCTTGATTAAGAGCCCACCATGATTAATTAACGACATTTCTCTAGTTTGGAGCCTATTATTCCGAGATCAATAGTACATGTTTAGTTACGAGTGAGGTGATGTTTGTATGCTTAGTGATGTTTAATGCTACAAGCTGATGTTTGTATATGTTTAGTGGGAAAAAAAAGGTATAATTGGTCCTAAAGTTTGGTGGTATGGCGTATGCAGCGCAACGTTTGTCCACCTAGTCAACTCTAGTCCCTTTCTTTCAACTTTCCGGCGTGGACAATCTTTTTGGCCCAAAAATGCACTTTGACCATGTTAACCGATGATGTGTCAGCCTTGTCAACGAATCAAACACAGTTTTGACTAACACATCATTAGCCTTGTCATTACCAAGATAAAGAAAAGTCTAAACTAAAATCCAAAAAAAATAAAACAGAATCGAAAATAAAATAGAAAACATTAAATTAAAAGATTAAATAAATTTAAAAAATGAAATTTAAAAAAAAAAACCATTGACCAAGTAAATCTGACCAAGCCATTTTCACCCCAAATTGAAGTCTGACAATCCCATAAACCCTAATTCACTCAATGTTATCTTCTTCTTCATCAGCTCATTTGCAGAGCCACAGGCCAGGCGTTGGTTTTGTGGCATAATTGCCGATCGGAAAACGTCTTGGACGGATACATATCCCGGACGGGATACTTGCAATGCGTCAATCAGGTAATGTGTTGGGTGTCTCGAATTATCTGTAAATTTTTAATCTTTCTATTCAATTTCTGAAATCTCTGTAAATTCGAATAGGGTAAAGTAGGTGGGTGTAAATTTGAACCGAGTCTGCTGATCAAAGTCATAGCTTTGATGCTAATGAAAGAGAGAATTTTCCGAGGAGAAATTCTTTCAAGAGTGCAGAAAATCATTCGAGTGAAAGAGAATTTGGAGGCATGTTGGATAATGGCCCTATTCCATACAACAATTTGTTTGAAAGTGGATCTCCATTAGATGGGGGCATCGTTTGATTCCAGGCTTTCGATACAGGAGGATTTACAGAATGTAACATCATTCAACAGGTCTTCCTTGATCGATGAATTTTGGTTATTCGAGGAATCTTCTAGAAGCTGCAGAAGATACCATTCAGGAATTTCGCGCAGAAGCCAAAATGTGGGAGAGAAATGAAGCGAACCCAAGAGTCAAATCTTGAGCTTGTTTTTGTTTTTCAAGAGCTTGATGATATAATAGAACAACAGAGTATGGAAATTGAAAATCTTTCATCTCTCAAGTTCAGAGGATAACCAGAACTTGCTGCAATTCTGCCTCGTACTTCGTTTTACCAATCTGCAACGACTCTTTTTTTTAATTATGTTTTTTTAATTTATTTAATCTTTTAGTTTAATGTTTTCTAATTTATTTTTCGTTTTTGTTTTAATTTTTGGATTTTGGATTTTATTTTAGACTTTTCTTTACTCTGGTAATGACAAGGTTGATGATGTGTTCGTCAAAATTGTGTTTGACTCGTTGACAAGGCTGACACATCATCGGTCAACATGGTCAAACTGCGCTTTTGGGCAAAAGGATCTTCCACGCCAGAAAGTTGAAAGAAAGGGACTAGATTTGCCGGGGTGGACAAACGTTGCGCTGCGTACGCTATAACCCTTAAACTTTAGGACAAATTATGCATTTTTGCCTGTTTAGTGTTACAAAGTACAAACAATGTAGGGGTGATGATCTATATATTAAACATAACATGTTTGAAACTAAAATGTGATATTGTAGTTAAACTGATGTTGATTCTGCATCTTCGAAAGGCCTGGTTTTACGAAAGTTTGTAAATATTTCCCTAGGAAAAAGGAAAAAATTATCGTTCACCCCCAACTTTTGCTTGGTAGTAGCAATTTTCCTCTGAAAAAAAATTATTGTGCATGCATTGCCCCAAACTTTTAATAGTGATTAATACGTACTTTTGAGGTATACAAAGTATTTAGAAAGACCATGTTAAAAGAAAATTTAAGGTTATTAATTAAAATGTCAATATTGTTAATGTTGGTGTATTTTCATACCAAAAAAAGCATTATATATGTTGATGATAGAGATGCTTTGATTAACAAAAATCGATGCTTTAATTAACAACATAGATTGGTCTCTTGAATCTTGACAAGTTATCCTGAACAATTCTCACAATACTTACTCATTTTGGTAAGGGTAAAACTCATAAAAGTATTATAGACTGTTTAGCCGACAACTTTAACAAAGTTAAAGTCGGGTTAACATTGTACATTAAATTATGTTTGACATGCAACTAAACAATTATGTTAAGTCACTGTTACACCCACATAAAATTGAGTTATTAATTATATGTTAAAAATATGTAAAAAAATCGTATAAGCTATATGCCAGACCGTCTAAATTTGTAAGTTGAAAATCGCAGCCTAACAAAGTTAAGCCTGAATTTATGTATAGATCAAGTTTAAGTTTATGAGTTTATGGTTAAGATGAGTAGATGACATGTATGCATGTCAGGCAGGATTACTGATGCCACGTTGAGCAAATAGATATTTAGACTAGACCAACTAATTAACAAAGATGATTAGTATGTACGTAAAGTTATGTTGCACTCACAATTTTACGCGGTATTTTCAACAATTAATAGTTATTTTATGGTTGACTTAATTACTTTTAGAACTTGCTGATCTATGTTGCAAGAAAACCATGGTGATAATCTAATTTTGTGTAGGTACGTTACGCGCGTGATTGACTCAAATTTATAAGGTAAAATTAGAAAGTGGTACAATGGAAAAAAAAATTGATTAAGAGACAATCCACTTTTTTATTGTTGATTTTGGTACAACATTGTTAAATAAGTGGTTAGGATTGATTATTGACAAATATGAAGAGACAATCATACCCTTCCCAATGTCAGTTAAAAAATTCATTATGAAGACAATAATTGAGCTGGAGTAAATGTAGAATGTAACTGTAGACACATATCAATATCAATATGCTTTCAGACATATGTCAGTGTCAATATACATGATATGTCTAGCATTAACATACATGTTCACAATCTGACACTTTTAGACATATCACTACCCTTTCAGACATATGTCAGTGCCGGTACTGACATATGTCCGTGGTATATGGACATGTTCATAATCTGCACTTGTAGACTTGTTTATCAACAGATTAAACATGATGTATGAAACTTTGCAGCAATAAAACATTTTGAACAATGTGGAAAGTTGTAAGAAATGTTGAATATATTAATTGATGTTTAATTTAAGTTGGTTTTGATAAGTTTGACTTGCAAAATTTAGACTTAAGGGCATAAATGGAAAATCAAATATGATTCATTAAAATTTATTTGGATAGTCCACAATCAATAAAAAATCATAAAGTTGTACTTCCTACAACTTTGTCCAATTTATAATCTTACCCCAAACACCAAATAACCTTTATGAGAATTTCACTTTTGATCCCGTAACAACCTAAATTTTCAAATATAATTAAGTGCAACTTTCTTTTTGAGAATTCATTCATAAGAACTCTAAAGTTAAGCGTGTTTTTTATCAATCTTATTATGTGTGACCTACTGGGAAGTATCGGGTGCGTGCACGAGTGAGGACAAAATGCGCATGAAAGGTCATATTGTTACAGTGAGGCAAGCATATCAACCGGAGAGCATTTTATAACTAAACGCACCGTCATAAAGGTTTGGATTTCAATCTAACTATTAATGATCGGGTCGTTGCGTGTCTCGATTTATAACATCTCATTCACTACTTAAGTGTAAAATTAAAAGGAAATCCCAAGATTGGAATTGGTTAGTGCCTTTAAGGGGAATTCAAATCGAAATCACAATTTAAATTGGTTGATGTAAAACTTAGTAAGTATCGAGTAGCAAATTAATCAATTATCCGGATGTAGTTTAAAAACTATGACATAAAAATGAAAATGGGACGGAGAGAATATAATGAAGTTAGGGGTCAACGATGCTAAGAAATAAGGTTAGTATTTAGTAGTACAAAACATTTAGAATTGTTTTAACTTTTAAGGGCTGACAAATATATTGTACTTATATGATAAAGAAATGTATTAGCGTGCTTTCTCAAAAAAAAATAATAATAATAAAAAAAAATAATAAAAAATAATAATAATAATAATAATAATAATAATAATAATAATGTATTAGCGTGGTGATATTTTTAGTATGATACTGGTATAAAACTAGCTAATTATATCACAATAAAATAATAAAATGTTGCTTTCTTCACAATCATTTAACTAGAAACAAGTCGGTTACTTTCTGCCCTAGATATTGACCGTGAATGATGAAGTATAGTTGCAATTTCATATTTTTCTCATTTTGCAAAGCAAAGATGTAAAAGCGAATGTGTAACTCGTGCAACAAGGACTATTTGACAATTTCATTCCAGTTGAACAATTTTTTGTATCTATATTCTAATTTCTATACCAAACTGCAGTTTCTTGAATCATAATCACAGCTTATCATGCTGTTGATCGAATTATATAACGAGGCTTAAATAATTATACATACAGAACAACAGACATTTTGCTCCGCGGTTTTATGATGAATCGCAGACAGATCACTATCGATTTCCAGTTACACCATCTCATTGCTCAATTTCCATTCTCCAAGGGCGCAAAGCTGAGCCTCGGGTGTTACATTTAGCAAGAACATATACAGCCAGTTGCTGCACAAACACTGAATCATAACTGATGGTATCGAAGCTGCTTCGTGGAGCTAAATCTGTCTATTCTACCATTCAGCTGTGTTTGTGCAAGACACCAGTTGGTCAATTATCATGTTGCATAAGGTACTACCTCAATTCTTCAATTGCTCTACATCCTGTGAAGCAAAAGAAAATATGCAGGCCGTATCAGTTAACCAGATATTAAGTTTAAGTTATTCCTACGTGGATACGAGCAGTGTCTGACCGTATTGAACCTGTTTTGCATCATCTCGAATATATTAGTCTCCAGAAGTTTTATCTTTATAGGCTATTTACAAGCAATCGACCAAGTACAAGACTTTCATCCTGCAGTTAACTAAAGAAGTTCAGTACTGCTATTGCATATATATGCTGGAGAGAACAAGATACAGAAAAGGAGAACAATGAGAACATTTATCTTTATCAAGAAAATTGATGTTATCAAATAGTTCTTGGGACTCCATAAGAGATGACCAGGAGCGTAACAAAGATTCCATAGTCACCCTCCTTGTTGCACTAAGCATCGAAATTGAAAACCGACAGCCATCAATTTTGTACTCCTTGAGTGGATTCCTATGCCCAGAACTTCTTACATTCACCCACAACAGGACAGAAGCCAGTAAGGATCAGGAAAGAGTTTTCTAGTCACTAGTTGAGCGAACATGGACGTAAACAAGGAGATGATCTCTCCAGAAGCAATCCAGAGTTTTAACAAGAACTGCTCTCTGCATTTTGAACACTTCAAAAGCTCTTCACTCTTGTCAGGATTTCTGGTATAGTTTTCGGAGTTCATAAACGGAGTTCTTTTTTTTTTTTTTTTTTTCCGAGTAATGAGTTTTCTGGTAGATAAAGATTTGCGTTGAATTATGTCATATCTACATAATATTATTCTCACTATAGAGATGGATGTTACTCATGATTCTCTGATCATGAACGAAAACCGTGGAGTCATTCTGCAAGTTAATTTTACTCGTGTTGTTGCTCTCATTTTCCCAAGGTGGCTGAGAAGTTAAAAACGAACAGAATAATTTCAATAATAATTTCTACTCTCATTCATGAACAGCTTTGGAATACATAGAATTGTAGAAGTAAAAGGAGAGTGAATCAAGACATAAACTACATAGAATCCCATTAATCAATGACAACAAGCTTCTGATACTCCTCACCAGAAATTGCAGCATCCATAACAGACTCAGGAGTCATTTCACCACCTTCCCCTAGAAACAAAGTCATCAAATTCTTCGAAAACCCGCTCACAAGCGCCACACCTTTCTGGCTAGCTACAACAGGAGTAGCCCTGGAGTCCCTCAAGTTCCAGAATACGATTTCAGGCATACAATATCCATAACCACTCTCTTTAAACTTCCTCACAATCACCTCATAATCAGTCTCCCAAGGACTAGCCGACGCCTGATCGAACTCCATATCACTAAACACAAACAATTTCTTGATCATCTGATCAGCCTTTAGCCCTCCATCTACAGCTACTTGTAGTATCAGATCAAACACTTTCTGAAAATCAGTGTTCATTCCCCAATCCATGTGCCTAACGAATTCTGTTTTCTCCATCAGAGTATCACCTTCGACCATTTGGAGCTGAGGCCACTTACTGAATGTGATAAGCTTCCCTTTCCATGGCTCTTCGCTCAACTCCGAAACTAAAACACCAAGTGCCACACTGACCTCCATCGGTATCCCAGTCATACTACCCGAAACATCACAAATCGCAAGACAGTTACTCAGCTTCCCCTCCTTCGCCATATCATCCACCATCCGTTTCCATTGAAGCTCAGCCACTGCACCATCATCTTCATCATCCAATCCTTTTATTATCTGATGCGGTAGTAAAGCACCAGCAGCGATCTTCGCTTTCCCAGACTTTACATTCTCAAGATACTCCACAAACCTTTCCTTATCATGTTTCATAAACTTCTCCTTGTAAAGATTCATAGCCACAGAAGCCACCCTATTATACCGAATCGACCCCCAATCATTAGCTCCAATATAAACCTCTGGCAACTCAAGCGCCTTATGCAGAGGCACAAGAACCTCCTTCCTCAACCGATCCCTCACACGATACGCATAATGTGCCTCCTCAACTGCCACATACTCTTCATACTCCTCCTCGGAAACACCTTCTTCCCAATCGTCTCACATAACAGTGTAAACGTATCATACGACGAATCAATAGAAGGACACCATTTTGCAGCTAGACTAATCTCAAACAACTCCCGTGCTTTCAACTTCTTCACATCCGATTTCAAACACTCTGCAAACACATCAGAAACACGATCGTGCAGGAACTTAAAATCGGAATCGCAATCAAACCTCTCGAGTACCTTCTTAGCCCTCTCCATCTTCTTCTCCTCCCGACTCGACCGCTTCAGCTGCTCATCATCACTACTCTTCTCCTCCTCTGTCTTCCTCTCATTACGATTCCCTTGCTGCCTCTTACTCAACCCATTGGATTTGGCGTCCTGCCTCTTCCTCTTATTACAATACTTTCGCATCTTTTCTAATTGCGCCTCCTCCCTCTTCTCCTTAGCCACCTGACGCACATCATTCCCTTCAAGAAGACGAAAAAGAATCTCCGGCAAGTCCTTGAAGTAACCGAAATCAGCCATGGGACGCAAATTAGCCGCCAGAGTTTTCGGATGATGATTGTGAATCCAAAGAACAGCAGTATAGTAACCTTCTTTATCAGATTTGCCAGTACCTCTCACACCCCTCAAGTTACACACAAGCTTCAACGCTCGCAACGGATCATGATCCCACGCAAGGCGTAAACGTTTGACTAAGCTTTCAGCAGGCGTATCAGGAACAACATGGAAGAAGAAATCCAAACAGGGGTTTCCAGAGGACATATAAGTTGCTGAACCGTTCTCCGTGAAGCCGGATACCCCCCTGCTGGCAGGCCTGCTCCTGAATCGAGAGGATATGCCTGCCCTGACACGTTCTTCCCATAATGGTGGAGTGGCCCTGGTTAGATGCTTATTTAGCCGGTTCGGCTTTTTATGAGACTGCCGGTTGGGAGTTTTGTTCCTGATGGGGGGTGGAGGGGGTTTGAGAACTCTAGTGAACTTGGACAGGTCGGGGAACGGGTCGGGTGGGAACAAATGGAGGTTGGATACTAAGGCTGATAAGTAAGAGACTGGAGGATTATTGGCAGGGTTGTTTTGCTGCATTTCTAGTATATGTTTTGATGAGAGAACGGAACCTGTTGGCAGGCATAATTATATATAAGGGTAGGGGACTGCTAGTTACTTAGTGACCAAGTACAGGATCAGAACATTTCTCTTTGGAGATATATTTTTCCATGGAAAATGGAATGTAATTAATTACTACTTTGTTATCACACCACTATAATCTTGGTAGTCAGAGATTTCAAAGGCATTTTCTTTTACCACAAATATATAGATTTCAAAGATATTAACCGACTGAGTTTAAAGCTACTGTAGTTAGCTATTGCGACGTGAGTTTTAATTCACTCTCTCTAGGCAAACCGAATTCAACTCATGTTACCCGAGTGGAACCTTATTGAGGCCAGGTTTGAAATCAACCCTCGATTCTTTCGATAAGTTGTTAGGACCTAACTTAATGATCGTTCTGTTATCAGGTCAAGTAGAGTTCGACTCATTGCAAAATAGGCACAGTCTCTAGGTAATTTATCTAGAGACGGTTAAGGACTTTGTGATAAAATGTTGATTTCTATAATCATTTGACTATAAACAAATAGGTTAGTTTCTGCCCTGGATATTGACCGTGAATGATACTTGCATTTACAATTTCATATTTTTCTCTTTTGCAAAGCAGAGATGTAAAAGGGTTTCTGTATAACTCATGCGACAAGGGTTATTTCACAACTTCATTCCAGGTTAACAATTTCGTATCTATATTCTATACTCCATCCCCAGCTTATCATACATTTGTCGTTTTAAGTCATGTAACTTCATACATTCTTAAAAAAAAAGTTTACACACAACAAATAATAAACAATCTCAACTTTACACTCAAATTACACATTTTGCCACTAAAAGTACACTTTTCCCCACCTTTTCTATATTCTATCATTACTTTAACTTTTCGCATAAAACTGGGCGCTAACCCTAATGTATGAAGTTCTCCGGGACAGAGGGAGTACCAATTTGCAGTTCCTTAAATCATAATCACAAGTTATCGTGGTGTTCATCAAATGATACAACGAGACATGATAATTATACATACAGAACAACAGACATTTTGCTCCGTGGTATCACGATGAATCGCAGACAGATCACTACTATCGGTTTCCAGTTACACCATCTCATTGCTCGACTTTCATTCTCAAGAGCGCAAAGCTGATTCTTAAGCCTCGGGCATTACATTTAGCAAGAACATATACAGCCAGTTGCTGCACAAAGTCACAAACACGCGAATCATAACTGGTGATATCGAAGCTGCTTCGTGGAGCTAAATCTGTATATTCCACCATTCAGTTGTATTTGCACCAGAGACCATTTGGTCAATTATCATGCTGCGTATCGGTACTGTATTTCTTCAATTGATCTACATCATGCGAGGTAAACAAATTATGCAAGCCGTATCAGTTAACCAGAAATCTACGTTTAAGCTATTCCTGCATGGATTACGAGCAGTGCCTCACCTTATTGATCCTGTTTTGCATCATCTTCCGAATATATTAGCCTCCAGAAGTTTTAACATTAGAGACTATTTACAAGCAACCAGTCAAGCACAAGAATTTATCCTGCTAACTAAAGAAGTTTCAGTACTGCTAGCTCATATATGCTGGAGAGAACAAGATACAGAAAATGAGAAATATTCATACTTTCAGTACTGCTGGCGTGTATATACTGGAGAGAACAAGATACAGAAATTAAGAGAAATATTTGTACATGGAGAATAAGATAATACAAAGTATGAAGCAATAAAAGCATTTACCTGTATCCAGAAAACTGATATTATGCAAATAGTTCTTGGGACTCCATAGGAGATGACCAGTAGCGTAACAAAGATTCCACAGTCACCCTCCTTGTTGCACTAAGCATCGAAATGAAAAACCGACAGCCATCAATTTTATATTCCTCGAGTGGATTCCTATGCCCAAAACTTCTTACATTCACCTATAACAGGACAAAAGCCAGTAAGGATCAGGAAAAACTTTTGAAGTTCACTATCACTAGTTGAGACTTGAGCAAAAAGGGACACACCGCAGAATTGAGCCTGTTCATATTCACGAGATGGTCTCTCCAGAAGCAATCCAGAGTTTTAACAAGAACTGCTCTCTGCATTTGTGATATAAGAACAGAACAATAGATGGATTAACAATTAATAAACCGAATGAATATATCAACTGATGAAGATAACGCATGACAGACCAATAAATATATAATTTACCTCAACTCCCCTGACATATGTAGAGTCATAGCCTGATTCTTGAACAACATCAAGATAAGAAGCAATCAAAAAATCTCCGAGGTACTTGCAAAGTAGATTAACAGTTGCTCTGAATTTTCCATCTCTGCTAGAAGATATCCAAGAAAACACTATTTATGTAACAGCATGAACTCAAAGAAATGGCCAAAAATTGTAAACTTGAAATTACGCACTTTACTGAATCATCAGAACATATGGTTAGCCACCGTTTCAAAGACAAGTTCTTCATGCGGATGCCTCGAAAGGAATTAGGAGGCCTAGGCAAAGTTGGGATGTGAAAGTTTTCAATGTCAATGGAACTTATGTCATGGAGTTGCACTAGGGATTGCAACATGTTTTCCTCAGTAACACCTCTAAACGAGTCTGCAGATAACCAGTTTTTTTTTACTACTTTTCATGAACAAAAATATGAAAAGGTAACTTGCGAAAAAAATATATATATATGAAAAGGTAAATAAGAAATAAGCACACACCTCCCAGCACTTGCCCAGAAATAAGATTGAATTCTTTCAAGAGTCGCCCCAAATTCCAGCTGCTTGGATGCTAAAATATTCAAAAATGTTGCTTGAGAAGGATCCACAGGTGTACAATATCATAAAGCTCTAACAACAAACTGCAAGTTACTCAACTACCTTTGTCGGGTCAACATTCTTGAAAATAATTTCATCAACCACGGCTTGCATGTACCTAAAATCCAGAAAATTACGAATTAAATAAGCTAATAAGATGCATTAGGCAACTGGCTGTTGTCATCTGAATATCCATGGAGGCTGCTTTACGGCATCCTTTCAATGACTACATCTCTTGCACATTTGTGGTTTTAAGACATCATGTAACCGGAATCAAACGGCACTTACTGGAAAATATGCTGTGAGCAACTCTCAGAATCGCCATTTAGTATTAATTGACGAAGACTGTAAACATGTTTTCTTTGCACCTGCACAGAAAAATAAGGACTCCAATCCAAATAAGACTACATATACCTGAAACCCGATCTAGATAAAAGCAAATATTAAGCAGCATAGTTTGAAAGGGAATTAGTACTTCTTATACGTGCCATTTTGGGTAGACAATACCTCTAAGACTTCATCAAACTCCACTAGACTCTTTCTTATGCCGAAGAAGAATTTTTCTGCATTAATTTGAAGGGACAAGAGCTGAATCCAAACGGAAGATTAGCTAGATAAAATCCAGAATCTAGATTGTAATAACGTATCTGGTTTGCAGATTATTTACCTGCTTTACAATTCCATGGCCCTCTATTGGGATAATTTCATCATTTGTAATTCGGGATATAAGTTGTATTGCCCACGCAGTATCAAAATTGAACTTCTGAAACATCTCATCCTGCAAGCTGTGAAGCAGGGCATGTCAAATGAGATAAAACACCTAAAAAGGTCAGCACTAAATGCCAATGTGAATCAAAAGATAGCAGGTAATAGACGGTGCAAAACTCAAAAGAGGAACAAGATAATTATTGAAAAACCCATCACTATCCTCCTCTCACTTGTGCATTCAGTTTTGCACATCACTAGGTCACATGGCCTCTTTGTGACAGATATAATCAAGAACTTATCATAGGAGAGATGTATTTTACCTCACCATAAACCGTGTTGATCCAGGATCCCCTTGCCTCCCTGCTCTGCCACGGAGCTAAAAAGTATTTTAAAATCCTAATTAGATACATACTGAGGATATTAATTAAGTCGTGAATGGAGAAACGGTGTTAATATTCTTCAATACCAATTAAAGAACATTGAGATAAAGTATCAACATTGAGATGATACCTGATTGTCGATCCTCCTGGACTCATGTAAAGAAGTTCCAATGACATGAAGTCCTCCCAGCTGTTTCACCTCTACCCCTTCTTTGAAACAGTGAACTTCACAATCCTTGAGAGCTGATAGATAAGCAATAGCGATACATGGACCTAGTGGGTACATCTCGGCCTCCTCGTCCACCAGCCTCTGTAACTCCATCAATTCCATTGACTGGCTCATTTCAATAGATTCCGAAATGATAGCTCTTGCTTCCTCATAAGTAAATTTTTTACCCTCACTTTTACATACATATTTAGCTGTATACCCCACAAACAAAAAGTTAGATGGTGTAGAATGAGATAAAATTTATAAGATAAATTTGTAAGGTAACACTAACACTAACCCATAAGAGCAGCCTTAGCTAGCCAACCTAGTGATGATGGTCCAACCTGTACTTTAGATAAGACCTGCACAGAGGAAATCCATTTGAAGGGGCCATGTTAGAAAGTTCAAGATCTGTCTTTCTATGCCCATTTGAAGGGGCCATGTTAGAAAGTTCAAGATCTCTCTATCTATGCTACTATCAGTTAATACCTTTGCTGAAGTCGGACCCTTGTCGATTTCTTCGTCGACGATCTTCTCGGCGAGGGATGAAAGCAAAGCGTCTTCCATTGTTTCTTTAGCAAGCATCTAACAGAAGCCCAATACAGAGGGTGAATTTTCATATATAGTACAAGTACAAGCATACAGTGAACCCGACGTTGAGATACAAGTAAAATATACTGTTTACTACAGACTACATCAACAATGAAATGAACACCCTCAAAGTGCATAAATAAATTTGGTAGGAAGACACCTTTGGATTTCCTCCTAGGATTATATCAGTTCCCCTTCCTGCCATGTTTGTTGATATAGTAATGGCATGTTTTCTTCCTGCCTGGGCAACAGTTTCAGCTTCTCTACCAGCATACTGCACAAATATAGATTGTTAAGTCATGAAAAATCATATTCAGAAATTAAACAGGAATCCAGAGATCTTAAGGTCATCAAAACATAACCTTGGGCCGTGCATTCAGGACATTGTGAGGAATTTTCCTTTCTGTCAGCAATTCCGATAGATATTCAGAATTTTCAACACTGTACAACCAAAAACTACCATAAGATCACCATTTATGATGAAATATCATTAAATCAATGCAAGATGGACATACCTCGTGGTCCCAACCAAAACAGGCCGGCCGAGACTAAACATAAATTCGATTTCTGCACGCACATACTGCCATTTCCCTTCAGCAGTCTACTCACAGAGAACATTAACAAACCGAAGTAGTAAATTGGTTAATACTCTCAAATAATCAGTAAAAGGTGTTCAGCATAACAAATTGTATCTTACTGCAAATGCTTGAATTGGTAAATCAATGCGAATATTTGGCATATTCGTTGGTACTTCAATAACGGGCGTCTGGAACATTTTTAAGAACTCCTTTTCCTACAATAGAGAACAAAAAAAGCATTACCATCAAGCAGCTAACAATCAATATTGGATATTAAATTGCAGTTATGAACATGCAGATGTGACCTCAGTCTTTGCTGTCCCAGTCATCCCCGAGAGCTTTGGATAGAGCTTGAATAGTGATTGATATGTGATTTGGGCCACAACCACAGAATCAGCCTAAAAAAGCTTCAAATGTTATGAAAATAAAAGTTGGAAGTGTGGTAAAATCCTGACAAGCAAGTATGGAGAAGTCATAATCATGAAACCTGAATCTTCAGCCCTTCTTTAGCTTCCACTGCCTGATGGATGCCCTCAGACCATCGACGTTTTTCTTCCACTCGTCCAGTCAGCTGAAAATCGAAAAGTGAAACATACACCACTTCATAAATGCAAACTAAAACTGATTATTTCAAAGACTGCATATCACAAAATTAATTACCAAAAAAAGAAAAAGACCAGAAAAGAGAGTTTCAATATATTAGAAAAACATCTTTCAACCAGTTGATAAGCACATTAACAAAATTTGGATTTGCATGTGATGCTTTTCTAACTAAAACAAAATTCCACATAAAGCCCAATTCTCCCGATAAACGGATCGTTGAATACATTTAAGGAGAGCCACATAGTACCAGGAAATACTAATTAATACTAACACATACACCATATTTATGCACAATTGCACATGCATATGCGACTCAGCTGAAAATTCACAATGTATTTTGCTGAATACCATATAGTCCACCCAAAATCTCATGTAATTTTCAACAAAACAGAAGTACATGGTTGCAACGTCATGGCTGCTTTTAATTTGAGAAGCAGAAGGCAGATGGCTGGTTAAATATTTCATCATACCTCATTTATTATAAGAGCTTTTCCATTGCGTACAATGTATTGGACATCACGCCTGTAAAATTCTTTTGCTTTTAATGCATTCAAAACAAACCTGCAACATTAAAATGATACATATGAGAAACAGTGGCCTATGATTATAAGATTTGGCTGAACGACTAGGAATCTACGATTGCAGAAATTCCCCTGGACGCAAGGAGTGGCACGTGTCTGCGCCTTATCGGGGAGGGGGGGGGGGACAAAAGAGAACAGGCTAAACAAACTACTCAGTTTATCGAAACAAAAGATATAATGATAACAAAAAATGAATAATAAGAAAATAACAAGCTATAATTCAAAAACAATATGGCAAACTTTTACCTTGCCCAAGGATCATTTTCATCCCAGAGGTCATTTGTTTCCAAAGCCATCTCTGCTAGTATTATACCTTCCTCGGTAAGTTCAACTGAATTGTCCTTAAGTTCTACATTGTAATGCTGTCACTTAAACTGTGTAAGCTTAACAGAATTCGACAGTCGTTGAAAAATAAATCAAAAGCAATTGGGCCTTACTGGTCCTCGTATAAGCAGCTCAGCTACTTTTGCAGCAACTGGATATCGCGCAGCATCTTTACTTGCCTGGAATATGTAAGTTACCAGAATAAGTTTTGAGAACAATAAATACTAGAAGTGAAAATTTGATTTGAGAAATCTTATTTATTTTTCCCTTGTGCTTGTATACCTCCTCCGATTTGGAAGGATACTCTCACAGATGTAGTCTGCATTTTATCTGTAATTTTCATTCGTCCAAGATTGTTTGTTTTATACTATTACCTCACCACTTATCAACAAAGGATTCCGCCCTTCATCAATTAGGACAGAATCAACTTCATCCACTACAGCAAAATGGAAGGGTTTCGGCCTGTTACATATAGAATACGTGAATACCCATTACAAAAATTCCAGACCTAACTATAAATGACAGCATATAACAAGTTACCATCTCATGACAAGCTGATCACTGCTTGCAGCCAGATTATCTCGCAAATAATCAAAACCAAGTTCCTGGCGCAATGAAGCAAGCGAGGGAAAGATTGAGGTTTTTTAATGGCCTAAGTGACTAATAAAGAGAAAATACACCAGATGGCAATATGATCTCTTTGTGCTACACCAAATACAAACACTGTGAAACCTACCGAATTATTGGTGTACGTAATGTCACAACTATAGTTGGATCTTCTCTGCTCAGATGTCATCCCTCTCTGCATGCATAAAGGCAAAATGGGATAACACAGCAATCGGTGGATCTTCTATTAATTGGTGCAAGAGATTTTAGATGATAATAGATATAGAATTACTTGTATGAGTCCAACCGAGAGACCAAGAAAGCGATGCACACGCCCCATCCATTCAGCATCCCTTTGAGCAAGATAATCATTCACGGTAACCACTGCATACAAGCAAATTAGTTCTGGTATGTGCAAGGTAAAACTTCAAATAACAGTGAACTTTAGTCGACTTTCATGTTAATTCATTTCATATTGGCTTTCATATCAAACCAAAGGAAAAAATAGAGAAAAGAGGCATATCTTTAATTGGTTTATCACATAATTTATAAAATGCGATTCTACGTGTAGCAGCAGAAGGTAGTATTCAATATCCTTGGTCAGCAAATAATAACTAGAATGTACCATGAACACCCTCCTGGCTCAGCGCATTGAGATAAGCTGCTAAAGTGGACACTAAGGTTTTTCCTTCCCCAGTTTTCATCTCAGCAATTGACCCATCATGAAGAACAGCTCCACCAATTATCTGTAATAACAAGTATATGCTTGAAGTAATGCTTTAACACTATTATCGTACTTCATTATCTAGTCGAACAAGTCCAGTGAACTGGAGAACTACTTCTTATTATCTGGTATTTGAAACATTGCCATGCATAAAGCACAATAAAGAAGTATCTTTTCAAGATTTAAAAAAAAAAAACAAAACCTGAACATCAAAATGGCGCATTCCAAGCTTCCTCCTCGCAGCTTCACGAACTACTGCAAAAGCCTCTGAAAGAACAAGGACACATAAAAAAAATTAAATGAGAGCATTCATAATCAGAGTTTAAAACATGTAACAAGAATAAACATTAAGATAATAGTAACTAAATCTCACACCAGCTTGAATATCAGCTAGGGTCTCTCCCCGAATCAACCGACCACGAAACTCCACCGTCTTTGCACTCAACTACAACAGTTGAAGGTAAAAAAATAAAAATAAAACAGCACTCAAAACAAAAATGAACTGAAACACATTCAATTAATAGGAAGTTACAACAAAACCTCTTCATCAGATAGCTTCTGAATCTTGGGCTCGAAAGCATTAACGGAATTGACGAGCCTATAGTAGTCTTTAACCACCCAGTAGTTCAAGCTACTGAATTCACTACATTTCTTTTTAACCCCACCAATTCTTTCCTGTAAAAATTGAAACTTTACTAATCAAGAAAGCCATAGAATTCACGAAAGGGTTGAATTTAGTTACAATTACTTGAGAAGGAGTACCTTTAATGATGCAGAGACTAAAGTAGGAGTGAAACGGTGACGAATTACGGGAGGATTGGTGAGAGGGATTGAAGAGGAGAACGTAGCTCGGGTGCATAGCAGTGTTGTACCTTGACGGTGGCGGTGTAGCGGCGGTGAGAGGCGGAAGACGGTGGTGGTCGTCATTGGAGTTGTACCTTGGGTTTATGGAGGAGAGCTATGGTTTAAGCTCAAGTTCTCAACTTCTGTGAAACGACGTAGTTTGGTTCTTGATCATATGATTCGCCATGTTTTGGCAGATTCTTTGGCTCCAGACGCGAACTTTATGTATTGAGTGCGGGAACACCGTCTAGACTGAAAGTGGAGTTTACTAATTCGCGATTTAAGTAAATATATTTGCAGCTCGATGGTTGGGAATCAAAGTGGTGTTCACGAACGTTCTTTCGTTCGTTCTGTACATGGTTCGTGTTCGAATTCGACAACATCACAAGTCGCAACCACTTATTTGTGTTCGGTTCGTTAAAATTTTCGAAATTTCATATTTGTTCGTTATTATCGATTGTTATGTTGGTGAGCGTGTCGTAAATTAGATTTAGCCATATATAATTATTAATCATTGTAAAATTAATAATAAATTTATACCATTTGTTTGTTCTCCTCGTGAACTATGGAAGAGTAATAAATAAGTTCTTGTTCGGGAATATGTTTGTGGTTTGATCAAACTCAAACACGAATTGAACCTTTACCTTACTTTTCACGAAGTAACATTTCATTTATACGAACCTTCGAAATAAAAAACCAATTAGCGATTTCATTTCACTGCCCTAGGCCTTAAATGGTTAACACAATACTCAATACCGGAGCCGGAATATTGAGACTACAAATGCAGATCGTAATTTGCAAATTCACAACTATCTATACTTCGATCGCTTATCAGTCCGATGGAGTTTCCGATTTGTCTTTATGCGAATCCGTTTTAGGAACATACTTTGTTGCTGAGGTAGGTAGATGCAGTCTAACTGTTTGATAATTTGCCATGTGATGCTGTGCGTGTTGATGGCGGTGAATTCTGGCATAGTTTTTGAGGCTCGACGTCACTGATGGATAGTATTGCTTCCATTTCGCTAGTTACTTTGATGACAAAGTGTCGTCTTTCTCGATTAATGTCGATTCTTTATGAGGTTCTAGTTCAAACTTCATAAAAACATTTAGTAGTGGATCTTTATGAGGTTCTAGTTGAAACTTGATAAAAAGGTTATACTAGTATAATGATCTAGATTCTATGTTCAAGAAACAGTGTGTTACATAATGTACTAATGTAGGTGTTTTTATTTGTCAATTATATCTTACATGCTTATCAGATCTCATCCGTGTGTTTATGTGTTGATATGTTTTTGTAATTTGAATTCTTGATTCTGCAAGGGCAGAGCTATTTAATGGAAATGGATGTTTGGTTTGAAGGGCGGGTACAAGAGGCTGACCGTGCAGGAGTAGACACAGAAGCAACCGATAACATAAAGTAGCCTCTCATCAACCACACAATGGCCTGTTTTTGCTGCTTTTGGTACGTATCATAGTTACCTTGTTTTCCATCAGGCACTGTTACTGGAGGTCGCTCTGTTTGGCTAGGGAAGAAATGCATTGTATGCCCATTTCGTTATTATCGAGTTAAAAGGAAGATCAAAGAACAGATAGGATAACCTGGAGAAAATCTTCCAAAGGTAAGAGTTTCTTATGATTATGTATATACCATATTCCTGCATCATTTTCTCATCTATTTCAACTAATTTTTGCAACTTTTATCGTGCAACAAGTGATGTGTTAAATGTTTGGAATAGTATAAGTTGCTACAATTTCAATGTGCTATGCTTTAACAACATTTTATAACACCACCAGATTCACTTCAAACCTACCCGAATTTACTTAATTTAATCAATTCACAATAATCTGAAATATACATGCACTAAATAATCCACAAATGTTTGAGAAATTGTAATGACAAACATTAATAACCTACTGTGATCTTCTTCTGCTGGAGTTATTTGCAAGTATCGTCTAAATAATACCGAATATAGAGAAGTAGACATAACTGTTGAAACATGTGTGAGCTATATGTAATAGTCTTATGTTTTGGGAGGGCACTATTTTGAACCTCTTCACAATATAACTGTAATGAGTTGATACAAATAGATTTTGGGATTTTTCTTTGTTCTCATGAAAACACAACGTTTGAATCTCTTTGTGGCGTAACAGATTTCCGATTTAGTAGGGAGATTGTCGAAAAGATACCTAACGTGAAGAAGCTGAAACTGATGTACATACTTCAATGTAATGATGAGTTTTCTAACGACCCCTTCACTTGGCCTGGAGAACCCTATCATCTCGATAATCTTGTCCATCTATGCCATCTTGAAGTGCTAAGTATCAGGTGTCCGCACAGCAACTACATGTTCGCAACGTGAGAGACTTTGCCTTCCCTGACAAGCTTAATAAACTAACTTTGCGAGGGACTGAAATTCCTTGGGGAAACATGTCAATTGTTGGTTCATTGCTGAATCTTCAAGTGCTAAAGCTGCAATATATGTCGATGGAAGGGAATGTGTGGGAGACAACTGAAGGAGAGTTTCCTCAATTGAAGTACCTGCAATTGAAATGCTTACACCTGGATGAGTGGAGAGCTGAGGACATACATTTTCCATGTCTCGAGAAGCTGCTTATTATAGAATGTGAGTATCTGAAAGAAGTCCCGGCGAGTATTGGAGATATATATACTCTTCAAGAGTTGATTTCGAGATACAACCCGCGCTGTGTCAATGAATCGGCAGAAAGAATAAAAGAGCAACAAAGGAGATTAGGTAATACTTAATATTTTGTACGGTGCAGAACAATTGCCCCCGCACTTGATGTAAATTTACATTTGTCATCCAAGGGTTTCTTGTAATTTTTTCTCTTTTTTCCTCACATTGAAGTCTGTTTCTTATATAGTTGAGTGTGAGGATGATTTCTGCTACTGTATTAGCAACTGTGTCTAAGCATCTTTTCATGAAAATGTCCGCCACTGGAATTTATCCTAATTTGTTAAGTCCTAATTCTGGTAAATTGGGGCATAATCGTGACATGATTCTTGTATTCGCATGTACACGTGATTGAACTCATTCTTCATTTGCTGTTTCTGTTTATGCAAACTGATTTAGATATATGCTCTCTTAATGAGTTAGTTGCAGACCAAGTGTTAGATAATCTGCAGGGGTTGATGGCAATGAATTCTGGCATATGACGACTACAGTTCTTGTTATCCGTCCAGGTGAACTTTAGGTACGTAGTATTGCTTCCATCCCATTTAGCAATTTATCTTCAGCTGCAAGTATTCAATTACCATCAATTCAGATTATCATGTCTTCTCTTTCTCATATTCTCCAGTCTAAGTCCTCGTTGCTTGTACTATCTCCAAACATTGTGTTTATGTACTTTCATATCATAATGCAACAACCACCTAAATTAATAGGCAGGCTGCATGCAAGCCATGGATTCTAAAGTACAGCTCTGAAACAAATTAAGCTTCATATCATTTCAGGAACCACAGGTTATTTCTATTGATTTAACTGGTCAGAGAGTGATAATGTGAACATCATGTCATTGTTGTTTCATATACTCCAGTGTACTTTATAATTAAAAAAGAAAGAAGAGTTTAAACAAGCCGTTATGTGTGAACTAAATGAAATTTGTAATTGAGTAATTTTATTTGCTTAAATAGTTGGCTCATTGACAGTATGTACTACATAATTGATTACTTTTAGTTGGCTAATTAGTCAAAGGCACGTAAGACAAAATCAGCTCATATTACACGTATTACAGCTCAGAATTAGCGCAGCATTTTAAACCGTTCACGTTATTTCTATGAACTAGTGAAAATATTTTATGTTCAGTTAAAAGTTTATGACCAGACTAAACTGAGGTTCACATGATTTAGTGAACCATTAGGGCTTTTTGCAGGTTTGTTTTATTGATTGAACTGGTCAAAGGGTATAATATAATGTGAAAGTCATCTCTTTGTTGTTTCATATCACTACTCACTAGTATATGGTCTAGATTCTATGTTCCATTAACGTGATTTCAGGAGACAGTGTGCCACATAATGTACTAATGTAGGTGTTTTTACTCCTCTATTATATCTTGCATGCTTACCAGATATCATCTGTGTGTTTATCGGTTTATATGTTTTAGTAGTAATCAGAATTCTTGATTTTGCAAGGGAAGAGCTATTTATTATTTAATGGAGGTTGGTTTGGTTTGAAGGGTGGATACAAGAGGCTGACTGTGCAGGAGTTGTGCAGAAGCAACCGGGAACATACATTAGCCTTTCCACAAACCACACAGAGGCATGTTTTTGCTGCTTTTGGTACTTATCGTGGAATCCATGCTTTTTTTCCCCTCTTCCCTAAAATGCATTTTTCATATAGTTGTGTATTGTATAAATGTCTTAACTTGTTTTCCTTAAGGTACTGTTAATGGAGGTCGGGCTGTTTAGCTAGGGAAGATATGAATATGCCGTTCTGTAATTATCAAGCTAAAAGGAAAATCAAAGAGCAGATAGCATAACCTGGAAAAAAATTCCAAAGGTAAGCGCTTATATGCTTATGTATATCTCATATCCCAGCATGATTTTTTTCATCTATTTCAACTAATCCCTGCAAGTTTCATCGTGCAATAAGTGATGTGTCAAGTGTTTGGACCTTTTTAATAGTATAATATGCTACAATTTTAATGTGCCATCTTTTAATAACATTTGCAACCGTCACCAGCTCACTTAAATCTAGCTACCTGATTCTACTGAATTTAATCAATTCACAAAAATCTGAAATATTTGCTAACATGCACTAAATAGTCCACAAATATTTGCAAGTATTGTTGTGGTCTTGTACTGTTGTACATGCATTGGTGTAGAGAGTAGGGGTGGTGTGAGTCGTATGATGGATTTTGAGAATCCCTTATGTTCATTGAACTCTTGTTGGGTTATTAATAATATTTTGTCGTCTTCAATAATTAAAAAAAAAAAAAAAAACCCCTCTCTGATCTTCTTTTGCGGGAGTTATTTGCAATGTCGTCCAAATATAGAGAAGCAGACCTAATTGTTGAGACTGGTGAACTATCTATAAAACTCATATTTTTCCCAGAGGGAGCTATTTTGAACCTCTTCTTGACATAGTTGTATGAGTTTTTTTTTTTTTTTTTTTGAAAAGGAAATTTACATAGTTGTATGAGTTGATACTATTAGATGTTGGGATTTTTTATAGATCTATGAAAACTGAGTTGGATACTTTTTGTGTAAATAGTGTAGGTGAAGCGGACTGTAAGAAGATTTTACAGTTCTCTACAGATTCTTTAATTGCTAATTTGCTCATGAAGAAGCTGCCACTGGCCTTTTCCACTGATTCTGCTACAAGTAATAAACAACGGCATGGAACAACCACCAATTTTCAATAATCTTTTTGCAGACAACAACAACCGATTCTCGGTGTTTTTCCAGACAAATACTTAATCTACAATCCAAGAGACCTGAAATTTGATTTTGTCAATTAGCATATTATTTTCAACTGCAAGTATTCAACTACTACCGTTGGATATTAAATGTTAGTAGTTGTTGCTTGAACTAACACATTATTGGTCTACTGCACGTATTCAATGGTAGGATAGAACAGACCTTCAACTACTACCATCGGATAATAAATATTTGTAGTTCAGTCAACAAGTGGAAATATGAATGTTTATTTAAAATTTAATGACTAGACGAAACAGAGGCTCACATGATTTAGTTAATTATTGGGTTTTTTGCAGGTTTATTCTATTGATTGAACTGGTCAGAGAGTATATAACATAATGTGAAAGTAATATCTTTGTTATTTCATGTTATGTACTTATAACTGAAAAATACTTGTATAATTACAATATTAAGTAATTTAATATATATCTGTTATTGCTTAGTTGACTGTATATGATTCATAATTGATGCATTGCACCCTGGTAGCCATCTGATCTTCTTCCATTTGTTTGTCTGCTCTCCTGTGCTCTTCTTTCCCAGCTTCATCTCTAAATTTCCTTTCATTGCTAAATTTCTCTGTTCCTTTCTCACTCAATTTTTCTCACTGTACCACCTCACTAAATCGCTTATTCAATTTTCTGCTCCCTGCCCTGCTTTTCCAGCTTGATCCCTACGTTTTAGTAGCTAGATATATCCACCCATCTCTTTTTCTTTGTTTATCGCCACAGTTCCTTTCACTAAATATAGCCAGCCAGCCTGCCTGCTTAATTTCTCAGCACTTCCAGTAAAATGGCGTACGCTTCTTTAGTGATTGTTTCCAATGTAATTGACAGAATTATGTCCTGTAACCAAGAACACATTCCCGTATGTGACAAAGAGCAACTTCAGTCTCTCAATGAAAAAGTCGTTAGCTTAAAAAAAATCCTAGAAGATATGTCTAGGAAACTCCGCTCATCTTCAATGATTGAGGAACTAGAGACGCAAATCAGAGATGCTGCCTACAAAATGGAGGACATTGTTGAGCCTATCCTTTTAAGGTCACTTGCAGATCAAGAAGATGAAGCTGAGATTGACGCGCAATTAGGATCACCTGTGCCTACAGCAGCTGCATTTGCTAGTTGTGTTGAGGAAGTTGATCGCCTTCTGGAGAAGGCAATGGAGACGAAGAAAGTCTTCGATAACAATGTTGCATCAGGAACTATTCCTTCTCATGCTACAAGTTCGTCAGTAGGGCCACCTAGTTCCACCGAGACTAAGGTGGGACTTGGTGACGTTTTGACTCAGATATTGCATCAGGTCAATGGAAGAGAGCCCACGTTGCAGGTCATTCCCATCACCGGAATGGGAGGTATTGGAAAAACTACTCTTGCTAGAGCTGTCTTTGAAGATCCTGGAAATTGTTTTGATATTCGTCTATGGGCAACTGTTTCTCAGGAATATGATATTCAAGAGATCCTTAAGCAGCTTGCAGTATATAAATCTGACGTGTCTATGCTTGAACAATTGGAAGAACATCAATTGGAAGAACCTCAATTGGAAGAACCTCAACTGGAAGAACCTCAATTGGAAGAACCTCCCGAAGATGATGATTTGATTGTGAGAGTGCACAAAAGGTTAATAGGCCGAAGATATCTTGTTGTACTTGATGACATATGGGATGAAAACGTTTGGGATGGTGTTCGGAATGCATTTCCAGATGATGAAAAGAGCAGCCGTGTTGTCTTAACCACGAGGCTGTCAAAAGTCGCCACGTATGTTTGCTCCTCTCTGAGTCATGCACACCAAATGCAGTTGCTAAACAATGAAGAGAGCTGGAATCTGATGCGAGAAAAGGTGTATGGACCTAAACCTTGCCCGCGTGAATTTGAAGGAGTTGGAAGAGCAATTTCAAGAAATTGCAAAGGGCTCCCACTAGCTCTCGTTGTAACTGCAGGGCTCCTGAAATCAAACATGATAAAGAAGGATTACTGGGAGGAAGTTGCGGACCGTACAGCGGTAGAAGCAGCTGAGAATGATGATTCCTTACTTGAAATTCTCTCATTCAGTTACACAAATTTGCCTCCCCACCTAAAGGCATGCTTCTTGTACATGGGAGCTTTTGCGGAAGATAAAGAAATCTCAATCAACGAACTCGTGATGTTATGGACTGCAGAGGGATTCTTGAAACAAATAGAATCTACACCAATGGAAGAGTTTGCGGAGGAGTGCTTAAAGGAACTTGCAGAAAGAAATCTTGTCTCGGTCGTGAAGAAAAGTTCTCTCGGGAAGACCAGGACTTCAAGCATTCATGATGCACTGAGGGATTTGAGTTTAAGAGAAGCGAGAAGAGAAAATTTTCTCTGTCATTTGAAGGAGAGAGCTATCAGTGATGATACTTTTCAGAAAATCATAGAGAGTCAACATAGAGTAAGTATCTCCTATTCCGGTTCTAAGGAAAGGTTATTTAAGAATTGCCCTCCACATGTACGCACTTATCTAGACCCATCTAACATCTACTTTAATGTAGATGACACTCCACGTTGTAAGTTACTGAGGGTTTTGCGTAAAGTGTATATACGTGATGAGTCTTCTCTTGGCTTCTTATTTAGACAGCTAAGTAATTTAAGGTACCTTCACTTGGAACTCGACTGGGTACAGGATATGGCAATAGATATTGGACCAATATCCATGCTACCCAACCTTGAAGCCCTTATTGTTACTGGAGGAGGAAGACAGAGAAATACTCCTAGATACAATTTGATTTTGTCACAGGAAATCTGGGAAATGCCACGTCTAAGGCATATTCACTTGATACACCGTAGCTTTCTTGTCCCCCCTGAATCCAAACGAAATGAGTTCAGACTAGAGTCCCTTCAATCTCTTTGTGATGTAACAGATCTCCATTTTACTAGGGAGGTCGTCCGAAAGATACCTAATGTGAAGAAACTGAAACTGGTGTACATGTTTCAGTGGAATGATGAGTTTTTTATTGACCCCAACAGTCCTGGGGAGCCATATTATCTCGATAATCTTATCCATCTACGCCAACTTGAAGTGCTAAGTATCAGGTGTGGGTACAGCAACTACAAGTTTGCGAAAGTGAGAGGTTTTGCCTTCCCTGACCAGCTTAAGAAATTAACTTTGCTAGGAACCAAAATTGCTTGGGAGGACATGTCAGTTGTTGGTTCGCTGCCAAATCTTCTAGTGCTAAAGCTGCAACTTAAGTCAGCGGAAGGGGATGTATGGGAACCAACTGAAGGAGAGTTTCCTCAATTGAAGTACCTGAAATTGAATTGGCTACAATTGAGGGAGTGGAGAGCTGACGACACACACTTTCCGTGTCTTGAGAAGCTGTTTATTAGTGACTGTTGGTTTCTAGAAGAAGTCCCGGCGAGTATTGGAGATATTTATACTCTTCAAAAGTTGATTGTCAGGGACATCCCAGACTCTGTCGACGAATCGGTGCGAAGATTACGAAAGGAACAGAGGGGGTTGGGTAATAGTTTGCTTCGAGTGTATATTTTGTCCCATGATAACAAAGTGCCAGAGTAGATGATGCAAATTTACACGAGGCATCCAAGATTCTCTTGTAATCTTTTCTCCTTTCTTTTTCTAGTTCCAAAGACTGTTCCATTGTAGTTGCCTTGGCTCTAAGAATAGCTTCTCCAACTGTGGTTACTCTAATTTTAGAATAAGTGTTCTTTTCACCTGTTTAGATTGAAAACTATGTCTGAAAGTGTACTAAATTGTATGAGAAAAGAACATCATTTCTGCAGAGTTGAAAGAATTGCTAAGTGCTAAATGCATCATGCATGTCATTGTAAAATGACGCCATTTCTATGGTATGAGAAAACAACACAAGCTGTTGATAATTGATAAACATCATGACAGAAAGCTGATCAAACTAGGAACTGAAACAAACGAGAATGAAATAACACAGATATTTTCGTGGTTTGATTGCACAAAGCAGCCACATGCACAGGAGAAGAATTGTATAGGACCACAAAATCACCGGAAAGAGTACAGAGATGGTAGTCGACGGATACACATATCTATCATCTGCCGATAACGCCCACCTAAATACACATTCCTAACTCATATTCTCAGAGAAACTGTTATACAGGCCAATTGAATGATATGCAACAAGAACGAAGAATTACAAGGGATCAATCGAGTACTTAAATACACAAACAGAGGAGCAGGAGCCGTCCGACTAAATCAAGACAAACATTAAAACGAATATGTAGGTCAATATGGTACGTACTACAGTAGTAGATTCCAAAATGAATCCTTAACAATTCGAAGTAGCTAATTTCAGTATCTTCATAGCAATTCTTGAGCTGCCAAATCCTCTCCATCATGTTGAAACAAATCATCATCCTGAAAAAGAAAAAAAAATCAAAACGCAAAAATGAGTAAATTAAATACTAGCAGCATGTAACAATAGCACTATGCATACAGCGATACACATATCATATACCAACATTCGCGGTAAAACTTAGTTAAACAACTAAAATGAGTACCTATATGTTGTGACCGGGATCTTGAAGGTTGGGGTGAGTTGGCTGGAGGCGGTATGAGGAGGAACCAGGGTGAAGAAGAGGCAGAGTAGTTCCAAGCTGAAGATCTTCTCCAAAGAAACTGAACTGATTCATTAATGGCTGCTGTTCGACTAGCTTCAGCTCCGTCATGGCTAACTGCTGCTGCTGATGCTCTTCCATCTCCCCTTGCCTTTGAAACTGATTGCTCATCAGCTGTTTATAAATGTCAATCCAGTGAAAATTGAGTACAAAAAAGAAAATCATGTAGATATATAATAGTACTAGTATTAATTTTCATAAAAGTGAGAGACAAATATACCCAATTGTACATCTCTTGGTTTTCCTTCTCTAACAGCATTTCCTATAACAATGGTATTAACAAATTAAAGAAACATAATAAAAAATAAGACATTCGGTAAATATTCAAGTGGTAAGTAAAACTATAAAGTTCTATGTGAGAAGAAGATTTACAGTTCTCTTCAGATTTTCCAATTGCTCATGAAGAAGCTGAAACTGCATTAACCACAAATATAAGCATGATCAAATACCGCTCGAAAATACATCAAATGCACTACTAGAACATATACGTTTGCAAATATGATCATCTAGCAAGATGTAAACATGAAAATATAATGTAGCTAGCAAGGAATCCACAAAGTAACTTTTATAAAATTACCTTTCGGGACCGAACCTTTTTGACAGATTGCTCAAGCTGTAATTCAAGCTCACTAAGCTCTTCGAACCTTACAGCACTCAGATCCTCACCCTTGTACTTCTGAAGGCTCAACTGAAGATTTAGTGTTTCTTTTTTCATTCTTGCTAGCTCTTTGAACGCCTGATCCTGGAATACATTTCGCAGCGTATGTCAGTAATTAAGATGGAAATGGAAGAAAATGAAAGGCCGAATAATTGAAGAGTTTACATTGTTTAGGACTGATCCGGCTGCCCTGCTTTGATCGGTACTCTCAGGAAGAACTCCCTTAGTTTTGACATATCTGTCGATTATCTGGTTCATGCTGTCGAAATCAAGTGTACAAATGCATCAGTAATTAGAAATAAAATCATGTAAATTCAGTAATATTCTTTATCCATAAAAAAAGTTTTAAAAAATTGACTGTCTTTATTTGCAAGTATATTTATACGTGCCCCAACTGATACCAATATGACAAAATGGCAAAAAAATTTACATCAAATTTACATCTCTTGGCAACAAAGACCACAAGGCATAGAAATGCTGATCATTTATTTGAAGATCATGTTGTTTTATTTCCAATAAAATATATTTTGATGAGAGAAATTTAATAACTTGCATAAATGTAAAAAATTATGTATGGTGAAAACTTAAACAGGAAGTTAAAGCCAGAAGATTCACATATGATTTTTATTTTTTTTTTAAAGATAAAGAATATACTCCTGATTTCATTATAATGATTTCAGTAAAAGGGTAAAAAAGGGGGAATTCCAAACAAAAAATACTCCTGATTTCAGTAATGATTTCAATTTGAAAAATAAGGAAATTAAACCTATAAAAATAAAGATTTTAATGATGATTTCAATTTGAGAAGCTGGGAGTCAGTGCTCATAGTCTTAGAATGGTCAACTAATATAGATGTTGATGGATAAGTGGTCAACATGACTTCTGATTTATCTGAGCATGCTATATAGTTTCATTATCATAGAAAGAGAGAGAGAGTAATTGAAACCCTAGAAATTAAATTAAATTAAATACAGCATGGTGTTTTAAAGTCTAAATTGATAGGAGAAAATATTAGCATGACACAAAAACAGATCAAAATTTCAAGAGATTATTTGCCTAGCTAGGTCTTATTTGCATCATATCATACTCGATTTTTTATCAAGAAGTAATGATTTATGGCGAAATTATTCGAATGAAATCATATATATGTTGAGTTAAAGATTAACTCAAAATTATGAAATGAAAAGGGCTAAGACCCTTTTGTATGCTTGAATTTGTTGAAGAAAAGAATACAAAACTCAAATAAGAAAAGATCGAAAGAAAGATTTGTATGCATAGAATATGAAGAGCAACAACTTACCTGAGAGGAGGAGTGCAATACTCAGTGAGCTTTCCTTTGGTAGAGAAGACAATAAGTCCAATCTGCGCATCGCAGAGAACAGAAAGCTCATGTGTCTTCTTCATCAGCCCACTTCTTCGTTTCGAAAAGGTCACTTGCCTGCTTGTGTTGTTCTCAATCCTCTTCACCTCAATCTTCCCTCTCCCCATTCTTTTATAACTATGTTATGATCTTTTCTAGCAAATTAACTCGAAAAACAAGAATAATTAATCAGACAAAAATGAGAACAATGTCTGTGAGGTTAAAACTACTAGTTTAAGAAAAACAACAATGTAAAAAACAAGCTAATATTGGAATTATGATAATAAGAAGCATGTAGATATATAGATTTATAAGAGGTTATCAACATGTTTGGTAAAAACTACAAGAATTATCTTAATCAAGAGTAACACGGCTGATGAAGATTTATGGTAATTAAATTGGAAAGAGTTCAATAAACTTACATAGACTAGTAATAATCTGTAAATGGGATTTCTTGAGACAGAGAAGATGGGTTTTTAAAGGGGTATAAGTAAGTTAAAATGAGACAGATGAGAAGATAAGAAAGAAAGAAATACAAGTTTGCTTACCAGCTTAGCTTCTTCTTCTGTTATACTCTCTTGTTCATTTTTAGGGTTTGGATATTTAGAGAGAGAGAGAGAGAGTTCTCACTACACAATGTGGGGTACGAAGGGGTTAATGGAAAATGCTTACCTACACCAGGTATGCGATTAAGTTTGTAGACCATGTGGCTAGGAATGATACACATTACACGGTCGCAAGATTGGGCCATTTAATCAATATGTGTGTCGTGGATGATTTTTAGTCACATGGTACATGAAAGACTATTAGATCCGGTCTAGCTATGTAATAATTTTTCGGGGTTTACTGTATTTGATTTTAATTCTGTTGTTCATGAGTGTGAGTTTGTTTCCATTTCTGTGCATGGATAGCCCATGCAATATATCATATGTCCATTCCTAATTATGCACAGGATCTATCATCAATGCATTCTTTTAATTTAGTTGCAAAAGTTTGGAACTACTTTTTGTACATTGTGTACCAATATCATTAAAAAATAAAAACATAAGATCGGTTTGGATTTATTTCTGATTAATTTTCTTACAAATATATGAAGCATTCTTTTAATTTAGTGGTACGTGTTGTGTTGAATATCCATAACCCTGCATGTATACTGTGTTGTGGTTCTCAGCATGAGTTTTTTCTTTAAAACTCATGTTGCATACCTGGTGCAGGTAAGTATAACGTTTTCATTTAAATACATCACATTTTCATTTTAAAACATCATGCTTAACTATAAACATCACGTTTCCATTTAAAAACATCATATATAGAAGAAATCAGGTACTAATACATATATATAAAACATACTATCTTTTATTTTAATACGAACAATTGATATTTGTCAACATTTTGGTATTGATCTCGTATTTATGTGGTAGAGTACTTTCTCATCTCATCAAATTTGTACTCCCTCCGTTCCGAGTTCAACTTCCCGCGGGATCGGACACAAATTTTAAGAAAATAGTGAATAAATTAGAAGAAATAGTGATAAAGTAGAGAAAAAAAAGTGAATATTGTATGAGATATATTGATTAAAGTAGGAAAGAGATTTTCCATTTATAGGATGAAAAGTTGAAATTGAGACGTTTCGAAATGGAATGCGGGAAGTTGAAATCGGGACGGATGGAGTATTATTTAGGAATGGAATAAGGTTTTCTCCTTTTGAAGAATTTGATGTATTCTATCATATACTTCATCAAGCTAGGTCATGCAACGAAACTTCTTAGCTAATTACACATAATGTACATAGTAACATAGATAAACTTCCATAAAAGAGCCTACTAGTCAATACTTCATTAATTTCAAATTTACCTGTTGTCAAACGCAACAAGGAAAATCAACGTAATATCCTAGCTAGTCAAGACTCAGATAAATTACGTGTCCTTTGAGAAACTTAATCAATTGGAAATCATAAACAAGGGTCACCAATTTACATAAAACACCCCAGATTGCTTTGCCCAATTGCAAATTTATACTCATTGTTTTAAACAATTGTATCCACACGCAAATTCCAGTCTTGACTTTCAGATTAATTTGTTTCTAGTTTAATGTTTAGACCACTTTATAATTATTCAAAATTTAATTTCTAGACCTCTTATAAATCTCCTGAGAGACGGTCTCTACATAATTTATTTAGAGACGGACCTATATTGTTAAGAAAATCATCAATGTTATTAATCAAAACACATATGTCCTCAACATTGGTATTTTTTCATAGTACAACAAGACTTGTTTCATCAACAACATAGACGTTTTGATTGATAACACGCATGATTTTATGAATAACATAGGTTGTCTCATAAGAGAATTTGTGATTTATAATTATTCAAAATGGGGTCACCAATATGATTTGGATTTGGACTCATCTAGAATGAGTGGTTTTTTTGTAATTATTCATTAATTATAATCACGTAGATACTACATGTAACATGGCAGTAGATAAGAATGAGTACGAATTTTAAGAATTAAATGCGGTACAATAAAACCAAGAAAGAGACGTTTTCAGTGTAATATAATGATCGATCAAATTTGCATAGCTAGCTAGCTAGCTATATCGTTTAAAAGTTTCATCAAAATAGAATTGTTCCAAGAATCTGTCCTATATTCTAATTTAGGTAATCTCGAATAATACTTTGTTGTTGACATTTAACCAACTCTCTCTATTGTCCTTTAATTTCCACCTGTCCTTTGCTCTCTTATTATTATTCTTTCATTTTTACCAATTTCAGTTTGTTGTGAATTATGTCGGCCCACAACATCTCCCTCCCGTAGATGCCTTTCCGATGTGTCTCTTTGGCTGAAATGGTTACTCACGTACTACTATATAATCAACAATTTAACTGTACATACTTATATTCCCTCGTGCGTACAGTGAAAAACTTCCAGGAGTCGCATTTAAAAAATTACAGCAAGGACGTTCAACTGGAAAGATGACAACAATACTTCTAAAAGGATAGATATACAGTTTGCAACTCAATTGATGATCTGGGCTGAGAGTTGAATAGGGAAGCATACAAAATACTGAGGAACAATTGTATGCCATGATGATGACTGAGAATTTGACAGTGGACCAATTTCTAGTCATGATGAAGATGTACAAAAATAGACTAGGAGGAAGAAGAATATACAGCAATAATGCTCATAAACTTGCTACAAAAAGAAACTGTCTACTGGTGGCCACTGGAGTTACTGCTCTACCAACAAACCTACTCCCACATGTTTTTTTTTCAGATTTTCAATTGATCAGATGAAACAAAAGTATAATCGAGTGACTAAGACAACCAACAATCACAAGTAAAAGGAAAACAGACAAAAGAATTAGACCTATATTGCAGTTTCCATCAATAGTCAAAGAAAATTGAGGAATAACTAGAATTAAGTACTTACGTAGTACTTCATCAACAAAGCCACCCAGAAACAACTATGCACAAAACAGATAGATCACAGTTATTATATTTGAGCAAGAAATATGATCCGCCTGGAAATATTTCGCTGTAAGATGCTTGATGTAGCCGGAGCAGCCACTTCAGAATCAATAATTACTCATTCATGCATAATTATTGGTCCTAGAAACTGTTTTCAAAATGGATCTCATCAAATACAAAGGAAAAAATGAGAGAAATGACCGAGGAAAAAAGAGACTAGACAGTAGAGGCGAAAGGTTTTCCAAAAAATTGTTAATCATATGTAGATGACTAAGACCAACATAGAAAGAGGGCATGTAAAAGTACAGAATAATGTACACATATCCAGTTTCTAATACATTGGCGATTAAGAAAAAACAGACCTATTGGATAATCCTGTTATCATGCTTGGTTATGTCACGTACATAGCCTACATTGTCCATCCTGACATGACGGTCTCAAGAGCTACTCTGCTAGACTGCTACAAAGATGACCATCCAGCCATTGGGAAAATATTACAGAGACTGCATCAGTGAACCCATTTATTCAGTCAGCATCTCCAAGACCATCGCTCCCGTCACCTCTCTTGGATATAGGGGCATAATGAGAATTGGGCTTTTTCTTTTGTGAAGCGGACTCAGCATTTTTTCGCAAGACAGCCCCTGGTGATGGATAAGGCCGTTGCTGAAAGAGAGGACCCTGAAATTCAAATTTTCCAAACAGAAAGTTAGTTCAGCAAAAAAAAAGTCTCTGCCGATGAGGGGCAAGTGGCAACAGCAGTCTACGAACTTAATCACACACCGTAGCAGTTGTATCTGCTGCTCTTGGCTGTACTCCTTTAAGCCCCACAACCCTGTACAGTGAAAGATTATAATCAATGGATGGTGGTCAAATCAATTTTTCTGAAACATTTGGGTCATCAGATTACAAAGACCTACAACATATTTACATGAGAAATTGTTTTTGGAATTATTTCCATGGAAGCATATTGACAAGCACTACGATGAGCACCAACTGGAGTATGTTTTTTTCCATTGTTTTTCTAGGCACATTTGATAGGAAATAAGAACCGTACCAGCCACCCCGAGGAGCATCTGAATAAGCACTTGGATCCATGGGGTCCAACTCATCATCTTCACCATACGAACGCTTCTTACTTTCCTTCTTGAAGCTTTTTCCAAGTGGGGGTTTCGTATTAGACCTGTACACTCACATCCACCAAATGAGAAGAATGAAAATTTACACCTTTCTTATTGGTCAACGCACTCAACTTATGAAGCAAATGAGGCTTGCTCATTGAGAGTACTATTACATCCTACGGATTCAGAATACCATTTGCTCAGGATGAATGGAAACAAGCCCTTAAATCCCACCCCCAATGTCAACTATCAAGCTCAACAGTTGTAAACTTATAAGCTTCATCAGCTACCATTGTTTGAATTGCAGCCATGCAACTTGCTCAATGCCATTTTTATTACCAAGAACTTTTTTACTCCATTAATTTATACCAGCCCTGAGAGTTTATATTGTATCCCACAAAAATGTCTTGTGCAAAATTGTAGATTTAAGAAGTAAATGTAAAGACATTACTTGGGTTTAGGAGGCATCTTCTCTGTATCTATGCTGCTAATAGCACTGGCAACAAACTGTTGGTTCACTGCAGTGGCTGACAGGTTCTGGCACTGTGGAAGATTACGAAGTCTACATATAGCAAGGGAAACATCAAATGTACATTAATTCCATCCACAATATTTGAAACTGATATAATGGAATAAACACTTTTATCATTTAAGGTCTTGAAATCTATTGAGCGATCTAGAGTCCACGGAAAAATTGTTGCATACAAACATAAACCAGGAATCGGGCAACCGGATTACAATACAGACCAAGTAATGCATGCTGACAGATAAAAAGGCAGGTTTTTAAAACAAAAATTAGTATTAAACTAGATTCTATAGGTATTGACACGAGCAAGAAAAATGTTACAACAATGCAAAACGGATGAAATGGCTTATACTTCACAGATATGACAAAACTATAGATGGCTTCTCCTTGTAAGAAATAGATAAAAACCAGAGCTTACTTGCAATCCTTTCTAACACAACAAGGTGAACTACATATTCCCACGATAACAACAAGGAAATCACAAGAATACTCTTCCCGTTTATAATATTATGCAACAAAGAGATGCATTTATTTCTCACAGAACACTTGAATCACTAAAAATTGGAAGAATAACATGGACTATTGGTAGAAAGGCAAAACCAGACCGTGTGCAGTGGTTGCAATGCCCCCAAGACTGCACGAGTCCTACTCCCCACCCGCCGCATGACATGCATCTAGGTAAAGGGGATGGCTGACCCCCCACAACCGCAGCATTAGTGCTGGAGGCAGCCTTGTCATAATGTTGAAATTGGACCTGCTGTTGCCCATGTGGATTCTCCCACTGCGAGACATTGGTTCTTCTGTTGTAGTAATATTTTTTACCTGAAAATGCAAATAACTGAGAATGCATTGGTCTTTCTGTTTATAAAGCTATGAGGAGTGCAAGTTTTTCCTTTGTTCACCATTGAAGCTCACGTTTTGCTACTAAAAATTAAGCTATACCTGTCGTTTCATCAAATGCCTCTGCCCAATCGTCCAGAGGAGGTTGTGTCGCCGGGATGACTTTACAAACATCATCTGTAGGTTTCTCCCATTGGCTTATACCCAAGCTCTGGTTATAATAAAATAAAGCACCATTTTCGGGATCCCTGGCCTCAATCTACAACATGGATTATCAAGTTAAAAAAATATGGATGAGAAACAACATTGAGGGACTGGAACGTATCCGGTTATGTCATTAACCCAACAGTACTTCATGCAATCACGAAAAAAGATCCTTGAATTATTCAGGTCAGTATAGGAATAAACATGGGGAAATTTAATTAACATATATTGGATGAACTGGCGCAAATTTTACCACTCCCCTAGTTGCATGCATAAGAATAGTTCCCGTGATACCAAATGAATAGATACACATAGGTGAAGAAAAGATGACTACAAACGTATATCCATGCCATTTGCCACATACAAATATACACAGATGACCACAATTTGAAGGAATAACATGTGACTTACCCATCCTTGGGGCAGGTTGCTTGATTTCGTCGCCTGATGAGAATGAGCATCCAATCTCTAGCACCAATTTCCAACAAATATGATTTAGAAAAGAAGAGGCAATGAAGAGAAGGAGCGCACAAGATAAAAATAAAAAACATACAAATAATGAGAAAACTCCAAACATTAGTAGTAGAAAGGATTATCCCAGCCATAAATAATTGGAGATCATAATTCTCCAACAGAAATAGCCATATAAAAGGTAGCTTCAGACCCAACTTTATGGATAAGGAAACAACAAAACCAATCTGCTCACGATTTCTATGGAAGGCTTCTGGGTGTTTTGTTCATCTTTTAAGATGCCTCTAGCTCTCAGCTTTTGCTTAAGATATTCAGGCAGGTTGTTTGTCATTGACTTCTGTCCATGGTCACCATCAACCTCAGCAACTTTCTGGCCATCAAGGGCTTTTATTTCTGCTGACATGAGAAGCCATGTTAAACAACTTCACAAAAAATAGATATGTGAAAGACAAATTTCTCACCAGAGGTAGAGTTATTGTGTAGTGAAGCACCATGATAGGCACCGCCACCAGGAACACCATATCCATTTCCAATTTCAAAATTGCCTAGCATAAAAGGTGAAGACATTAGCATTTTGTAATGGCATTAAACTGTGGACATTGCAAAGATGAATATCCCTACTACACTTCACTGAAAGTTTGAAACTACTAGTTATTTTCTATAAAGTTCAGAGAAACAAGAATTCACTTAGGACTCATATTCTACTTGACTTCTGCATAAACAAAGAGCACTATTAAGTCTCAATGCTTGATGCTCCTTTTACATGGAACAAAAACTGAGCACTATTCCCAGACACTTTCAACAAGAGTACGACCAAAGAAGACTTTGTTGGAAGTTAAATTATATACTGTAGAGAAGCATGTATGGGAGACTGATGATTGTTTCTGATTCCGATCTCGGTGAAGCCTGCCCCAACTTATCGAGATAAAGAATTAATTGTTGTTGTAGCTGTATGTATTATTTACTTGGTTTCTGTTGTAAATTTATCGAAATAAATAACTATTTGTTGTCGTTGTTGTATGCATTCTTGATTTATGTTGTATGCACAATATCCGAACAAGGAAGAGGAATAAAATGATTAAGTGAAAACATAGTCTAGAATATGGGGACAACCTTCATCAGCAGAGCTAGGTTTTCCACGTTTTAAGGCCATTTCTGTCCGGTGCTGTGACGTCATTTTAAGGAGATGCTCCTGGAGAATAGGAAAACATTAAGCAACCATATAACTGTTTCAAGCAAAAAAATGCATCACTTGAAAAACAGGGTTGTTGTGCAACAGTAAATGAACACGGAGAGAGATGTAAAATTGGAAAAATCATAACACCTTTAGAGCGTTTGGGTCTTGACGTCCAGATAAAATGTCCCGGTTCTCAGATAAACCAGTTCCATTGCCTGATTCTCTGCATACATGAATACATGTGTAATTGTATACAAACACTGATTCAACATTTCGGGTAGAAAGTATGGTATATATTCAGGACAAACCTCTGGGTCTGTATAACCACTTGAGTAGCCCTTTCCTGAAAGGAAACACAGCAGCACAGCAAAATTAGATCAAATTGACGCATAAGGATAAAGGAGTAACATATCGAACAAGATAAATTACTTGTTCATGCAGCACCGCATTCTGTGCAGCAGCTTCAATATCATTATTGGCCCCAAATAGCACTTGAGAAGCATTGTATCGTTGAGCATCGGTTACTGGCAAGGATGCACCATAAGAAAAGGTGACAGTTGAATTCGACGCAATTTCAGTTCCTGGGGGTACTGGCTGATCAGAGTGATCGCCCATGGGCTCAACTTAACAGCTTGTCACTGGAAAGTCCAACAAAAACTGCATAATCAGATATATAAAGCATTGGCGGAACATAACAGAAATTAACTCTAAAACTAACGCCTTAACAGATTGTCACAGGAAACTCCAGTCAAAATTGCGAAATCAGCACAATAA
The DNA here is from genome assembly GCA_026545765.1 of Plantago major. NCBI lineage: Eukaryota > Viridiplantae > Streptophyta > Magnoliopsida > Lamiales > Plantaginaceae > Plantago > Plantago major. The sequence continues at coordinate 79,500,422 of CM048841.1, forward strand.
AGCATAAGCATTAATGGCAATCACAGAAATGAAGCTCCAATACTTCCATAAATGCATCTATGTAGGAATTGGGTTTAAAAACTCATAATTTTGAACCCTAACTGGTGGAATTGTGGAAACACACAAGAAGCATAAAAATACAGATACGTACGAGAAGTAATACAGGTAGAAGAAGGTAATATAATCATACCGAAGCTTGCCCAAGTAGACTAGACGCTACTAACTGTAAGAGCACTGGAGCTGGAAACTCATTTTTCTTTTTCGAACGAATTTGGCATCAATGTGCAGCAGTTACAGCGTTGGGTACAATATCCTGTTAAGTCTTTGGGCTCTTGGAACAATTCCTTACATGGTTACAATGTTTACGAGCTGATATGGCCCAGTGTTGAGTCTCGATCGGCACAAATGGCCCATAGGCCAGCTTCACACTAGATATTACTACTACAATTTTGAGAAGCAAATTCACACTTTTAACTTTATGAAAAATCATTAATTTCAGTTCTCCTCGTTGTATTTTATACTACAAACAAATTCAATTATGTTCTATTTTTTTTATTTATTATACTACAAATAAATTCAGTTCAGACGAAGAGAACATAGCCTAAACGGTATATTTTCACGATTGTTATCCTTTTATTTTTTGTGATTTATGGATAGAATTGGTCTTTGACTGTAATTTTCTCATTTCCACTTTTCGTTTTGTTTTCTTTTCAAAATCACCTCGTTGTAAAACATATTATAGAAACTAAATTAAAGTTTTGTTCAACTTTTGTGAAGCAATATGTAAATGTAGCTTCATCCTTCTTTTAAAATCATGAAAGGTCTGGATTTAAAACAAAGATTCTCATAAATAAGAGAACAATTAGTTAGAGCCGCAAGTGTTTAGCAAAACTTATTGCAATAGAGGGGAATTCAGACACATTAAAATTACCTTATGTAGAATATTCATGCGGGACGTTCACATATTTACATGTAGATTTGTCTTTAAAAACTCTAAGACTAAGTGTTTCCCTTGTATGTAACTGCAAAACCCGATTGTCGATCCTTCCTATTGTCAAGAGAGAAAATGTGTCGACTTGGACTTTCATAACTGGATACATAACAAGATGAACTGGAAAATAGATAAAAATCTAGTTAGGATGTCAGCGTTTCGAGCCCGCTTATCTCCAATTTATGAACTTACACAATACAAAGCACACGACTTCCTTCCTGGATGATTGAAAAAACTCCTCTTTTTGTTCTTTTTCCTTTTTTTTTTTTTTAATTGAAATGCATTAGGTGTCTATGTTCCGCCGTTTATGAGCCTTTTTTCGCCAGGGCAATTGCTTCTCCAATTCGGTTTTTTCGATAGCCTGTGAACGAGGCATGTTAAGGCGGGACTGAGTTTAACTCCAACCTCAAATCTCTTCTTCATAACTTTTCGCACTATCTAGCTTTGAGTCGAATGAAGTACTCATCCTCCTTTTCAGTTCTAAAATTGAATATTGGAATGGATTTTGAAGAAGTATTTGCCAATCAAATTACCTGTTACTCTACATTCAAATTCTCACGTCGTTGGAAAATCTAGGTGTGTAATATTGTAAATACTCGTTTAAGCAATTTCATTACAAATATTAGGTCGCGTTCATTTGAATGTACAAAAGCGTGCGTAATGCTACACGTGCTTATTCAAATACAAGGGCGCGTGTAACGTCGCATGTATTTATTGAAATACAAAAGCGCACGTAATGCCTCATGGCACGTAAGGAAGTGAAACCTATATTGATGAAGAAAACTAAACAAAATAATAATGGCGTGACATTACATGTGCTCATTTAAATATAAGGACGCGCGTAATGTTGCACGTATTTATTGTAATACAAAAGCGCGCGCAATGCCTCTTGGCACATAAGGCAATGAAACCTATCTCGATGAAGAAAATTAAACAAAATAATAATGCATAAAAAATTCCCCCCCCCCCCCCCCCCATTCGAACTAAACATACAATGAATTTGAGTTTAACGGAATTTGCTCGAAATTGAAATATACATGCTTAATGACAATAAGCTTTCAACTAGCATCCAAGGCCCCTCGATAAAATTCAACCATCTTCTTCATTTTCATACTTCTCCCGCCGTGATGACTGAGTAACCATGTCACAAAACTTAGAGTTACACGTAAGATTCACAATGCAGTAGGCTTATTGTACATTGCATGACAATTCCAATGTTTCCACGAAATCTCAACCATTATTATGTCATGTGGTTTTTCATGTTTCCCATATCGTATCTACTCAACATGTTTTATACTACTACGAGGCGATCTTTCTCACCAGCACAACTGGAAGTAATATGACAGTATCTTAATCGATGTGATCTCATCACACAAGAATACAGATGAGGCAACATATGATCATATCGATGGCATAGCCACTCTTACACTCTATCACACGTAAGTGGAGATCGTCTGCATGTACGTAAAAGAAGAATGCCGGACTAAAGGTAATGAGGAATGACCCTCCCACTGTCACATTTTCCTCATGAGTCATGAACATAATTACACCACTTGTTCACTTCATGCACAAGAGACCAAAGGATATTCCGTGTACTACTCAATATTCATCCATCCACCGTTTCAACTTTCATTTTTCCCGTTTCATATATAAATAAAATCAGAAAGAAAAGAAAAACAAAAAGAAAATAGACAACACAATTTCCTCCCCCTCCTCTTCTTCTTCTTCCTCACTCTCTGATCACTCTCCATTAGGGCTTTTGCCCCCAAATTTCCCAATTTCCAAATTACTCCGTCAATTCTCCAATTGACAGCCTAATCAATGGTGGAAGCCGGTCTGGACACCGGAACCGGGTCGGGTTCCCGTTCAAAACCTGCCTCCTCGTTCGAATCCGTCGGCGACCGTCTCCGGTTCACGGTGGAGCTGCGGCCCGACGAGACAACTATTGTTTCGTGGAAAAAACTTGTTAAAGAGGCCACTTCCAACAAGACGAAACATGTTCCGGGCCCAATTGTTCCGGGCCCGACTGTCGAGGCTCCTCGGGAAAAGCCCGTTCCGCCACCTCTTGTCCCTCCAGGGGCTTCTTCCTCGAGGCTCAAACCTGTGGAGGATGACGAGCTGGAGCCGCAAGCTCAGGCAGGTCCGAACCGGCTGAGCAACGTCATTGAGAGAATCGAGCGAATGTATGCGGTATGTTGACGCATTTAATGCTGTTTCTTATTTGGATTCAGTTTTGTGCAAGGTTTTAAGCTTATTTTGTTCATTGCATGTGGTTTCTGATGGAGGTTAACTGTAGATTAGCGTTAATGGAGTCATTGTGCTGAACTACTTGAACTGAAATCTGTAATTCGCTGTAGACATTTTGGTATTTCGGCGTGGTTATGGTAATGTTAGGGTTTATATGCCTTCTTTGTTCGTGGAGTTATTCTACCTAGTTTCTGTCACCATTTACTTGAAGGAATGAGTTTCTAGCAGCTCGTGTGTTCTCGACAGATCGGAGTTTGGAATAATCTACCACAATTCTGTTGTTTTATGAATTGTGACCGGATGAACCCACATCTATTGAGTTTCTATTGCTGCAATGTGTCTCATCGTCATCGACATGTCCGTGTGAGGGAACATTCACAATTTTGTTGTTTCGCGGTCGGGTGAAATGAGTTTCTGTTATGGCAAGTGTTCTGATCTGCACGTGGTTGAGTGAAAACTTTTAATGTCTATTACCACACGTGTTCTAATATGTTGTTTTTCTCGATAGATTTCACCCAACCTTTAAGGTCCATTACGACACGTGTTCTAATATGTTGTTTTCTTCGATAGATTTTGGTAGGAACACTCTTTTGCCTTTTTTTATTGTTTTGCGGTTGGGTCAGAGCATATTATGTCACAACACGTGTTGGTGTTGTCCCCGACATATTTGTGTCAAAAACACCGTATCTGCATTTGTTGTTCTATGGACTGGATCAAATGTGTAAAAATTAAGTGATGGTGGCTAGCTAGGATCGTAATGGGTTTAACTTCTACGTCATGTATGCAACTTTTGAAATTATTATTATTATTATTACTATTATTAATTTATAATAATAATTATTTTTTATAATAATAATAATAATAATAATAATTATTATTATTATTGTTATTATACTACTATTATCATCATCATCATCACCATAGTTTATGTCGTATACATTGGAACTGTCAGGGTAATGGGAGTAGCGATGAAGAAGATGTTGTTCTCGATGACAAACCTGATGATGATGAGTATGATACGGAGGATTCTTTCATTGACGATGCAGAATTGGTAGGTGCAGCTGCTTTACCAGTTAGTCCTGTTGCAACCCCCCTCCCCTTCCGCGCCCAGAAAAAGAAAGAAATGGCGAAGCACAGTGAACCACTTTATATTTCTGTAGTATTTGCATGGTTGGTTAATCGACAAGTTTCAACTTTTGCAGAATGACTACTTCCAGGTTGACAACTCGGCCATTAAGCATGATGGTTTTTTCGTGAACCGTGGGATGTTGGAACGCATGTGAGTTTATTTTTGGTTTCGTTGTTGATGGATAATGTAGAATTAAATGACATGCTAGTAAATCCTCGTGCACTCAATTATTTCCAGTTAACATTAAATGTGAAAGTTTAGTTGTCGTTAAACGATCAGACTATATTGGTTCAAGTTATGTTTTTATTTGAAACCAGCTATGAATTTTCTATGGAGTCTTTGGAAGCGGATAACATGTAAAACCAAATTATTTGGCACTAAACTTCATAATTATCTTCTGCAGTACTTGCTTAATTGTTTGTTTCAAGAATCTATAACCAAATTCTCATTTGGATCTCCCTGTACTTGGAAAACCATCGCTAAGGATCAATGTCCAAAGATATACGCACACCGCCAAGATCGTAATAGAAAGTGCATGAATTGTTACTGAAGCAAATAAGTACTTCTTTTGGACAACAAATAAAGATGCCACTGCTACTTGTGTCTTTTTTTTTCCTTTTAAATTAAGTTTAAGCTGGTGTTAAGATTACATTAATTGTTAAACAAGCATATTGCTTTATAATCCTAGGATTTCACTTTTGAACCTCTTTGAACTTTTTTGTCGCATCTTATGACCAATATATAGTTTGCAAGTGTTTTGGGATGAACTTTTGGTATCTGTTTGCATTTAGTTGTCTTGCTCCTTTGAGTGTTCACTTTCAAATTCTTGCAGTGAACCTACTGTATCCACAAACCAGCAGCCGAAGAAGAGGAGACGAAAAGATATAACAAAGGGGCAGAGCGGAGGTGATGATGGACACAATCCAGTGAAGCATGTAAAAGTTGCTAATAAAGGTCGAAAAGGATCATCTGGGGACCAAAACATGAGTAATCCCGTGAACAGAGTTGCCGTGCCAAATTTGAACCATGATGGTATGCAGATTCAGGCCCAGGAAGCTGCTATTGGAGTTCCATTAAAGAAGAAATCTGCAGTTGCCAAAGTTGTTTTGAATCCGTTAGGACCTGCAAGTGTTAATGTCATGAGGCAGGACAAAGAAACTGACCAGCAGAAAACTGGCACATCAAAGAACCAAAATGTCAAGAAAGAGAGTGCTCATCTCCAAGACACTACGGGTCAGAGGTCAAATGATAAAAGTTCTTACCTCAGTAAATCTCATTCTGGAAAACAGCTGAATATTGCCAATGAGCCTGATCAATCTACTCAACGGAAAGAAAAAAGTGGGTTTTTTGAAAGGTTTGATCTTAATGCACCACCAAGCAGGGACCCATTGCCGTCTCCGGTCAGTAATTATTTCATGCTCCTCTAGTCTCTCTGATAATAAATCTTCACTAATAAGCAAACTGACCCGGATATTAAAATTTCAACATTTAGGAGCTGCTTGGTGCATTGTATATAATTTGTACTAATTGTGCCTTTATTTGATTAAAAGAGAACTGTACTGTTTTGATAAGCATCTATATTCATTTTTATTGTTTTTCAATCTCATCTCATCTCCTTTTCTTTTAATCTAATAACTCCTATATTCTCAAGTGTGGTCTTTGTTTGTTTCTGTGTACAGAAGGCTCCACTAATCCAGAGAAAGGACGGATCCGCGGTTAGATCAAAAAATACCATGCTTGAAAAGGCCATCAGAGAATTAGAAAAGATTGTTGCAGAATGTATTTTACTAACACCAAAATATCAGCTTTTTTATTTTTTCTCTTAATCATGCATCTTGTGACCCAGTCATTCACTTTTTTTGTTGGGGATGAAAACAATAGCTCGGCCGCCATCTGCAGAAGTTCAAGATCCTGATAATGCATCTCAGGCAGTGAAAAGAAGGCTTACACCTGAAATCAAGCAGAAGCTGGCTAAAGTAGCTAGATTCGCAGTAAGAGCTTTTGCAAATTTGCTAGTTTCATTCACAGAATTTGTTTTTGCCTTATGATCATGGCTTTGTGTTTCCTTCCTTCATTTAGCTTTACTGAGGATAACATGAACATTTATTATTTCTGATTCTGCAGCAGTCTAGCTACGGGAAAATACCTAAGGACCTGCTTAATCGTCTAATGAGCATTGTTGGTCATTTGATGCAGCTTAGGACACTAAAGGTATCCTCATATTTTATGCTACGAATTAATTTGTGAATACTGCTGAGATTTTCTCTTCTTGCTCTGTCAATTCCTTCTTTTATGTGAATGAGGATTCATTCCGAATGGTACTAGCTACTTGTCGTTCTTGGATTGAAAGAAAAGAGAGATGTTGAGAGACCAATTCTAGATGAGGACAAGAGATAGGAATATCTGTGCTTGGGTGAAATTTAGAATATTTTAGGATAAAACAAATTGAAAGTATCATTAACAAACAAATAAGCTTCTATAATTGCGATTCAGTAGGTACGAATTAACGAATGTACGATGCATGAGCGTCGAGAGGAAAAGTGAACTAATTATTTGCGTAAGCATGTAATCCGGAACCTTTCTGTTCCGCATGTTTGCAATTTTAGATTCCCAGGTTCGACGAACCATTTACCTAATAGGTTAATGGTGGGTACTGAACTGGTTTTAGGGTTTGTTTTGGTGGTGTGTGTGATTGTGATAGTTGATAGTATCTCCTTTTCATAATGCTTGGTGACTTCTTACATGTCTATCAATTAGCAACTGTACCTGATGTTGATTTAATAACGTCTGAAGAGATTTTCGATTAATTTACTTTACTTTCTTTGGGTGTCAGAGAAATCTCAAAGTCATGGCCAACATGGGATTGTCAGCTAAACAAGAGAAAGATGATCGAGTGCAGAACATTAAACAAGAAGTTGCAGACATGGTTAATTTGCGTGTTCCCCATTTGAAATCAAAAGTATGATTGCTGACTCCCAGATCCTGGGCTTTCTTTGCTTTAATCATTAATAATGTATATAGAGAGCATAGTATTTCAAGAAGTGTTCCTCTGGGTACTGTATCTGTGTCTAAACATAATAACTTATATTTGAAATGCTTTGCAGTTGGGACAACAAACAGCAAACATAGATGATTTCCAAGAAGCTGGTCCAGAAGAGAGTGAAGCCCTGAAATTGAATTCAATGGATGATGCATTGGAAAACAAGATATGTGAGCTATATGATCTCTATGTTGAGGTAAAAATCAAATTCAGTAGTACGATGACGGTTCTCCACCACTCCATACACAAGAAGTAGATAGAATTCGTACTGAGAGCTGATTTTATAATTTCTTTTTCTTTCTTTCTTTCTTTGCAGAGACTGGAAGAGCATTCAGGCCCACCAATCAGAAAGCTGTATGAAGAGGTAAATGCACATGTTGATGTCAGTGTTTCCACATTACAGATCAATTATAGAAAGTTAATATACCTTTTCTTCAACAATATTTGAGGGAGGTGGATTACAGAATTGGCAAAGAGTTTGAGAGAGTAAGGGAAGGGACAGGGCAGATTAAACCTGGGTGTGAATCTAGTTGTTGATGGTGAATGGCGCAAAGACATTTACTCCAATAGGGCATTGCGACGTGGATAGCGGCTTGCCATCGCTAAAAAGTTATATATTAGCATTACGCCCAAAATTTCAGCAAAATTTTAATCTATAAACAACTGAAGTAACGCAAAAAGAGCTTGAATTCCTGAGAGCTCTGTCGAAGATAGGTGTGCTGTTTACAGCACAGTAGGAACCATAGATGTTAACGGCAACTAGGTAGCCGTAGAACAGGAACCATTTTTAAGTACTGCAAGTGTGTTTTGAGATCCACCATTGTAGTTATGTTATGTAAGTATGTAACTATAGACAAACATGTATATTACACTACTGTAGCATGAGTGCGCTACCCTGAAGTCTGTCGTTGCAGTGCAACATGACAATAAAGTTGTGCCACGCTATGCTATGCAGTAGAGTGCGAAGCATTGATAACTGCAGCTTGAATGGCCGGTGGTCTCAAATGTTTTTTTTTTCCTTTTTTTTTCAACATCTATATTATTACATCTATAGTTCTATACTATAACTCTACACATTTATTCTTTCCTATTCTTGGTTGAAATCAAACAGAAAGTTAAAATTAATATTGAGCTCTCCATGGGGTTTTACTAGCAAAATTTTATTGCTAAACTCTTACACCCAGAAGTATAGGAATTCATTGTGCTATCATAGGTGGGACATATTGCTATTTTCGATAGCGTTGCGCCATCGCCATGTGACTATATTGACAATTGCAATTGAGATTAAATGTTGGTGTGTACTTTGGTCGTTTACATCACTTGGTGGAGATTCAATGCTGTCCTGAATTTCCCTGTAAAATTAGTGATGAGGCTCTTAATACTAATCATCATTGTGTTCCTATAGTAGTTGTCTAATGTATAGAAGAAACTTAACATATATCTTTCCAAATGCAGCTTGCAGCAATGTGGCCTGGTGGAATCATGGACTGTGAGGGAGTTAAACGTGCTATACACAGAGCAAAAGATCGGAGGAAGTCGCTTGGCAACCCAAGCAAGGTATATTGTAGTTATCTTTCCTAATAATACATTCTGTCCACAAATAAAAACCTGATGACATGTCTTTGAGTGTATGTTTTTTCTTAAGGGTTGAGATATCATTACAATTAGTCTGATTGCTGATATTAGGCTCTATCTTTAGCCTGATTAGATTTACACACTGACCAACAACATTATTCACACCGAAGAAATTCATTACTGATTGCTGATATTAGGCTCTATCTTTAGCCTGATTAGATTTACACACTGACCAACAACATTATTCACACTGAAGAAATTCATTAAAAAACTAAGCTTGTTGTGGCTCTTGTTGGTGCGTCTCTTTGTATGCCTGTTACTCTGTCAAGAACCTGCAACTGATTACATCCTTGTCTGCGTTGACGTATTATTCTCTCAAACTGCAGTACTGCAGTACAGCAGTTGTGGTTGATAAGAATAGTAGAATATTATTTCCAAACATTTAGAATCTTTCTGACTAGGTGGAGATCTTTTGGTAATTGATTAGAAAACTCATCGCTTTGCGTGACTATCAAACAATAATCCGAAGCAAATACCTAGGTTTTACAATTACTTAGAGTAGCCATTACCAAATATGTTTAGGTAGAGGTGCTGTTTACTCTCTGAAAAATTGGATCAAGCGTGACTAAATGAATATAACTTCGAAGTGCTTAATGTTACCTTCTTGGGCAGTACTTGGTTTTTTGTGATTATTATGCTTTACGAGAGGAATTAGTGAGACTGGCTTCCTTTACCTTAGATCTCGAATGTATAATGCACAGAAGAGTGTTGAATTACTGGAAAATGTGCTATAAGTGATCTTTGCTCATAATTCTCTTTGCTGGCCGGAGTAGTAGTTTCAAGTATAAACTGGTTTCTCGTCATTTACAGCTGTGAAATAGATTTTTTAAAAATCCGTGTTACACTGGTACTTCTATACATGGATTTTTAAGTTGTACAATCTGCTTAATTGAACTCTTTGCCACTTTCCTTTATTGAAGTAAGTTGTTGTTCATAGTCTATACCATTTAATCTACACAATCCATTTCTCTCCATTAAATTCATGTTTGGGAAATACTTTCTGTTTCTTAGGATCAATCTTCTGTCAAGAAGAGGAAGTCACCGAAAGTCGAGGTGGTAGCTGCTAATGCTGCTCTGGCATCTTATACTCCTGATAAAGATTCTCGTGGCCATGGTCTAACTTTGACAAACAAGCATACTACTGGTACTGTCACAAGTTATGGTGATCCTCATGTGCCTATTGCCTTTGCAAACGTACATAACATGGAGAAACTGAAGCAAGAAAAGGGCAAAGGGGGTTCGAGCAGCAATCCTATCGCTGCAATTCCAATTAATATAGTGCCAAAAAAGAAAGTGAAGAAGAAGCCACAAGTAAACCCAGTTGAAGCACAATTCCATTTTGATAAAGTCGCTGCATCGTCAGATGAAAGGTATAAGCAGCAAAAGCATGCTGCTGTTCCGGTAATGAAACCTGCTCTTCAACCAGGCTCGGACAACCACCTTTAGTTGACTTTATGGATCATCTATACAACCATTTTACATGACCCTGTGGAGATAATTTCACTTTTGTTTTCTGAGATGTTTCCTTCTGTAACTTTGTAGTGGATTACATGTGTTTTAGCGGACGTTGGTTACATGTTTTTCAGCCGACGTGGATTACATGATAATTAGCTGACTATGGATCTCATCCTAGGAGTTGATGAATAGGCTTGTTTATATGCTCCTGGAATCCATCCATGTCTTTGTGTTATACTCCTGATCTTAGTTTAGTATCTCTGTCCTCTAACAACCTTTAGTTTGTAGATATGTTTTTATTTAGCTTTTGCAAGGCTCCGGTCTGGAGCAATCATGTTCTGGTCTTGACTGAGGTTACGAGTCTTCAGATATTTCCTGCAGTTGAGCCTTTTATGTGGGTTATGTTACTGGGTGCTTGATAGCCAAGCCCCTCTCGAACAGAAATATTTATGCTGTATAAAATGCTCAACTGCGAGTTGAAATTTTGATGGCTTGTCGAGAATGCTAGTGTTGGATTACTTTCCAACGATAACTGTTTGAATGGGAAAGCAACCATTCTCTGTTTGGCAATTGACCCAAAACTCGACTTTTGAGTTGAAATTTGTATTTGATTTTTCAAGTTTTGTTTTAGGTATTGGATTGAGATTTTAATATTCTCTCTGTTCTTTTTAAATGTTTACTTTTTGCTATTTTGGGAGTTTTTTTTAAAGTTTAACGTTTCTTTTTTTTGAAACCCACTATCTCTACTTATTAATTTTTTAAACACTCTCTTCATACTTCATCTATTCTCTCATTTACTTTTCATATTCTTCATCTTATTTTTTACCACTTACTTATTTTATTCCATTTTCTTAAAATTTATATAAAATTAAAAGGTAAACCTTGTAAAAGAACGGAGGGAGTACTCCATATATTTGAGTTTTGAAGTTGATTCTCAACTCGACTATACAAAGTGGGAAGATAAACATGTTTTTGACAAATAAATGAACTTTAGGTAATTTAATCGCCAAACACTAGGAGCTGTGTTTCTTTAAAGATAACATGATGCATGAAATATGGGTTATCGCTGGGGAACTTGCCTTTGTTTAGGAATTGTTGAAAGAGTAGTGAAGTAAGGACCAATCACAAAATAAATTGAAATTCCCAAATGAGTGTAATTCTCTTCTGGAATTCCTCTAGAGCTTTATCCCAAAAAAGTCATCTCTTCATTTGAATGTGTTAAAGCTTACAAGGGTAACAGAAGCATAAGTATCTATCAGGCAGCACATTCCAAATACTGAATCTTTGATTGAGAAGTAAAAGTGGTCTACAAGATTGATGGAATAAGTGAAACATAAATGAAAGAATAAGCAAAACCAGGGATACTAGGCTAAGTAGGGAGCTCCCTTCAGTCCAAGACGTGACATGAAGAATCGAACATAGCTCCTGCATCGTCCAATCAAGAACACATTGACCTTATATGCTTGTCAATGCGATTGTGAATGAACGAGTCAGCAGCTATGTTCTCGGCTCTTAAAACTGCCTCGGACTGGACTGAAGAGAGCTCTCTAAACCAATGTAATACGATGAAGAATAAGCTTGAGATGACTTGGATCTAAATGTCTTTATCTCACTGGAAGAAGACTGAGTTTGATAAGTTGAGTCTTATGAGATGCAGGCTATATATGTGTAAAAAACATAAACATATGCATGTGAACACTGAAAAGCCAAGAGACATGAAGATAACTTGTGGGCTGTATAAAGGATTGGAAACAGACATCAAAAGACATAAACAGTGTAACATCTTGGTTTATTGTAGTACTTACTTGATAATTTGAGGTTTGAATATTTGGAAAAGTTGAAATTGTACACTTATTTATCATAGGCATCTAGTCAGAAGAGCTGTAGCTGTAGGACTGGCTATGGATGTAAAGATTGGGCACGATTAAAGATCACACCTGGGAAATAATGAAAACAGGAAAGTGTACGCACAAATGTGGAGGAGGTGCAACTTTATTTTCCTTGATTCATCCATTTGAATTTGACCAATCTTAAAAATGAAAAGTGGAAAGTTTTTGGTGTACGCACGAATGTGGAGAAATTGTGTGAGAAATTACATGCATTGGTTTGTGGGACCAACATATCCCTCGGATATCAGTACATGAATAAACCAAAATGATCTAAATGATCGGGACTCAACTATGAGAAAATAGTGCATTACAAATAAGCACCATTAATTCTTATTGTATGATAAAGTTATGAAATGTACGACTTGTTTTTTTGTAATTTATGTTTCTATGTTCACTTGATAATCCGCTCGCTATTTGTTACATGTTATGTTATGGGTTGGAAAACTATTATACCCACCTGGCCACCTCGGTTATAATTATAACCACCCGCCTACAATTGGTCGGTTTTTTTTTTTTTTTTGTAATTACATGTCCATACCCGCCACCCTCAACCCTAATCCATGTAAATGAGTATTTTGTGATCCAAGTATTGGTGTTCAAAGCTCACACAAAGTAAATTTGAGTTTATTTTCATTATAGTGGTACTAATGACTTAAAATGTTGCAAGTTAAACTAGTGAAATATTCTCTGGGTAAAACTTGACTTTGCAAAGGCCAGAATCCTTTTGGGCTTTCTCTTAGCTGAGTTGAGGTTGGACCATCTATTGTTATCGGTGGACTCCCATCCTGGACTAGATCATTTTCAAACCAAGTTCTCAGATGCAGCCCAACAAAATAAATTTTATTCGTTCTAGCTACTCCCTCCTTTCATACATTAGGGTTAACATGCAGTTTTATGTGAAAATTTAAATTAATGATATAATATAGAAAAAGTGGAAAAAAGTGTACTTTTAGTGCCAAAATGTGTAATTTGAGTGAAAAGTTAAGATTGTTTATTATTTATTGGATGTTGGGTAGCTTCATTTTTTTGGTAATGTATGAAGTTTTATGGGACGGTTAAAAATGGCAAATATATGAAGTTCTGCGGGACGGAGGGAGTATATTATTAGGGAAAAAACATAGTTTAGTGGTATATTTATTCGGAAAAATTCATTTTGGCACTTCAAATTGTTACTATGCCGCTTTGGTACTCTACAAAGTATGCGTTCAGTTTGGATACTGCACAATTAACACCATGTCCAGTTTGGGTACTCCGTCTGACGCAGTGTAACAATATATCTACATACCACATAGTGTATTTTCAGTAGTATAAATTGTATATTTAGTGTAAAGAAATACAATAAAACTAGTCTCAAGAGTTTCCTAATTCTTTAGTAGATCTTGAGACTAGGTGTCCTTTTTTGTTGCATAAAACTTTTCAACTAAATACTTACACTCTCTCTCTCCTATTATTAGTGGCTAAAACGAACTCCAAGCCAGGCTCATAATTCAGCTCTAACAACTTATCAAACAAGTCGAACCCTTGATAAGGCTCCGCTCGCATAGTATACTGCTGTTTGGGAAGGAGATAATATATTGTGTTTATAGTATTAAACAGTGAAAGCGTAAGAGAATTAGCGAGTTAGATGTTAGTCTCCAATGTGACGAACTCATGATGGGAATATGCGGATAATACACCACTAATGATGATCAAGATAAGCAAGAAACAGGCCTTGCTTTTGCCAATCTGATCGTGTAGTACACTATTAATTAATAATAATAATAATAGTTGTAATATCCTATTCACATTGAATGTAATGACTTTAAATGTAATTTTGAATATTGGATATGGTGTTTGATCGATGATGACATTATATTGAAATTAATCATCACATTTATATGAAGAAATATTCGACAAATCAATAACATAACTACTCTAAATGCTCCTATAAAATACTAGCTACTTACTCTCGATTCGATACCATACCACCCATAAAATATTGTCATGCGTATATGTTGTCTGTATTTTGCACTTTGCTAAGAAGCTAGATTAGGTTTCTTTATTGTGTGTGTAACCTTTGTTATTCGGAATGTTGATGGATCAGCCCAAGTTGGTGTCTTGATTCTTGCACTGTTTCTTCTTGGAAACATTGTAAAATTGTATTACTATAGTAAAGGTTGTATGGTTAATTGCACCACCAAGTTGTGATTTTAAACAAAGACTGCGTGCCATTTTATATTTGAAAATTCTCTTTATCACATTTTAAACATTCGTACTATTATTCTTCCTAATTACAAACATTACTGTCCAAAATTGAAAAAACAATATTATGAGAAATATAATACATATATATTACTTCATAACTAAGAAATTATTTATGAGAACAAGGTGGTACGATGTATTAGTGCCTCATACTGAGTCGTTGGTATCCAAAAACTCATCAAGTGTAATGACAAAGTATTTACTCCCTCCGTTTTTTATAAAACTTGTCATTTTGACTTTAATCGGTTAACTGTTTTCGACTTTGAGCACAAATTACTCTTAAACGATAATAGTAAATAATTTAATAAGATTATATAATTAAAATTTTATTATATGATTTTATTAAATTATTTACTATTATCGTTTAAAAGTAATTTGTGGTCAAACTCAAAGACAGTTGACCGCAAAATAATAAAATAACAAGTTTTATAAACAATGAGGGAGTACTATTTAGGCAGGGAAAGGATTTCTCCCTTTTTATCTGACTTGCAGGACTTAGCATATATATATAAGGAACGGTTTTATCTATGATACATTATGTCGTGGTGAATGTGTAACATTAACATATACTAATACATACTACATTGCAATTTACAACCATAATATAATATTTAAATCACGATGAAGCAATAATTAAACGCGAGTATTATAATAGATAAACTGGCACAAGACAGAAGCCTCTTAAAATGATGGATCTTGTCTCCCCTCAAATAAGTCACCATTGCAATGCCATAATGACGCCATTGTGTTCACCCTTACTAGAATCTTTTGCATAGAGTGTGTTCACTCTTATAAAAATATTTTATATGAAGTTATACTCCCTCAATTTTCATTTTATATTGACATAGTTTTTAATAAGAATAATTGAAATAATAATTTATATTGATAAAAAAACAGTTAACATATAGTAAAAGTTAAAAAAATAGAATTGATAGTAGATTAATAATTAATAACTGAAAATAGTAAATTTTCATAGAAAAAACTGGAAGGATTTTAATGGTACACCAGAACTGTAAACATAAATTTTCTTTTGTGAAATGAATGGAGTATATATGTGCCGGTTGGTGTAGGCTAGTCGGCTGCCCTTCTTTAATAGAGGCAATAGTCAAATTGCTTCTTAATTCGTTTATCCGCATTGGTACGATTAATCACAATTCAGTAGAGTTGTCATACGAGTCGAGCCTTCTCCAGCAAAATTTTACGGTCATTTTCTTACATTTTTGAATAGGCATCAACTTATTGATACTCGACAAAGTTCGATTATGCTCGAACTTGACTAACTCCCAAACCAAATAAACCGAACTCTAGTCTACTTATCGTGACTCGAACTCAGAAAAAAATTATTTTATTAGTAACTAGTTGTAATCGTACTCGAGTAATTAAATATTCAGCTCGGCTCAGCTTAGCCCAGGCGTTAAATATCAATATAATTTGGGTGAGTATCTTTGTGCTGCCAAAGATGCCACGAGTAAATCATGGAAACCTGCAATTTGTCAATATTTTCTGGTCCGGTCCAATCCAATTTTCGACCAAAATAAAATGAAGCGACAAAAGAAGGGAAAAAAAAAAGTCTGGTCCAAATTCCCAAATCGAATCGTGTAGATAAGTCCCAATTGAATTCCCAATGCGTTCACGCAGCCACTAGTCACGCTGCTGCTTCTTCTCCTACACCGCGTTTTCCTCTGTATAAATCACCGGACCCAAAACCCTAATTTCATTTTCCCTCTCACACGCATTTCATCAAACACCATATCTTCATCTTCAATTCCTCACCACAGATACTCTCTATTCGATTCTCCTCATTTCCCCTTTATTCACTCACCCATACCATATCCCTTCCTTTTCCAATTCAAAATCTCACCTTTTCAATTATCCGAACCCTATACCATTTCCATTAAACCAAAAGATATGCTTTTGCTCTAACATCCATACAAATATCTCTTCTTTATCCTCTACATTCATTACTCTTCTACTTTCCCTTTTCACCATATAAATTACCTCCCTCACCTCGCCAATGGCGATAGCTCAGACCCATTTCCTAAACCCTGACGCCACACCCGAACCACCACAGCTCATGGTGTCATCAGCCCCCACCACATCTCCCTTAACCCAAGACGATTTGAAGAAAATCGCAGCTTACAAAGCTGTAGAGCATGTCCAATCCGGTATGGTGATTGGTTTAGGAACCGGCTCGACGGCTAAACACGCCGTGGATCGAATTGCTCATCTCTTACACACCGGAAAGCTTAAGGATATAATTGGGATACCTACCTCTACCAAAACCCATGAGCAGGCTGTTTCTCTTGGAATCCCTTTATCGGATCTTGACACGCACCCGGTTATTGATTTAGCTATAGATGGAGCGGATGAGGTGGATCCGGGGCTGAATTTGGTTAAGGGGAGAGGTGGGTCTTTGTTGAGGGAGAAAATGGTGGAGTCTGTTAGTAAGAAGTTTGTTGTGATTGTTGATGAGTCTAAGATGGTGAAGCATGTTGGAGGTAGTGGTTTGGCTATGCCTGTGGAGGTTATTCCCTTTTGTTGGAACTTCTCTTTGGAGAGGCTTGTGAGTCTGTTTGAGGGGTGTGTTGGGGAGCTGAGGAGAGTCGATGGTGGGAAGGCGTATGTGACCGATAACGGGAATTATATTGTGGATTTGTACTTTGAGAGGGATATTGGGGATTTGGATGTGGCTAGTGATAGGATTTTGAGGCTTCCTGGTGTTGTGGAGCATGGGATGTTCATTGGATTGGCAACTGAGGTGATTGTTGCTGGTGTGGATGGGATTGTGGTGAAGACGAAAGTTGGGGGTGAGATTGAGGTGGATTCTTTTTGTTATAATGATTTGAGGAATGGGTTTTAGGTATCATCTAACTATGGGGAAGAAGAAAGTTCTCTCCTTTTTCATTTTTGGGTTGGGGGAGTCTTGATCTTTTGTCGTCTAATGTAATGCGGTAGGATGTTTTGGGTACTCAGATTCGAGGAATTGATGAAGGCATTGTTCTTGATTGTCATATTGGTGCATTTTGCACTATCTTATGAAATTTTAGCCTGAAATTTATGGACTTTGCATTTGCCTTTCTTCGTCTTTCTGTAGTGGACTTTTTCTTAACTTGTCGTGTTTGCTGTATTTGATCTGATTTGTTCTTACACCTTTGATCTTTATATTAATTGAGCTGGTTTTCAGTAGTTTATTGTTTGTCAATGCTGGTGTTAGGATATGAATTATGTTCAAGTTTTTAGTTTGTAATGATCTAGTCCAGAGTTGCATATGCTTGGAATTGTCACACTGGGAAGTGGGAAGTGTTCTGTTTCTGTACTACTCTCTTATTCTATCTGTTCCTCTTTCTTGAAAAATTAGATTTTCATTAACTTTGTGATGTGTGCTTGCTTATGCCGAGCTGTTTCGTTGTATAATCCTAAAAACTGGTGACCTTCTTTGGTTTTCTATGCATATTCTGAAGTCCTTGATGGATTTCCAGTTCCCAGTCTATATGGCTTGGAATCATGTTTTCCAAGACCATGTTTGCTGATGTTTACAAGTTGCATCCAAGTCCCAACATTAGCATTTAGCTGCCTCTCATAGTTGCACAAAAACCACAGCTGTTAAACCAACGATAGCAAGCTGATCTTTTAAGCTAGCAGCTCTGTGAAGACTGGGATTACTTCATTTTTGTTCTCTCAAGTTGGCAGCACTTGTTAATTGTCATCTCTCTTGTTTTCTTTCTTTGGAGTTAATATAAGTTCCAGGGCACGACCCTGGCGCTGAGCAAGTTGCGCTCAGCTGGTGACTTGTTGGTCAGAGATTCTAGCCCTGAAATAGACCCCATGCTAAAGTTAAGGGGGGAGTTAATTGTATACAAGTTACTATGCATAGATCTGGGAAGTGCTTAAGACGCAGGTTTTGCTCTGTCACATCCAGTATATGTTCTCCCCCCATAGTTCCAATGTTCTGCATAATGGTTCCTTGTTTGTATGACCTGCTAAATCACCTATCTTCTCGTTTTGCAAATATGGCAAGTTTTATGGTCCTTATTGTGTATACTGCTGAAATAAACAAGTTAGGTGTGATACTTTGTAAATAAAGACATGAATGCGTACATTAAGGCTGGATTAGTGAATGAAGGATCCCTTTCAGTTTCAGACACTGAACTTATGCTGGACCGCCACATCTTGTGAAAACTGTCGCACATTTTTAGGCGATGCAATGCAATTATGTCTGCTAAGTTTTCTTCAATTCGAGGTCAATCAAATAACGCACCTGCTCAACAATGTCGGAAATCTTGATCAATTGGCAGCA
The DNA here is from genome assembly GCA_026545765.1 of Plantago major. Classification (NCBI taxonomy): domain Eukaryota; kingdom Viridiplantae; phylum Streptophyta; class Magnoliopsida; order Lamiales; family Plantaginaceae; genus Plantago; species Plantago major. The sequence continues at coordinate 79,519,346 of CM048841.1, forward strand.
GGTAGTTCTCTGTTGACAGTAACATGAAATGGGAAATGAAAGGAAGCAATGGGTAGTAGAACAACAGCAGTACAATTAAATGGACTCAGGGTCCTTGACATCAATTTACCCATTAAAGGGCCTTCCAGTTTGTTTGGTCCAGAGGCTTGAACCAAAGCAATCTCTTCCCTGGGCCTTTGATTTAATTTCAAGCCCACCATATAGTGGGCCTCCGTGGATCTGATAAAAAGCAAAACAGGTAAATTGTGGGGAAAATTCGTGCCAACGACAATTGGCAGGAAACTTTTCACTTGGCTCCTTGGGCTTTCAAAAAACGACATTGGGCTGTTGACCCAGAAAAGAAATGTGGCGAAAGGTCCAATTTACCCCTACATTTTGCCGTTGCTTTGTTCGCAAGTGTCAGTTGATAGTAGAAACTAACTGTACTTGCGTTGCTCTTTTTTTGATATGTTTATTACATGATGTGATTGTAACTAGAAGATTCAAAATTCAAACTTTCAAATATTGTGGATTTCCTTTAGCTAGTTTTCTCTCAGGTGAAGCTCTTCTGCATTTTAATGAGTTTTTCGTCATCTCCCAAGATTATTTTTGCTTTTTTTTTTTTTTTTTTTTGCATTTGGAGTTTAATATAACAACTTTAACTTGTGTTCAGCTAGGCAGGAAGTTGAAAATTTCATGATCGTTTGAGTTTTGTTGCACATCCATTGAGTAAGACACTTCAAGTACAAACTTATCTCAATCTTGTAGTTAAATGTCATCATACTTGAAAAAATTACATGAGTTGCTGATTGTTTTTTATACTTGTGCAGAGTTGTGAATTTCCTCACTGTGCTTTTATGTCTATATTGAAATTTTGTGGTTGCAAATACCATTTTGTTACTTCCAAGAGCTGTTGAATTCATCTTCCTTGTTTAGAATTTTTATGAATCAGAAACACAGTTTTTTTAGATTTTTGTTGCATCTTCTTTGAGTTTTACATTTCTAGTAGAAACTTCTCTGATCATGGAAAATGACGTGTCTTCATAATCGGGAGATTATGCTGAGTTTCTGATTGTTTTTTTATACGTATGCATATATGGTAATGTCCCTTTTGTACCTACTACTCAAAAAAATGTTGCGTGCATGAGATAATATAATATTGTAACTTCAAATACTTGTGTTGATATTGTTGTGTAGCTCAGCTTTAGTTTCTGACCGTTTTACCACATCTCACTGTGACTCAGCTTTTATAGCAGAACAGGTTTCATTATACTAGCTTACTGTTCTCAACGAAATTATGTGTCCCTGTATAGTTTGTGTTAATGTATCCTTTTTGATCATCATATTAATAAGTTAGACTAATGCTAATACGCAACAACATGTTGTTTAGGGTAAATTTCTACAAGATTACCCTTTTTAACCTCGTATTCCTTAATAAAGTTCTATTATGAGTTAATATAATTTTGTAACTCAGCTTTATTTATCCCATTTTGTGACAAAATATCATCTAATAGGGTCTATATTTGAGACAGAGTTGCTCTCTTTAAGAGTTGTTGTGATCCATTGCCGAATGTGCTTATTCAATTTTATTTTAGAAGTATTGATTTATTTGTCTTTTTATGGACATTTTGAAGGGATGGAAGGAAGTGCGCAACAACTAAGTATGTTTTGTTAATGTTTAGCTTTAATGGTGAGGTGCTTGTTATCCCATCAAGGCAAAGTACTTTATTCTCAGACGTGGTACGCAGGCTCGTTGAGAAGTGGGACCAACTACCTCGTTCCAGGTTGTCGTTCCACTATTCAATAGGCGAATACAATAATTGCAGCATGAGCAATGACAATGACTTCTATGCAATGATGTGTTTGATCAACGAGTTTAGCCCCATACGTGTTGATGTTGACATTCTCTATAATAAGCAGCAAGGAGGTGTACAAAATTAGGGAGTTGTGGACTCTGATTCAAGGTGCCAGCCCAAACAGAGTAAAAGACCTGTTTCAGAACGTGTTCTCTCTAGTGACACAAGTAGTGAAATCCTTGAAGAGTTCCCCAACTACAACGTATGTCCCAATGTGGATGGATCATCAATGCTATCTGACGCATGGGGAAGTTTGATTAAGGGCGTTTGTCAAGTGTTCCATGGCGGAGCTGCTGAATTTAGGGAGAAATAGGCCAAATATGCTTCTTATAATGGTTTCAAGTATTATTTCATTAAGAATTTCAAGCAACATATGTTAGTGTTTATTGTTGGCAGCGTGACGTAAATGGTTGCGATTGGTACATATCTGGGACTGCCCTGAAAGGTATTGATACATTTACTATAACTAAGGCTAGGTTGGAGCACAAGTGCGCAAATGTATTATACAATGCGGGGACCAATAGGCTGGCACCGAAAATTATGGGTGAGCTTTTCGTACAAGAGGTGCAGGAAAATCCTCTTGTGACATGTGATACAGTCGGGGGAAAACTTGGGAAGTATTTTGGGCTAAAGGTACCCTATATTAAAGCGTGGAGGTCTCTGTAGGTAGCCAGGGATAAAGTATATGGTAAATACGAAGATTCGTTTGAAAATCTTAGGTGGTACGGGGAAGCCGTGAAGAGTACAAACCCTGGGAGTATTGTCGAAACACATTCAAACCCAGATACGAGACAGTTTACCAAATTTTTCATTGCTTTCAGAGCTTCGCTGGATGGCTTTAAACACTGTCGTCCTATGTTGTTTATCGATGCAACTTCATTGAAAGGTAGGTTCAAGGGGCAGTTGTTATCTGCCACTGCTAAAGATGGTGACAATGGTAAGTTTTATTATGTAGTGGCAGACAATGCATCATTTCTCACACCTTTTAAACTATTGCACACTATGATTTATATATTGACAGTGTGTGGGTTTTCTGTACTGTTAAATTGGAATTGACCTTTGGTTTCAACGTATTTTTGTTTTGATCAATTCTGGTAAGTTTCTCTGATGTTTGCCTAACTTGAACTGTTGTTTTGTGTATATGCAAGGCTTATTTCCGGTTGCACTTGCTGTTGTTGATGCCGAAACAATAGATCACTGGACATGGTTCGTCGGCAAGTTGAAGGAACTCGTCGTGCATATATCGTGTCCATATATATATGTATTTCGCTTGTATTAGCTAGATATATTAACGCATATATGTTTCTAATAAATATATACTAATATGTTAATTATATCTATTTTTTAGGATGTATATCTTGTAAAGTTGATCTTTGATGGACCAAAAAGAGACATAGTTGAGTGAGTGGGTAGTAACTTTTGCAAGATACAACCACGCTTATATGGGTCTAATAGCATTATAATATCACTAATCCCAACTTGATTAAAATAAACTTGCTATTTAAAAGTAGACAAGAAAAGTGTTAGGTGCACCAGAAGAGTCAAGCATCGTTTGATAATGGTCTCTTTCACCGAATCTACGTGCAATGTTTAGCTTCTAACTGCGTCGGAGGCTCTCATTATTATCATTATATTGTTTGATATTAATAATGTTCCTCATCATGGTAATCTGAAATTAAATATATACCGTATCCCACATTACATTTACATTGTCTATTAAACTCTATTCTTTTCATCTGAAAGTTCATTAATTTCAGTTTAGTTCAGATCCATTCAATGTTTACCTAATAGAGTTCAAGTCAAATTACAAAATGTTTTATATATAAGAGAGTCTTAGGGTTTATATCATTCATAAGTCATAAATTAGTCTATTTCGCTCTTAGGAGTTTTTCGCCCTTTCGGGTGGTTCGTCTCATTGGAGATTGGTGTCTTTTATATTTTATTTACGTTATGTCAATTAAACTTCAAAAAAGTAGTTTTTGCTACACCAAATCTCTTTCTTTATTCCTAAATCCTCTGCTCTATCATGGACAGGATGAAAAATTAGAAACTAACGATTAAAGATTAAATTATGAAAATTCTTTTGACTGTTAGTAGTATGAATTTTTATGCACTTTTCAAAGTAAAATTTACTAGTGGCGTAACATTTTATGTAAATAGTCTTTTTTGCCTCATCATTTTTATGTAAAGAGTTGTTCTTATGGTTTTATTTTCTAGTTTAGCTCATGTTCCGCACGAAAAACTATGTGCTAGCCCGTAATTTGGCTCGTCTTGTTCGTGTTTGAGGTTTTGGTCGTTAATGTTAATATATTTATTAAACCTTCGTGGAGTGCTTGGTGTACATGTTGAGAAATTTTTTAGTGGGCCGAGCCCATTTGATGGAGCTATACACTCAGTGGCTTGGATTAATCCCACTTAAAGCCCATTAAGAAGCATGGAGTGGCTTCTATTTCATACGATAATGTAGGAGGTAGACTTTTCATTTAAGGAAGGGATAGAAAGTTCGTCTGAAAATGGAATGCGGAAAGTTGAAATCCGGACGGAGGAAGTATAATCTTTGTTTGGTGATTATGTGTGGAACTTTCAAACTGGGCTCAGCCCAGTTCATAAAATTATACTGTACATAGTCTTTTAATCGAATTTTCTGATACAAGATTGGAATCTGGGCCCAACCTCATTGCTACACCTGATCCACCCACCCACCCTCAAGTATCGTCCCCAATCAGAAACCCTAATTTAGATTCCTGTCAATTTAGTTTCTCTACTTTCTCTTGCATTACTTGTAGAAATGGCAAGGACCAACGGATTTAGATTTGCTTCAAAGTATATGATGAATTCTGCGTTTAGGAAAAAGAAGAGAGAAATCAAACGAATCTCACTGCCCACTTATTATATTGAAGTGAATTATAGAACATTTGAAGCTGTGGTTTTTTACAAACTAATGTTTCGTTTCATCCCGCACGATATCCCAATGAAAGATCTACCACTTCTTCGTGAGACTCTTCTTCCTTTCTTTTTGTTTATTTGTTGAGGGTGAAGTCCCCCAAACACTTAACAAGTTCCCCCTAAATCGCCTAAGTCCAAATCACTGTAGAGCTTCCAAAGCAACGGTCCAATGCACTCCAAAGAACTTGAGGGTAAGAACCTGCACAAGTAACTTTGGGGGGTTAGAGCAGACCGGTTTGCTAAGTGTCAAACCGGGTAGAGACTTTACTCGAGGGAGACTGTAGATCTGCTCTGTATAGTGATCGGGATTAGTTTGTAAAGATGACTTAACTTACCGTTTACATGGAAATGTGTGCAATATATATAGGGATCTCCCAAAGAGGAAGGGATCCGTTGGATCGTGCCAAGTGTAAGGCTTAGATTGCGCCAACAATGCTCTATTAGGCCCATGGCCCATTAAGGAGACTTAATCCATTTCCCTTTTGGGCTTTCGAGGGTAGTTTTGTCTTTCCTCAAGAGATTAGAGGCTTCTGATGTCCATTTCGGACCTTCATCCGAAAGGGTAGTGATGAGTCGGTTTTACATCGTCTCATCTAGTCTTTTTTACCGTCCTTTTGTTATCCTTAAGTATAGTTTTAGTAGTTTTCCTAGAGTCTTTTTACTTGTTTTGTTCTTTGTGAGTTTTGCAGGTATTTGGTTAAACCGCGCTAAGTGAAGGCAAAAAAAGAGTGTATTTTACATGCATGTGGAAGATATGGAGTTCCAATGCTTTGTATGGTTGCTAGAAGTGGACCGGGGAGGCCAAAATACCAAGGATCGAAGTTAAAAGGAGAAAAATCGAGCAAGAAGGACAAGAAGGGCAAAATCGTCATTTTCCGAAGAGTCAGCGAACGCCAGTAAGAAGATTGGCGTCCGCCAATTCAATCCAGAATGAATTGGCAGATGCCAAAGTTAGTACTGGCGGACGCCATGTACATATTTTGGCGTCCTTGACTATGTTTTAGCGTCCTTGACTCATACATGGCGGACGCCAACTTGAGAGTTGGCGGACGCCAACCCTTCTGGCGGCGAATTTGCCCACCAGTTCGCGAGATTTTTCCTAATTCATCGAGACCTAGTTTTTTATTCTTTCTATTAGTTAGACAAAAAAACATTATTACTTTCAGAATTGATCTATTGTCAAGTATTCAGACATTGCTCTCAAGCTAGACCTATTTTCCTTGTAATCCGACGATTGTGATTGATTGGGAGCATAATCTACATAATATCTTGCACCAATTCGATTCAGGTTATTCAATTCTACCTAGGATTTGAGACAACGAAGGGTAAATTGTATCAATCATTCGATTCTTCGTTTCTAGTATTAGATTATGTGTGTTGATTGTTTAATTGCTTTATTGATTATGTCTTCGCATAACATGAGTAGCTAAACACCCTGATTATGGGGTGGTGACGAATTCAAGCATGCTAGTTAGGGTTTATGCGATTATATATATATATATATATATATATATATATATATATATATATATATACATATATATATATATATACATATATATACACATGTATATATATATACACACATATATATATATATATATGTATATATATATACACATATATATATATATCTATGTATATATATATATATATACACACATATATATATATATATGTGTGTGTGTGTATATATATATATATGTGTATATATATGTATATATATATATGTGTATATATATAGGTCGCGATTACTATGAGCTTTTTAGATTAATTGCGTATTCTGCTATTACGTTTGATGTGCATTCCGTCAATATCACTATTAGATTAAGCATTTGATCTTTAGAAACCAAAACGTTTTCGTCTTGCTTCAATCTAACAGTTAGTTGCAAACAATAATAGTAGGATTAGCTTAATTGATTGTAGCTTAGTGAAATTGACGCCTTCACTAATGCTATTCGTTTTCTGAAACCAAGTAGTGACAACTTGAGAGTAATCATTTTCCTATCAATCGCATATTTCCTGCTAGCTAGCTTGTCTTCAAGTCACCACTTCATAATTCTCCTCATTCATATATTAATCTCGTTAAGTGTCAACCTATCACTAGTTTTGTCTGCTTAGTTTTTTACTTCTACACTAGTTAATCATCTCGCTGCCGAAGCAAACAACCATTTACTGCTATCCATATTGTGTCTACTATTCGTAAACCCAAACTCAGCCTAGTTAAGTCCTTCGAGACCGACCTCGGGGTTAACTTCACTTCACTGCAAGTTTTCGTAGTGTTGAGCAAAACTCTGATTTGACACATCAGGTAGGTCCGGAGCAATGGTCCGAACGGTACTCACTTGGAAGTAAGATAACTTAGACAACCTCCTAAAGTACTGTGGTTCGGATCTTGCTAACCTCGGACCCTTCCCTTTCTCTTGGTGCCAGTTCACTTGGTTCCTTATGAGGTCCGAGTCACATGCCGGATCAACGTCTCCAGGTCGTACCATCATGGTGCTCGGACCATGGTCTGGGTCGGACCATCTGTCTAAAAGGCTAAGGTTTTCATTGCTCATTCCGGGAAGGTCAAGGGTCGGACCTCTGGGTCGGACATTGAGCCTTTTGACCTTAGACAGTCTAATACGCCTTAGGATATGCTCCAAATTAAAGGCGTCTATGACGGATTGGACATATTTCCGTATCAACATATGTCCCCCTAGTTTCCAAGTATCTTAGTAGAAGATAGTTGTGGAACTATAGTTTAAAGTGGAGAGAGCATTTTTGTTTTTCGTTCACTCCGTCCCTCATAAGAAGAAAAAAGGTGTTTAGTCCGTGCCATCGGAGGTCCTTATCTTAATCTCCCCCCCCCCCCCTCTTACAGTCCGAGTGTGGTTTCAGACTGTAAGTTCCATAGGGGTATTTGTAAGTGAGATAAGTGTAGGTTCGAGGGGCGTAGGAAAGTGACACTTTTTGCTAGTGGTAAAATCGGGATCGTCCGCGAAAGGTCGATTTTCCGGGATAGTCCGAGTAAGGACATCCGAACGGACGAGAGTCCGTGTGCTTAAGATAAATCATCCATCTGTTAGGAAGATGGGGTTTTTTCTTGTATTAATAATCGATTTTTCGGGATAGTCTGAGTAAGGACATCCGAACGGACGAGAGTCCCCGTTCTTAAAATAAATCATCCATATGTTAGGAAGATGAGGTTTTATCTTTTGTTAATAATCGATTTTTCGGGATAATCCGAGTAAGGACATCCGAACGGACGAGAGTCCGTGTTACTTAATAATCAATTTTCCGGGATAGTCCGAGTAAGGACATCCGAACGGACGATAGTCCGTGTGCTTAAGATAAATCATCCATCTGTTAGGAAGATGGGGTTTTATCTTGTGTTAATAATCGATTTTTTGGGATAGTCCGAGTAAGGACATCCGAGCGGACGAGAGTCCATGTTACTTAATAATCGATTTTTTCGGGATAGTCCGAGTAAGGACATCCGAACGGACGAGAGTCCGTGTGCTTAAGATAGATCATCCATCTGTTGGGAAGATGGGCTTTTATCTTGTGTTAATAATCGATGTTTCGGGATAGTCCGAGTAAGGACATCCGAATGGACGAGAGTCCGTGTGCTTGGGATGGTCAAACCGTCCGTAAGAGGATGGGGTGCCATCTCCGACGTTCCAAGTGTTGTTGGAATTCTAATCATCGTGAAATATATATTTTGGACGGATCCGTCATTTCACCTAGTATTTTGAACTATATCGTTGGAGGAATTTTGATCTACGGCCGAGATTTAACCTTGAAGTGATGTGACGTTTGGGCTTCCAAAAATATCCTCCTATAAATAGGGCACCGGTCGCTTTCATTTCGTCACTTTTAGTGAGAGAATTTTCGCAATCTGAAAGAGTCCGAAGTGAAAGAAGGTCCGCAGCAAGTGTGTTGTAACGCTCCGAAGAGGAAAACTTAAGAAGTGTTCGAAGCAACCAGCTGCCTTCAATCAAACCTTTGTACTTGACAAGTAAGTCTTTTGTTCGTCTTGCCTTTAGTAGTAAAACTTTGAAGTTTTGGTTATTCGGACATAGTGTCGTCCGTAGTCCGTTTGGACGTTTGTAGTGGGTTTCTTCAGAAGCTCTATGTAGTTTGTACTAACTTTGTACAAACTCCGAACTAACTACGTCCGACGACGCATGGTCCTTCCCTTCGAGACCCTTATGGACTTTAACATAAGTTACATAAACAGACTCTCAGACTTTAAACTTTAAATCTCATAGGATTTCCCTTTCTTTCCCTAGTATGTCCGAGAGCGATAGTCAAAACCGTTCCGAGGCTGCTGGATATGCGTCTGAAGCAGCGTCTTGGTCTGATACTTCCGAGGAAGTTGAATTGGTGATGTTGGAGATCAGAGAGGAGCTGACCTAGTTCCGAGGAAGCATCCGAGGTGAGCTCTCCATCTTTTCGTTTAATTGTTCCCGGTTCGAAATATTCTGATAGGCAAGATTACCCGGATTCTTCACATGTGCAGGGTGCCTTGACGGTGCACGAGACGGCTACTCGGACGGTAGGCAATCTGTTAGGAATATCTGTTAGTATTTTGATCACTCATCACATGTTCTTATCTTAGCCAGAAAGGTGATTAAGTGCTCTTGGTTCACTTGAACATTGTAAAAGAGGAAATCACTGAGTATGATTAGTCTAGTAAATCTTGTATTAGGATTATAGGTCTCTGAGTGTAATTTTTATTTCAAGAAGAACATGAAGATCAATCCTAGCAATGGAGCTTTTCTGAAGATTAGAAGACTGAAGATTGCACAAGGTTTATGAAGACACAAAGGCTTAGTCTAACTCAGAAAGACTCTGTCCTTAATCCTTTCATAAGTATATTAACCTACTTTTGAAATATGATTCTGGACATATGACATCATAAGTATGGAGCATGCAAGCCATCAGAAAGGCTCATGTATCCGTTGAGACTAAAGGACAATGAACAGTACTATGCATTAAATGCATCGGCAGAAATGCTGCAAAAAGCAAGTCCTCTCTGAAACAAGAGATAGTGACTTCTGAGTACATAGTTCAAGATATAAATGGATATAATTTGATAGAGAGCACAACGGATACAATTCAAACGCCTCTCAAATTTATCTATATATATCACACACTTAGATGCTTGAAGAACACACCTTAGAACGCTCTATCTTGCAAACTTAGCATCAAGCAAAGTATTCTCTCAAGCACTCTACTACCCTTTCTGAAAGCTTTCTGTTGCTTGAAGAATCACTAGTAGTTCTAAGTTGTCCTGAACCTTAACAAGAGATTGTTATTCGTGAAAGAGTTGAACTATCAGATACCCTTTCTGAAGCTCATTCTCCAGAACGGACACCAATTACTTGGGTCAAGAAAGCGGTATCATCCACTGAACAAGTGTATTAAGTAGTCTTGTTCTATTAGGCTCTCTGAAAACATAACTGAAAAGTTATACGAGAAGCCTCTCTGACAAACCTTATAACCAACACCATCAAGGCGTGGAGTAGAGGAAGTACTTGATTTTGGAAATCAAGGAATAACTCCAAGGTTATCTGAGTAGAGGAAGTACTTAGCTCTAGGAGCTGGGGAATAACTCAGGGGGAACATTTGGTTGGGAACCATTTGTTTAGGAATCTTAGAATAAGATTATTGTAAGGTGAACTCAATTATCTGTTCTAGTGAATTCTAGGTCTCATAAAGACCGAAGTAGATTAGTTGGAGGATTACGCCACCTCCAGATACCACTATACTTGCTGTGTTATTTACCTTTCTGTATTTACATTTCAGCAAAGCACACACACACTTACTTATTGTTTCTGCACTTACCTATCTTAAAGTCTTCCGCGCTCTGAATTTAAGTATCAGAAACCCCCAGGTTTATGAGAAACTGTGTTTATCGACAAAAGTTTTAAAAGACTATTCACCCCCCCTCGTCTTTTACTTTGCCGTTATTTGGACCAACAAGTGGTATCAGAGCAGGAGGTTCACAAGCCTTCTGCACTGAACCTAGATCCCCAGATAGGTGAAGGAACTTTGTCCCTTTCTGAGGACTATATAATTTGTGTGTTAAGTGTGCAGGTATGTCTCTGAGTGATGCTCCCGTTCTGAAGCCAGAAAACTACGAGAAATGGAAGAACAACATGATGCTCCATCTGGAGGCCATTAGTGATGAGATGATCTATGTCATCAATGAAGGGCCTATCAAAATCAGACAACTCAAACAAGTTACTGAGGTGTCTGATGGAAGAAAAGCCTCAGACAAGGAAGATGGAAGCGAGGACATGGCTGCTAGTGATAGTGGTCATGTTGCTCGTGGAAGCATTATATATGAAGACAAGCCAAGAGAGCTCTGGACATCTGAAGATGCCAAGAGACACAGATTGGATGGTCAAGCTCGTAATATAATCATCAGATCGACACCTGAGCACATACAGTGTAAATTGTGGGGTGCTAAAACGGCGAAAGTTGCCTGGCAATTGATTGAAGAAATCATGCGGGCGAGAAAACCAAAGAAAACAAGTTCGAAGTTCTTAAATTGAAGTTCCAAAACTTCAAACAAGGTCCCACTGAAACTCTGGAAGAACTTGATTTCAGATTTACTACACTTATGAGTGATATGGCTGCACTTGGTGAAAGCAATAGATACTCCCAGTCAGAAAAGATTAAGACTATTGTCAGAAGTCTCAATCACAACTGGGAACACACTAAGTTCTTTTATTTCAATCAAGGGATGCCAAATATTACTCCAGTAGAGCTCTTCTCTCATCTTGCTACTGTAGACTATGAGACAACTCAGAGAGAACAAACAGCTGAAAAGTTGCAAAGTGTTGCTCTAGTTTCTCAAGGCACTTCTGAAAAGAAGGATACCAAAGAAGCATCTGAAGAAAATGCTCTTGCAGTAAGACACATGAAGAAATTTGTGAGTCAAGAGATTGAGAGAAGAAAAGCTAAAGAAAAGCTGAAAAAGCATCTTGGCCCAAACTATCATCAGTACAAGAGCATACAAGTGAACAACTCTCTGAACACCCCATTCGAGAAAGGTGTTAATCTTGAAGCTGAAATAGGAAATGATATACGCTTCTATTGTCAAAAGCTGGTCACTTCAAGAGATTGTCACCTTTAAACAAGCTCAAGACAATTGTGAAGGATGGAAGAAATTTCAAGAGAAATCAAAGGCCTTCTTGATGAAGAAAGGAAGAAGATTCAAATTCAACTTGATGCTCTAGACTTTGAGGCAGATTACGAAGATGGAGATTGGATGACTCAAATCTACCATCACCGAATGTGTGGAATCACCCGATGTAATTGACTTGACCTTAAGAAGAAAGAAATGTGTGGAGTTCTTTGAGATTCTTTGGTCCAGACATCTCCAACATTGAAATGTGTCTTATGGTTGATGAGGTAACTAACAATTCACAATTTCTGTACTATGAGAGTGATGATGGAATTGAGGATCTGGAGTTGGTGAAGAGTGAATTGGATCGTTATGAGAAAGAATTTCCGGAAGCACAATCCAAAACCAGAATTCTAGAGGAAAGCAAAGAAACTCTTGAAAAAGAGGTTTCTAAGCTAACCAGAGTATCTGAGAACAAGAACAATGAAATAGCCTTTACGAAATCTGGATATCTGAGAATGAAAATTCTCACAAACTAGCCTTGGATGAACTTACTAAGAAAATGATGAAGCTGCTTTCTGAGAATGAAGAACTCAGAAAGAAAGAGCTATCCTTCCAATCTTATGCAAAGGCTAGTGACACTCTCACTGAGGTTCAATCCTATCTGAGAGATCTCTCTGAGAAAGGTGGACTTGGACTCGATGAACAATCGAGTAATTCATCTCCTCTGAAGAAGAGTGATGAAAGGTTGACCTTTGTAAAAAGTCAAAAGAATGGTTCTTCAACCACCTATAGCATTGGTCAGAAAGCTAGGGTAGTTGACAAAGGAAAAGGAGTAGCAACCCAACCTTTGAAAGAACAACAAGTTCACAAGAAACTTGTGGATGAGGTTTCTGAAAAGAAACACAACCCTCAGACATGTAACCATCCACATTGCTATATTAGTAGGAAAGGAAGAATTGCTGGAATAGGCAAATTCTCTACTGTACCATTTTATAAAGATGGTGCAGAAACTAGTAAGGCTTCTGAAGAACGTATTCAGAAAGCCAAAGGTGTTCGAAATGGCATTGGCTATCGTGCTATTGGAAAAGTTCTTATGCAACAATATAAGGAAGGACAAGAACAATGGCGCAAGGCTGATATTGCACGTAGCAATAGACAGAAGTGGAAGAAATCTCAAGCCACTGAAAAACTGAATGCCAGAGCTAGAAGGAACCTGGCCAGAAAGGCTAAGTTTGCTGAAAAGCAATCCCAGAAACCCAGGGTCAAGAAAGCACCAAAAGGAACACCTAGAAACACCACAAGAAGGAAAATTGAGATCAAAATTACTAATTTTATTGCATCTCCTTCTGATCAAGTTAGACAAAAATAAACTCCCAAGAAATTCACTAAAATGTTGATTCCTACTAGAAGAATGTTTAGTCTAAATGGTTCTATCTCTGAAGCAAGAACCTAACTCCTGTTTCCTGTTTTGTGCAGAACGCCTCTTGGACTAAGGCTCAATGGCTATTTGATAGTGGATGCGGAAAGCACATGACAGGAGACAAAGCAAATCTGGTCATTTACAAAGCTTGCAACAATGGACCAGACATCAGATTTGCTGGAGGAGAGTTAAATCCCTCTCTGGGATTTGGCAACGTCAAATTAGGATCATTAACTATCACTGACGTATTACATGTTAAGGGTTTGAAATATAATCTATTTAGCATGAGCAGGTTTGCGACAAAGTTCTTGTGAAATTCAAAGCAAAGTATTGCAAACTTATTGACAATGAGTCAAAGCAGATCTTGGTTGCTTTCGGAAAGCGATCTTTATGTTCGATTGGGCATCCGCCTAATGAAGAATGTCTCATGGTGAGTCAATCAGTCACTAAGAGCACTGGTTATGGCACAAAAGAATGAGTCACTTGAATTTCAAAACTCGGAACAAACTTGCCAAGAAAGAGTTAGTGGTTGGCCTTCCCAAAACATCTTTCAGAAAGGATGGTATCTGTTCTGCCTGTCAGATGGGGAAACAATCTAAGATCTCTTTCAAGTCCAAAATCAGACACTCTAGTGTTAGACCACTGCAACTATTACACATGGATCTTTTTGAATCATCTGTAACTAGTTATGTAGGAATGGTCTTGTTGTTGTAGATGACTTCTCAAGATTCACTTGGGTTATCTTTCTGAAACACAAATCTGATGCTAGGGTGGAGATACCAAACTTGCTGAATAAGCTTGAATTCATGAAAAATGACAAGGTATCTGCAATCAGAACAGACCATGGTACTGAGTTTGTCAACCAGTACATAAAGGAGTTTTGTACCAGCAAAGGTATACAACACCAACTTTCCTCTGTAAGAACACCACAACAAAATGGTGTTGCAGAAGGGAAAAATAGAACCCTTAAAGAAGCAGCAAGGACAATGCTAGCTGACACTGAAATAAGTGAAGTTTATTGGGTTGAAGCTGTAAACACAGCATGCTACACTCAGAACATATGTTTGATAAACAAACATCATGACAAGACCCCTTATGAACTCTTGGTTGGTAGACCCCCTAATATCAAACATCTAAAAGTATTTGGTTGTAGATGTTTTGTTCTTAACAATGGAAAAGAGTATCTAAGAACATTTCAACCAAAGGCAGATGAAAGTGTGTTTCTTGGTTATTCTATGAATAGCAAAGCATACAGAGTGTACAACAAAAGAACAAAGAAGATTGAAGAATCAGTTCATGTTGTATTCTATGAAGGAAGCAAGAAAACACCCCTTGCTGATGAACTCTCAGAAAGGTTCAAGGAACTAATGATAAAGGATTCTGAAGAGGAACTCTCAGAAAGGAAAAACATCATTGTGGAAAGAGAGGATGACTCTGACGAAGAAAAGCATGAAATGCCTAGTAACAACGGATGATTCTCGGACATGATGAAGAATTTCCTATGAGAATTCCGAAATGGAAATCGAAGATGTTCATCGAGAGCTAACTCGAAATGATCTCTGACGGGCATGTCCCGTAAAGCTCTCACATCGAGCAAGTGTCGGACATTCACCGCCTTCCGAGGTGCAAATGTCACGAATCTTGAAGAAGTATCAAGTCATAATCATAGTGATTCACATTCAGATCACATAGATGTTGACCCTACTAGCCCTAAACCCATGATGAGATGGATCAAGGATCATCCTGCAAAAGACGTGATTGGACCAATCAATCAAGGTGTTAGGACTAGGAGAGCAATAGCTGAAAATGCTAACTCTCTCTTTGGATATTTTATCTCAAACATTGAACCAAAAACTATAGAAGAAGCATTAAGAGACCAAGACTGGATCTCAGCAATGCAAGAAGAGTTGGATCAGTTTGAGAGAAACAAAGTCTGGAAACTAGTTCCATTTGTAGAAGGAATATCTGTGATTGGAACTAAGTGGGTTTTCAGAAACAAGATGAATGAATCTGGTGAAATAACCAGAAACAAAGCAAGGTTGGTTATCAAGGTAAAACCCAGACTGAAGGTTTAGATTTTGATGAGTCATATGCACGAGTTGCCAGATTGGATGCAATAAGACTCTTTCTGGCCTTTGCAGCTTATAAAGACTTTAAAGTTTATCAGATGGATGTCAAGAGTGCATTCTTGAATGGTGAACTTGCTGAGGAAGTCTATGTTGAACAACCACCTGTCTTTGAAGTTTCCTCAGAAAGTAGAATGGTCTATAAGCTACAGAAAGCTCTTTATGGACTGAAACAGGCTCCAAGAGCATGGTATGACACTTTGGCCAAATACCTTCTGGAAAGTGGTTTCAAGAAAGGTGAAGTTGATAAAACTTTATTTACTTTAAACCATGATGGGAAACTACTCTTAGTTCAAATATATGTTGATGACATCATATTTGGATCTAAGGACAATCAACTTTGTGATGACTTTGCAATTCTCATGAAAAGTAAGTTCGAGATGAGCATGATGGGAGAATTGAACTATTTCCTAGGATTGCAAGTCAAGCAACTCAATGATGGAATATTTATTAGTCAGACAAAGTATGCAAAAAACATGCTCACAAAATTCAATCTTAAGCCTTCTGAAAAGAATGCTAAGATACCTATGAGCATAGGAACCAAGATGACCTATACTGAATCAGATAAGAGTGTTGATGAACACAAGTATAGGAAATTGATAGGTTCACTACTCTACCTTACTGCAAGCAGACCTGATATTCAATATGCAGTTGGAGTGTGTGCTAGATTTCAAACAAATCCAATGCAATCACACTACAACACTGCTATAAAAATATTAAAGTATGTGAAAGGTACAGTAGATGTAGGATTGTGGTATCCTAAAGAAAGTGGATTGAGTTTGGCTGGTTACTCAGATGCTGATTATGCTGGATCAAAGCTTGATAGGAAAAGTACCTCAGGAACTTGTCAGTTTCTGGGAACTAGACTTATCTCATGGTTTAGCAAGAAACAAAACTCAATTGCAACTTCTACCACAGAGGCTGAATATATTGCTGCTGGTTGTTGTGCAACACAAATTCTGTGGATTCAACAACAACTCAGAGACTATGGACTCAATGAAGAGAAAACTCCCATTTTCTGTGATAACACAAGTGCTATTGCAATCACACAGAACCCCAAGTTCCATGCCAGAACAAAGCACATTGATGTTAGACACCACTTCATCAGAGACCATGTTGAGAAAGGCAATATAGAGATACTCAAGATTGGCACAGAAGACCAACTTGCAGATATCTTCACTAAGCCCTTACAAGAAAGCCGATTCTTGACCTTAAGACATAATCTTGGATTAATGGAACCGCCTAAGGACTGAAAAATTGTCCTGAATCTCTAAAGACTGAATAAGTGAGTAGGCCTCTGAGAACAGGTTCTCAGAAAGCCAAGTTGATAAGAAATGATGCAAAGGTTTCTGAGTAGCAACACTCAGAAAGACAAAACATTTCTGGAACGGGTATCCAGAAAGGCAAAGGTTGGTACACACTTAATAAGTAAATAAGACTAGAACTTACTTACTGAGAGTGGGTCAAATACATTCAAACAACTGAAGCTTCTGACACTTGAATTCAGAAAGCTGTGTAGTCATAAAGAGAAATGGACACACAAAGCCCAAAAGGTATAAGTTCTGAAAGTCAAACATGTGCACTGTCTTGTATTTTTACCATTTTGATGATAAACAATATATAGATAAGGACTTGACACTCAGAATGATAAGCTCAAACGATTAAGTGTTCCTACTCTTTACTAAGTGACACAATGAATGTAGCATATTAAAAATCCATCAAGTCGGCACATTACCATTTGTTGATTGATATCATTATAAGATATTCAATATAAGCCCTTGATGAATAAATGTTTGATCTCAACGGTTGAGATTAAAATAAAGCAAGTAATGTCTGTTGAGAAATGCAGACATGGCCCACTACGCATTTAATGAAGTACAAAGGACGTACCACGCCTATGCAGATGCAAAGACACGCATTCATATTCAGCTATATGTATGTTGTATCTATGTACATTTTGTCTGCTATATATATAGGATTTGGGCAAAAGACAAACACTTTTACCAATTCCGAAATTTCAAACTTGCATCAAAACAGCAAAATCTCTCAAGATTTCTGCGAAACTCAACTTCTTGTGCTTAGTCTTCTGAAAAGACAGACTAATCTCGATTAATTGTGCAATATTCATCTGAAAAACACTCACTCTAAACTCTATATAAGAGATGGCACCCAAGACGATGACCACCAAGAACCCTAAGGCAACATCCTCTGCTCCTGCTGAAAAGCAATGAGGAAAGGAACTTAAGGTGTTGAATAAACGCCTTCTGGGAAAGTTTACCCCATCGGACTGGAACCCTAAACACAAAATGAATTGGGGAGCCTTTCTGGTAAAGATATATGTACCAGCAGTTATATCTTCAAAACTAGAAAGAAAATTGATATTGGGAATGCTGAAGAAGTCCCATATCTACAAGCTTCTATCTGCTGCACCCAGTGGACTATCCACACTAGATGTACTGGAGTTCTATAACAACTCCAAAATCTTCACAAAAGTTGTGAATAATGAAGAAGAAAAATACATGCAGACTGAAGTCCAAGGACAAGAAATTGTTCTAGACTGCAAGACTTTCTGCAAGATATTCTGATTGTAAAATCGAGGAACATTTGAAGACAACAACATCAAGGACGCTTCCATGATTCAAGGTGTCAAAGAGCTATTTGAAGCAATCCAGTTAGAAAATGCAAAAGGTTGCCCAGGAGACTTTGTTCTGAAGGCCATCAGAACTAGTCATCTCCAGAAACACTGGAGTACTTTAGCTCTTATTCTGGTCCGTTGCTTTGATGGCAACAAAGGTGGAGTAGACCAGATAAGCATGGAGAGATGGATGATGATGCATCTTCTGAACAAGAAGAATGAAGGGCAAGAAACCCACTTCAATTGGGGGAAGTACGCCTTCAACAAATTCCTTGGACATATTGAGGAATTTGAGCCCAAAATCATCAATGGCCTTGCTGAGCCAAAGGCCAATATGCACTTTGGTCTCAGGATCTGTTACATTCTGGAAACAATGGGAATCACTCTCAGAGAGAGGCAGGAAATCGACCACCAACTCCTTTTCGACACGCATTTGAAGAAAAGGAGAAACTTCTCACCGAGAACGCACTCAGAAAGGCAGAAGAAGAAGAAACTGCACAGCAAGGTGAGGAGGTCTCTGAGCAAGCCAAAGCTAAACCTCCAGTTGCCAAGAGAAAGAGGACTCATAGCAAGAGAGCCTCCAAGCCCCTAATCATACAAGAGGCACAACCTTCTGGAGACAAGGTCTCAGAAGATGTTGGACGCTCAGAAAGGCAAATCCAGAATCCCCCAAGAGTCCTGAACCAGAATGCTCCAGAACTCTCCAGAGATGATAGAAATATCATAGATGGGTCTGCACCAACACAGAATAGTGATTCTGAGGATGATGAAGTACTTGCAAAAGTACTCAAAAGGTTCAAGTATGAGACCCATGGAGGAGCTTCAAGCTCAGCTCTTCAGAAAGACAAGAGCCCCTCTGCCCAGCAGGAAGAAGAAGGCCTGGGTGAGGAAGATAGAATGATGGAAGATGTTGCCATTGCTTCCACATTCACAATGCCAGCACTTAATATTGCTGAAGAAAACCCTGTTCTTGAACAGGTTCCTCAACCTTCTGAGAAAGCTCAACTCTCAGAAAGAGATCAAACTGAGATGGAGACTCAGAATGATACTGCAGGGGAGATCAATAATGAGCATAGAGAGACTGTGGAATCACCACAAGTTCAAGAGATCAATGATCAGCCTGACTCTTTTCAGGTAACAAAGATAGTTTGTATCTAACATGTCAACATAATTGTATGTTAATTTGTTACTCATAAGCTGTATTTGTTACAGGCCAACTTGGAGACACACTTTCAGGGGGAAGAAAACCTGTCCACCCCCTTGAATCAAGAAGAGGTTCCTCCAACCTCAGAACATCAAGAAGAGCCTGTCCCACAGGTAGTAAAGTTATCTCTGAACAAGAAATAACTAAAAATGCTCTTATCTTATGTTCTAATATTCTTAATGTCTCTTCTTAGGCTCCAACTGAGGAAGTAGTGGTGGTGGAACCAACACCCCAAAACCTAGAGATTCCAGAGGCTGAAAAGCTTTCTGAGGAAGTATTTACTGAGCCTTCTGCTGAGAAGGTAAGTAATCAGTAATTGTTGGTCCAGATAACGGCAAAGTAAAAGACTTGGGGGGGGGGGGGGGGTGAATAGTCTTTTAAAACTTTTGTCGATAACAAATGTTTCTCAGATATCTGAATGGATATCTGATACTTAGAATCAGAGTGCGGAAGACTTAATAAAGATAAGTGTAGAAACAGTTAATAAGTGTGTGTGTGTTGCTGAAGTATAAATACAGAAATGTAAATGACACAGCAAGTATAGTGGTATCTGGAGGTGGTGTAATCCTCCAACTAATCCACTTCGGTCTATCAGAGACCTAGAATTCACTAGAACAGATAATTGAGATAACCTTACAAAAATCCTATTCTAAGATTCTGAACAATTGGTTCCCAACCAAATGTTCCCCGAGTTGTTCCTAGCTTTCAAATTAAGTACTTCCTATACTCGAAACCTTTGAGTTGTTCCTAGCTTCCCAAGCTAAGTACTTCCTATACTCAGAAACCTTTGAGTTATTCCTTAGTTTCCCAAATCAAGTACTTCCTATACTCCGGTAACCTTGGAGTTATTCCCTGATTTTTCAAACTAAGTACTTCCTGTACTCCACGCCGGTTTTGGTGTTGGTTTCGGTTTGAGTTGTCAGATGAGCGTCTTAATAACTTTTCAGTTATTCAGATAGCTCTGTGAACTAAGTTACTTAATACACTTTACAGCGTATGTTATCTAGTTCGATTTTACTGACCCAAGTCTTATGATATCTGTTCAAGAGAATGAATCTCAGATAGTTGATCTTTTGATTCAACTCCTTCACGTATAGCTTTGCTTGTTTAGGATCGGACACTTAGAACTTGGTTTACTCAAGATCACAAGCTTTAGTCGCAATGTAAAGCTTTGATAATAAGTAAGTTGCTTTGAGAGTAGGATGTTCAGAGTTCTATGTTTCAGCGTATGCAATGTGTGTTTCTCAAGCTGTCTAAGTGTTGATATTTATAGATGAATTTGAGTGCCGTTTGAATAGTATCCGTTAGGCTCAAATTCAAACTATCGATATCTGTGTGTATAGTACTGTAGCAGGTTTTGTCTTCTTCTCAGAAGTTGCCGTTGCTTTTACTCAGACATCTCTGTCCGTGCATTAAATGCATTGTACTATACTTTTGTCCTCAGAGTGTCAACGGAACTATGCTTTGTATCAGAGACTAGACTTGTTGTCTGATTCTTTGCACATCCTTATCTTCATTCTTCAGATACCACTTGTATTTATTGAAACAACTTTGTTTGCAATATATGTTTCTCTTTCAGAAACGTGGTTAATGCTCAAGGTATCTAAGAATAGATATCTGTGGACACTTTCCTGGTTTTCAGATATGTATCTCATTTCTCAGATATCTCTTGTGACACAGTTTGTTTGAAATCGTCTACAAGATATCCGCTAAGATATCTGAATAATGATTCAAGAATCTTGTGCGCTTTTCTTCAAATCTTCAAAAGTTGTTGAGCTTTACGCTTGGATGTCTTCTTCTTGGTCTTCTTCATAAAATAAAAATTACATTTCGAGACCTAACATCCTATACAAGATTAGCTAGACTATCATACTTAGTGGGTTTCCTCTTTTACAATGTTCAAGTGAACCAAGAGTACTAATCACCTTTCTGAGACTAAGATAAGTCATCATGTTGCTGAACAAAATCTAAACAGATATTCTAACAAAATATCTAACAAATTTCCCCATTTTGATCACCAACGATGACTATCTTCCTATTACAACTGATGAGGAAACAATCCAACACTTAATCAAATTTTTCAAAATCATATAATTAAGTGCAGAAAGTAGACATCAACCAAATCACAAGGTGTGATCTTTGCTGACAAGTTATCTTTTATAAAATACTATCTGAGAGTAAGTTCTTCAGATAAGTCGTAACTAAGGATTACAGATAACTTTAATACATGATACAGTTAAGCTCGACCAAGAAAATACAAAACTACATAGTAAATTAGGACAACAGGAGTAACCAAGCTCCAAGTAAACATCCTAAAGAACTAGTCTTCAAGTCTTCAACAAAATTTCTATGGATCAGTCTGCAAATTTCCTATCTCCAAACCTTTTTATGTCATCAGAATAATCATAAAGAAGAGTTCTGACAGCATCTCGTGTCTCCGCAAATCCACAGACTTCTTTGTAGGTTTTGGTAGGATTTTTCTTGGCAAAATGCTTGACCCATAGGTACTTTCCCCACTTCCAGGCATGCTCTATTCTGATATCTGAAAGCTTGAAGTATTCATAGATAATCTTCAGATATCTGATGTCACCCTTGTATTGATATTATGTCAGATAGAACGACTCATAGGGTTCCACAACAAGTCTTGGTCTTGTGCTGCTCCTGATATTCGTAATCTTGTGCACATCATCCGCTTTCCATATGGACAATCATCAGAGAGGTCCTTCTTCATGGCTCCAGTTCTCTTGACAACTTCAAAATCCAACCATGCTTTGATGTGATTGGTGTTGATCAAGGTAGGTTTATTCTTTCTCCATGCCATAAGCTGTTTGAGGATTGGTTCTGGAAATCTTGAATTTACCAATAGATGCTTAAGTTCCAGAATCCAATAGCCATTTTTCTGATTGATGCACCTGTAGACAGAGGAATCATTGTCATACTTCACATACTCAATTTTGGCTTCTTCTGGCCTGAGTGGAAGTTGACTTTGTCTTTGCTCAGCTCTCAGTCTGTTCCTTTTCTGTCTTGAATTCTCTTTGGGGTTGTTGCTTGAAGAACTACCACCCTGGATAGACTTGGTATTTCCAGAGGGTGTTTTAGCTGCTAGTGGCTTTGCAGCTATGGGCTCAGTTAGGCTTTCAAGTTTCCTTTTTCTGTGAAGAGGAGCTTCATCTTCATCAGTCTCTTCATCATCTTCATCAAGATCAATTCTTGTGAGATCTTTGCAGCCTTCTTCATTGCCCAGGGACTTGATTTGACCTTCTTCTTCTTCTTCTTCTTCTTCTTCTTCTTCTTCTTCTTCTTCTTCTTCTTCTTCTTCTTCTTCTTCTTCTTCTTCTTCTTCTTCTTCTTCTTCAATCCCTCTAACTTGTCTTCTCCTTGGAGCCTTGGTACTCCTTGGAGGTTTCTGTGCCATGGCCCTTGTTACCATTTTGGTTCCTTCAGTAGGTCTCTGGGAAGCAGCTTGGCTTGAGAAGGATTCATAGATTCTGAGTGGTGGCTGGGAAGTTTTTCTTCTTCCTTTCTGAGCAGCACCAGCTCCAGATTTCTTCTTGTTTTCATCTCCTTCTTCCCATTCCCCCTGACTTTGAGGTCCAGATTTGTACTTTCTTTCCCCCTTAGTCATTGTTGGCTGACTCAGTCTCATAAAGGAATCTGAGAGAGAGTCAAAATGCCCTTGTAAATAGTTGTAGGCAGAGACCAACTTCTGAAGTTCGGCTTTGAGCTCCTGATTTTGCTTGATAAGTCCATTGTCCTTATCAGTGAGCTCTGTCAGTGGGCCTAGGATGGCATCGGCTTTTCCAGCAGTGTAACTTGCCTCTTGAAAAGCTTTTTCAGCTAAAGACACATCATCGTCCCTTGTCATTCCCAGATCTTTCTGAGCAATGATCATGCTAGTTGTTCTCTGAGTGATGAGCTCAGTGAACTTTCTCATTTCAGAGGGGACTGAGGCAATTACTTCCTTGTTTTGTGAAGACATCTCCTTATTCAGAGTAGCTAGTACTTGGTACCTGCTCATGTACTCATGGGAGTGGACGTTTGGCAGTTTGTTGAAGATTGTAGGAGCAATCAACTTTCTTTTTAAGTGAGAAACCGCTAGATGTTCATGGCGGTGTCCTGCCAAAGTCTTGTCTTCTTCATCATCCGAGGATTAGCCCAAAGGATCTTCATCCTCTTGGACATTTTCATCAATTGTATCAAGTCCAGCAACCATCTCAGAGATTGGTTTCTTTCCTTTCTGGGAGGAGGATGGTGCTTCTTTTGAAGAGGATGCAGCCTTAGCATCATGCTTGACTTCAGATACTTCTTCAGTATCAAGTTCTTTGGTGATCTCTTGAACAGCATCCCGTAGCTCTTTAACCTCAGAGTAAGCAATCATTTCTTCTAAGTATAGATCTTGTAGTTGATCAATCTTATCTCTGGATTTAGCTATTTGATCTTCCAGTTGAAGATGGAGCTGTTGTTCTTCTTCCAACAGTTGTCTGAGTTGAGCACTTCAGTGCGAGTGTTTAATATTTTCTGATTGGTTTCTTCAGAAAGCTCAACTACTTGTTCAGTAGTAACTACGTGTTGGTGAGAAGATGGATGAGTAGATTTCTGAGGTGATGAAGACGGAGATTTCTGTGAAGTCTTCTCAGTTTGCTTTTCAGCAGCTGAGGCATTGTTTCTATGTGAAATTCCTCGTCCACAGTGTGCAGAGCATCATCATCATCCTTTTGTCATTATCATCCTTTTGGTGATGATCTGGAGGTTCATCAAAGAAATTTTCATTCATTTCTTCCTCCTCATCATCTTCAGATACAAGATTGATCACTTCCGGGATAGTGATCTTCTGCCCATTAACTTCTTCTTGTTCAGAAGGTATGAATTGCAGAGTCTGGGGTATAACTGGCTTGAATGCCATCTGTAATCTTGTCTGACCATCTGCCTGTTCAAAGGCATGTATCAAACTATGCGCCACTTCTCCGAAAAGTCCTTGTAGTAGAGTCGAATCAGATATGTTCTCAGTGAACATTGCTTGACATATGTTTCTGTCAAGAGCTCGTGCCCGTCTGGTTGGTTGATCTTATTCTCAATATTTCGAGAGATCGAGCACCTTAACTTCGCCATTTCTTGAAGCATTGAATGTGCTTTGGCAAAGTGTGAGCTTTGAAGAAGTGAAGTAGGTCCTTGTTTCTTCAATGGGAACCCATTGCATCTGCTTGAGCTGAAAGAAAGAGTTTTGAGTGAGTTTCAAAACTTTGGTAGATATCTCGAGTAGAAGTGTAGTTTAGTTTCGAGTTACCCGAGTATGAACATCGTGCTCAGATACTTGTTCTCTCGGGACAATTGGTGTCTCGGATATCTTGTGGTGAGGTGGAGACTTGGAAGTCCTCATCAACCTTTCTTTCTTGAACACGAGAATTAACATTATCACAATACTTAGGAAATTTTATCAAGAAGAACTTTAAGTGATAAGTCGATATCCGAGAGGTCAATTACCTCCATGGGAGGCTGATATTGTCTCTTAGAGACTTGTGATCTCGAATCTTTTCTTGTGATGAAGCCCTTGATGCCTCATCAATTTCCATAGGTGCAGGGATGTCGCAACTCGTCCCCTTGCACTTCTACTCGATTGAGCCCGTAAGTAGATAGTATTGAATAATTTAGAAGAAGTTTTAAGATAACCCAGATGAAGAGTACTTATCACCGATTTTCATATACCTTCAAGTTTGAAAGCTCGATGATGTGCTTCGAAACCTTGTTGGTTTCGGTTTGTCTCGCATTTCGCTTTATCTTCTTCCATCTCATTGGAGCTGTTAGAAACATTTATCATTAATGAGCATACAAACATTTTTTTGAAAAGTTAGTTCTCTTTAAGAATCATTTACCGTGGCATGTGCTCGATTTCTCAAGAGTTGAGGTTGAAGGAACCTCTTTTCAAGATTCGAGGTAAGCTTTTCACTTCCTCTTGTTTTTCCGCTCTCTAACTCATTTGTAACAAAGAGATTCTTATAAGGTAACAAGATTTATAAGTATAAAAATTTTCACAAGGTAAGAGTTAAACCACATTTACCCGAAAGCCAGTCGATTGGTCTCTGGAACTTGTGACCTTTCTATACATTGGTCGTCTTGTCCCAGTTCAGTTTCTTTGTTTGAAGTTTCTGGTACTTCACACCTTCCCTGAGTATACAACTCAGTTGCCTCCCCTGGTTGATCATTCTGAGTAGATGTCTCAGTTTGATCCCTCTCATTGAGTTGGGGAATCTGCTCAATTACAGGATTTTCTTCAGCATACTGTATTGCTGGTATTTCGAAATGGAGTTCATTTACCATTTCATCAACCACTTGTGGCTGTTGTGGTTGTTGTGTTTGTGGTTGTTGTGGTTGTCTGGAAGCAGAAGATTGATCAGTAGAATGTTCTTCCAGATTCTTAGATGTGGCATTCCCATCAGCATCTGCCAATACTAAGATACCACTCATCAGGGCTTTGTGGAGTTGTGCAAGAGAGTCATTCCCTGATGATGTGTTTGCACCAACAACCTTTGCTATAGGTTCAGCAACCTGTGGTGTAGCTACTTCTTCAGATACCTTATCACCAGTTACTTGTTTAGTAACCTTAGCCCTCTTTGATTTTTCTAGGACTTGAGAGATGACTAGTTCATCATCTTCATCGTCAGAGCTCTCATCAGCATTGGGAACTGATTGGTCCATTATTCCTGCGGTTTCTGCAGATGGGGCTTGGTGTTTTTCACCACTTTTGGCAGCATTCATGAGTTCATCAGCAAGGCTTTCTGCATTAGTCGCAACATTTCTGAAAGCACTTTCTCTTGCTGAGTCTACTTGTTCAGTAGGTGATAACTCATTTGCAGCATTGATGAGTTCATCTGCCATGTTTGTAGATATCTGAGAATTGACAACCTCTTTGGGTGTATCTTCTGATTTGCCAGCAGACTTCTTTCTTGAAGTTCTGGGCTTCTTGGTCGCAACCTTTTCTTCAGATATCTTTTCAGATTTTCTCTTCTTAGGACCTTTCTGAGACCCAGTAACCTTTTTCATCAGATTTGTATACTCATACTTGTAGAGTAAGTTACTGTTGGCTATTTCAGCCGTCTCTCTGAGCTCAATGCCAAGCTTTTCCAGTATGTAGCATATCTTCAGACCATATCCTACTGTGGCCTTTGGCTCAGCTAGTCCTTTAACAATCTTAGGCTCAAGCCTTGAATCTTCTTCACAAATTTCATGAAGGCGTATTTCCCAGCTTGAAAGGGTTTTCCAAACTTTGTCTTTGTTGATTCAGCAAGAACATCATGATCCATCATTCTTGGCTTATCTGGTCAGCACCTCCTTGTAGACCATCAAAGCATCTGTGAAGAATGCAAGCCAGTACATCCCAGTGAACCAACAGATGTCTGGTTCGGATGTCAGCAAGTTTGAACTCAAAGGTGTATCCGATTTCTCAAGATCACACATCATCAGAAAGTTCTTTAACACCTTCAAGGAGTTCCTCATCCTTGGTGTTTATTTCAAAATCCTTTCCAAGATTTTGAACCTCAAACAACTTACTGAGAAAGTTGTTAAGTCCAAGGATTTCCTTTCCTTGATCGAGGTTTTGATAGACACTATTTCGGTGCCTTGGATACACAGGAAATAATCCTGGAGTTGTTGTAAAATTCCAACACATCAAGTGATGAAATTCCACTAGGGCGAGCAGATACAAAGCCCTAGATTTGTGCCTTTTCAAGCATGTCAAGAATTAGCTTTCTGTCGGCTTGGTTCTCTATTCTAGCCGTGAGGTATTCCTCAACCATGGCACCACCCCAAATCATTCTGTGACTTGAAGTCCAATGGTCAGGATTGAAAGCTCCTACCAGTCGATTGTTAACAATAACCAACTCTGGTGCTTGCTTTTCAAAGATCAGTGGAGGATCGATTTCGTGTAGAAGTGTTCTTGGAGGCCATCTCTTTATATAGTAAGGATTTGAAGCTAGTGTTTGAAAGAGATTCGATTGAGTGATTCTTTTCAGAAAAACTTAATCAAGATTTGCAGAGATTTTAGAGAAGTTGCAGAGGATTAGGAGAAGGTTTTTGCTGTTTTGATGCAAGTTGAAATTTCGGATTAGGAAAAAGTGATTTCATTTGCCAAAATCCTATATATATAGCATGTGAATCTCAACAGACAAATACATACAAATTGATTTTGTGTACGATTCTGATTTGGTCGGCATGATCAAAAGTAGTTTCGGCGTTAGATGCTTAGTGGGCCATGTCTGAATTTCAACAGTCCACTATTTACTGTGAATTAATTTATGCCGTTCAGATCAAGCGCTTGAATTCATCAAGGGTCACCATTGCTTCTCCAGCAATGATCACAATCAACAAATGTAATTGTGCCCATTTAATGAATTTTGGCTATTAGCTATCTGAATCACAATTCTGTTGGACCAAGGACACTGTTCGCATCTGAATCTGTCTTATACTTAGGATTTTCCCAAGTTTTTTTTCATCAAGATAGAAATAGTGCGAGATTCAAGAGAGTAGTTGACTGCAGAAAGTTATTCTATTCTCTTTTGTGTTCCCCGTTCATAGAATGATTCAGATATCTGAGTTCCCGTCTCAGAGATCTTAAGCCATCTTTTTGCTCTTTAGCCTTTTTGACTTCTGGGTTCCCGTTCCAGATACCTCTTCTCTCTTTTCTGGATACCCGTTCCAGATACCTCTTCTCAGGATGCCCGTTCCAGATACCTCTTTTTTTTTCAGTTCATTGGTAGTTCCATTAGTCCAAGACTATGTCTTAAGGCTAAGAATCTACTTTCTTGTAGTGGCTTAGTGAAGATATCTGCAAGTTGGTCTTCAGTCCCAATCTTGAGTATCTCTATATTGCCTTTTTCAACATAGTCTCTGATGAAGTGATGTCTAACATCAATGTGCTTTGTTCTGGCATGAAATTTAGGATTCTGTGTAATCGCAATAGCACTTGTGTTGTCACAGAAAATGGGAGTTTTCTTCTCATCGAGTCCATAGTCTTTAAGTTGTTGTTGTATCCACAGAATTTGTGTTGCACAACAACCAAAGAAGAATATATTCAGCCTCTGTGGTAGAAGTTGCAATTGAGTTTTGCTTCTTGCTAAACCATGAGATAAGTCTAGTGCCCAGAAACTGACAAGTTCCTGAGGTGCTTTTCCTATCAAGCAATGATCCAGCATAATCAGCATCTGAGTACCCAGCTAAACTCAATCCACTTTCTTTAGGATACCACAATCCTACATCTACTGTACCCTTCACATACCTTAGTATTTTCATAGCAATGTTGTAGTGTGTTTGCATTGGATTTGTCTGAAATCTAGCACATACTCCAACGGCATATTGAATATCAGGTCTACTTGCAGTGAGGTAAAGTAGTGAACCTATCAATTTCCTATACTTATGTTCTTCAACACTCTTATCTGATTCAGTATAGGTCATTTTGGTTCCAATGCTCATAGGTATCTTAGCATTCTTTTCAGAAGGCTTAAGATTGAATTTTGTGAGCATATCTTTTGCATACTTTGTTTGACTAATGAATATTCCATCATTGAGTTGCTTGACTTGCAATTCTAGGAAATAATTCATTTCTCCCATCATGCTCATCTCAAACTTGTTTTTCATGAGATTTGCAAAGTCATTACAAAGTTGCTTGTCCTTAGATCCAAATATGATGTCATCAACATATACTTGAACTAAGAGTAGTTTCCCATCATGATTTAAGGTAAATAAAGTTTTATCAACTTCACCTTTCTTGAAACCACTTTCCAGAAGGTATTTGGCCAAAGTGTCATACCATGCTCTTGGAGCCTGTTTCAGTCCATACAGAGCTTTCTGTAGTTTATAGACCATTCTACTTTCTGAGGAAACTTCAAAGCCAGGTGGTTGCTCAACATAAACTTCTTCTGCAAGTTCACCATTTAGGAATGCGCTTTTGACATCCATCTGATAAACTTTGAAATTTTTATGAGCTGCAAAGGCTAGAAAGAGTCTTATTGCATCCAATCTGGCAACTGGTGCATATGACTCATCAAAATCTAAGCCTTCAGTCTGAGTGAATCCCTTGGCAACCAATCTTGCTTTGTTTCTGGTTATTTCACCAGTTTCATTCATTTTATTTCTGAAAACCCACTTAGTTCCAATCACAGATATTCCTTCTATAAATGGAACTAGTTTCCAGACTCTGTTTCTCTCAAATTGATCCAACTCTTCTTGCATTGCAGAGATCCAGTCTTGGTCTCCTAATGCTTCTTCAATACTTTTAGGTTCAATATTAGAGATGAAACATCCAAAGAGAGAATCAGCATTTTCAGCTATTGCTCTCCTAGTCCTAACACCCTGATTAATTGGTCCAATTATATCCTTTGTAGGATGATCTTTGATCCATTTCATCAAAGGTTTAGTGCTAGTAGGATCAATATCCAGGTGATCTGAATGTGAATCACTAAGATTTTGATTTGATACTTTTTCAGTATCTAAGATATCTGACATATGAGAAATGTCATGGATATCTGACACTTTTTCAGTGTTAGAGATATCTGAGACATGCATTTCAGCATTCTTATTTTCAGATACCTCTCCATGATGAAGGTTCTCAGTAACCTGTTCCATTTATGGAAAACTCATAGGAAATTCGTCATGTTTGTGAGTCATCTTGTTGTTACTAGGCTTTTCAAGCTTTTCTACGTCAGAGTCATCCTCACTTTCCATAACGATGTTTTTCCTTTCTGAGGATTCTTCTTTAGTATTCCTCAGTAATAGTTCTTTGAACTTTTCTGAGAGTTCATCAGTAGGAGATGTTTTCTTACTTCCTTCATAGAATACAACATGAACTGATTCTTCAATTTTCTTTGTTCTTTTGTTGTAAACTCTGTAAGCTTTGCTGTTTGTGGAATAGCCAAGAAAAACACCTTCATCTGCCTTTGGTTGAAATGTTCTTAGAAAAACTTTCTCATTGTTTAGAACAAAACATCTACAACCAAATACTCTCAGATGTTTGATATTAGGAGGTCTTCCAACCATAATTTCATAGGGGGTCCTGTCATGGTGTTTGTTTATCAAGCATCTGTTCTGAGTGTAGCAGGCTGTGTTTACAGCTTCAACCCAATATATTTCACCTATCTCAGTGTCAGCTAGCATTGTCCTTGCAGCTTCTTTAAGGGTTCTGTTTTTCCTTTCTACAACACCATTTTGTTGAGGTGTTCTTACAGAGGAAAGTTGGTGTTGTATACCTTTGCAGGTACAAAACTCCTTTATGTACTGATTGACAAACTCAGTACCATGATCTGTTCTGATTGCAGATACCTTTTCATTTTTCATGATTTCAAGCTTTTTCAGCAAGTTTGGTATCTCCACCGCATCGATTTGTGTTTCGTAAAGACAACCCAAGTGAATCTTGAGAAGTCATCTACAACAACCGCATTCATATTTCTTTCTGCATAACTAGTTCTGAGATGATTCAAAAAGATCCATATGTAAAAGTTGCAGTGGTCTAACACTAGAGTGTCTGATTTTGGACTTGAAAGAGATCTTAGATTGTTTCCCCATCTGACAGGCAGAACAGATACCATCCTTTCTGAAAGATGTTTTGGGAAGACCAACCACTAACTCTTTCTTGGCAAGTCTATTCAGAGTTTTGAAATTCAAATGACTCATTCTTTTGTGCCATAACCAGTGCTCTTCTGTGTGACCAGATTGACTCACCACAAGACATTCTTCAGTTGTGGCAGATGCCCAGTCGGCAACATAAAGACTGCCTTTCCACGAATTAACTAAGACCTGCTTGACTCATTGTCAATTAGTTTGCGATTTAGCTTTGAATTTTATAGTAAAACCCTTGTTCGCAAACCTGCTCATGCTAAATAGATTGTATTTCAAATCCTTAAGATGTAATACGCCGTTGATTGTTAAAGTTCCCAATTTGACGTTGCCAAATCCCAGAGAGGATTTAATTCTCCTCCAAAGAACGATATCCGGTCCGTGTTGCAAGCTTTGTAGTCAACAGATTGCTTTGTCTCGTCATGTGCTTTCCGCATCCACTATCAAATAGCCATTGTGCTTTGGTCCAGGAGGCATTCTGCACACAACAGGAAACAGGAGATTAGGTTCTCATATCTTTGATGGAACCGTCAGAATTAAAAGTTCTTCCAGTAGGAATCCATTTTTGAGTGAATTTCTTTGAAATATGCTTTTGTCTGACAGGAACGTAAGGAGGAATTCTATTTGAATGAATGTTATCATTAGTAAGAATTATTTTCTTCCTTGGTGTGTTCCTAGGTGCTCCATATGATGCTTTCAGATACCTGTCAGGTTTCTGAGTTTGCTTTTCAGCAAACTTAGCCTTCCTTACCAGATTTCTTCTAGCCCTGGCATTCAGATTTTCAGTGGCTTGATTTAACTTCCACTTCTGATAATTGCTTTGAGAAATTCTAGCTTTCAGCCATCGTTCTTGCTCCTGCTTGTACTCATGAGCAAGTTGTTTTCCGATGCCTTTGTAGCCAATACCGTTTCGAGCACTTGAAGCTATCTGAGATCTTTTCTCAGCAGCTTTGCTAGTCTCTGGTTGATCCAATTTCTTTCCAGAAAAAGTGACATGGGAGAATTTGCCAGCTCCT
The DNA here is from genome assembly GCA_026545765.1 of Plantago major. Taxonomy (NCBI): domain Eukaryota; kingdom Viridiplantae; phylum Streptophyta; class Magnoliopsida; order Lamiales; family Plantaginaceae; genus Plantago; species Plantago major. The sequence continues at coordinate 79,551,255 of CM048841.1, forward strand.
GCAATTCTACCTTTTTGAGAGACATAGCACTGTGGGTGTTTACACTTTTCAGTGTTGTGTTTCTTTCGAGACGCATCCACAGTTTTGTTTTTGACTTGTTTTTCCCACAAAGGTTTAGTCGCAACTGCCTTTCCTTTGTCAACAATCTTTGTCTTTTCACCGATACTATAGATTGCATTGGAACCGTCTTGCTGAGTACTTACAAATGTTCTCTTCTCCTTACTCTTATTCAGAGTGATAGAACAATCTGTCTGTGTATTCAGCCCAAGTCCGTTCTTTTCTGAAGGATCTCTTAAGTAAGATTGTATTCAGTAAGAGTGTCACTAGCTTTGGCATAAGATTGAAAAGATAGTTCTTTCTTCTGAATTTCCTTGTTTTCAGAAAGAAGATTTTCATAATTCTTTCGTAACTCAGCCATTACTTCTTCATGTGACTTTTTAGCCTCAGATATCTGAGCTTTGAGAAATGCGTTTTCAGCATCCTTTCTCTCAGAATCTTTAACTAATTGAGAATTTTCCTTTTCAAGAGAATTCTTTTCTTCTTCAAGGTTTTCGGCTCTAGCTCGGATCATTAGAAATTCTCTTTCATAGATGTCAAGTTCTTTCCTGAGATTTTCTAGATTTTTTATTTCCTCTTCATCACTTTCATAAGTGTAGCAAGAAGTATGTGTTACCTCATCAGCCATAAGACAGTTTTCTATGTTGGAGATGTCTGGTCCGTCAATCTCAGCAACTCCACACATTTCATTCTTCTTGAGGCCGAAGTCGATTATATCATGAGTAACTCCACATAGTTCTGGTGATGGTAGGGTTGAATCATCTGAATTGTCATCTTAACTGCTTTCAACGTCTAGAGCATCCAGTTGAATTTGGATTTTCTTTCTTTCTTCAGTTAACAAAGCTTTCTGGCTTCTTCTGAAGATTCTTCTATCTTTCTTGTCGCCCGTCCTTAGTTTGTTGAGGGCAGGACAATCCTTCTTGAAGTGGCTGTGTTTCGACAATAGAAAGAATATCGCTTTCAATTTACGCTTCCTCAAGACATGATGCTTTCGAAATGGCTTGTTCAAATGAGCTTTGCATATTTTTGTATCGATGATAGTTTGAGCTAGATGCTTTTTCACTTCTCTTTGGCTTTTCTTCTCTCAATTTCTCGACAAATTTACTCATTTGCTTAAAGAAGAGCATCCTCGTCTCCTCCTTGCTTTTCTTCTTTTCAGAAGTTCCTTGATTAACTAGAGCAACATTCTGCAACTTTTCAGTTGTTTGTTCTCTCTGAGTTGTCTCATAGTCAACAGTAGCAAGATGAGAGAAAAGTTCCACTGGAGTGATATTTTGGCATACCTTGGTTGAAATAAAAGAATTTAGTATGCTCCCAGTTGTGGTTAAGACTTCTGACAATAGTCTTAATCTTCTCTGACTGAGAGTATCTATTGCTTTCCCAAGTCTTGCCATATCACTCATAAGAGTGGTAAATCAAATCAAGTTCTTCCGAGTTTCGGTGGGACCTTGTTTGAAATTTTGAAATTTCAACTTTAGAACTTCAAACTTGTTTTCCTTGGTTTTCTTCCTCGCATGATTTCTTCAATCAGTTTGCAGACAACTTTCGCTGCTTTAGCACCCTACGCTTAATCGTATGTGCTCTGGTGTCGATCTGATGATGATGTTACGAGCTTGACCATCCAGACGATTCCTCTTGGCATCTTCCGATGTCCAGAGTTCTCTGGGCTTTGGTTCGTAAATAACGTGACCAGTAGATCTTCCACTAGTCGACGATCATTTGTGAAGATCCTTCGCTTTGATCTCTGTCTCTTCCACTTGAAACCTCCATGACTTGCTTAAGTTGTTGAATGACTATTGGGCCATTCTTTATTACTTCGATCATCTCGTCACTTATGGCTTCAAGGTGGAGCATCATGTTATTTTTCCATTTCTCGTAGTTCTCTGGTTTGAGAACTGGTTCATCACTCGAGACATACCGCACACTTAACACACAAATTAAATAGTCCTCAAACGGGGAAAAAGTTCCTTCCCCTCTCTGGGGATCTAGGTTCAGAAGGTGGTGAACCTCCCGCTCGATACCACTTGTTGGTCCAGATAACGGCAAAGTAAAAGACTAGAGGGGGTGAATAGTCTTTAAAACTTTTGTCGATAACAAATGTTTCTCGATATCCGAATGGATATCGATACTTAAAATCGAAAGGAAGACTTAATAAAGATAAGTGTAGAAACAGTTAATAAGTGTGTGTGTGTTCTTGAAGTATAAATACGTAAATGTAAATGACATGACAAGTATAGTGGTATCCGGAGGTGTAATCCTCCAACTAATCCACTTCGGTCTATCGAGACCTAGAATTCACTAGAACAGATAATTGAGATAACCTTACAAAATCCTATTCTAAGATTCGAACAATTGGTTCCCAACCAAATGTTCCCCGAGTTGTTCCTCAGCTTCTTCACCAAGTACTTCCTATACTGTAAACCTTTGAGTTGTTCCCTAGCTTCCCAAGCTAAGTACTTCCTATACTCAAAAACTTTGGAGTTATTCCTTAGTTTCCCAAATCAAGTACTTCCTATACTCCGGTAACCTTGGAGTTATTCCCTGATTTTTCAAACTAAGTACTTCCTGTACTCCACGCCGGTTTTGGTGTTGGTTTCGATTTGAGTTGTCAGTTGAGCGTCTTAATAACTTTTCAGTTATTCAGATAGCTCTGTGAACTAAGTTACTTAATACACTTTACAACGTATGGTATCTAGTTCGATTTTACTGACCCAAGTCTTATGATATCTGTTCAAGAGAATGAATCTGAGATAATTGATCTTTTGATTCAACTCCTTCACAGATAGTTATGCTTGTTTAGGATCAGGACACTTAGAACTTCAGTGTTTACTCAAGATCACAAGCTTTAGTCGCAACAGAAAGCTTTGATAATAAGTAAGTTGCTTTGAGAGAGTAGGATGTTCAGAGTTCTATGTTTCAGCGTATGCAATGTGTGTTTCTCAAGCTGTCTAAGTGTTGATATTTATAGATGAATTTGAGTGCCGTTTGAATAGTATCCGTTAGGCTCAAATTCAAACTATCGATATCTGTGTATATAGTACTGTAGCAGGTTTTGTCTTCTTCTCAGAAGTTGCCGTTGCTTTTACTCAAACATCTCTGTCCGTGCATTAAATGCATTGTACTATACTTTTTGTCCTGTAGTGTCCACGGAACTATGCTTTGTATCAGAGACTAGACTTGTTGTCTGATTCTTTGCACATCCTTATCTTCATTCTTCAGATACCACTTGTATTTATTGAAACAACTTTGTTTGCAATATATGTTTCTCTTTCAGAAATGTGGTTAATGCTCAAGGTATCTGAGAATAGATATCTGTGGACACTTTCCTGGTTTTCAGATATGTATCTCATTTCTCAGATATCTCTTGTGACACAGTTTGTTTGAAACTGCTATCCTACAAGATATCTGGCTAAGATATCTGAATAACATATTCAGTAATCTTGTGCAGTTTTCTTCAAATCTTCAAAAGTTGTTGAGCTTTCTGCTTGGATGTCTTCTTCTTGGTCTTCTCTTCATAAAATAAAAATTACATTTCGAGACCTAACATCCTATACAAGATTAGCTAGACTATCATACTTAGTGGGTTTCCTCTTTTACAATGTTCAAGTGAACCAAGAGTACTAATCACCTTTCTGAGACTAAGATAAGTCATCATGTTGCTGAACAAAATCTAAACAGATATTCTAACAAAATATCTAACAGTAATAGTCTTTTTCAAGAATGCTTTGGAAAAACCACTACTAAATCTTTTATGTTTGTTCTTACAGGCTCAGTCAGAAGAACAATTGGATGGAGAAACAGTTGTGTTATCTCCTCCAAAGGAAACTAAAACTGCTGAACAAGCAATATTTGCAGAAAAGGTTCCAGAAACCCCCAAGGTTTCTGAGAAAGATGCCGCTGAGCTTCCTCACTTGGAAGTAAGTGAAGTCTCAGAAAGCATTTTTCCACTTATCTTTTCTGTTAACAGTTTCTAAACATATTTGATTTTAATTCTCAGGTTCAAGCAGAAAGAAAGGTTGATGAGGATAAAACCTCTCCTCACACCAAAGTATCTGAGGCCTCTGTGCCCAAGCAAGCAGAAGTACAGAATAATGAGCCTAGTGTTTCTACACAGGTATGCTCAGAAAGCTTACTTTTGCACACAGATACTAACACAAGTGGTTTGAACAAAACTAACTTGAACACCTTCTTTCAGGCTCAAAGTCTAGTGCCAGTTGATTTACTCAAGACCTTCCAGAAGCACACCTTAAAGAAACATCTCAAGTGCTTCAGACAATGGCAGAAACTTCGAAGGTGACCTTTCAAGTAGCGAGTAATCGATGTCCCGAAAAGAGCAATTGCCCTAAATCTGGAGGATTATATCCATGCATTGTTCCCTACAGAGTCCTACTCATTTGCCACTCTAATGCATGAAGACTTCATTCATGAAGTAGCACAAAGACTTATAGCAGATTTCAAGTCTGCGGATGCTCAAACCCAAGAGCAGATGGTTACCCATCCTGCCTTGCCTAACAAGCTCACTACTTATCCTGCTGAACAAGAAGAAGTTAATGGGAGGATGATTACATTCCCAAATGTGATCAACCTGGTTTCAGAAGATGACGAGGAGATGGACGAAAATTATTATCAAGAACCTCCCTCTGAGCATCCAAACCAAGAAACAAAGAACAAGAGTGATGATGTTGATGTTCAGAATGATGATCCCCAACCTGGACAAGGCGGGATTCAGAAAGCTGGCAAAGAGAGTGGAGAAAAGGCTACTCCCTCAATTGCTCAGAAAGCTCCTTCATCATCACATTCCAAGTCTCATCAAGATACCCAACAAGCTTAACACAATGATGCCATAGAAGAAATTTCAGCTGCTGAGTTTAGGATTGAACAACTCAGAAAGGTATTGGAAGAAGAGAAGAGAATCAACATTGAGACTCAAGCTCTTGTTGATGAAAAGGAAGCCAAAATCAAAAAGCTCGAAGAAGCTAATGCCAAAGAATTGGCACTCCTAGATGAGCAAAGAAATTTGAAGAATGCCATTGTTGTCACAGCTGCTGAAATAGATGCAATGGATGACAATGATGATGAAGAGCATGATGCTGCGACTGCATTAGAAAGACCTTCTACATCTTCTCAGAAGGCCAGCACACTTGATGGAAAGCAGAAGAAGATTGTCAATCTGCAAACAATCCAAGAAAAAGATTATGACAGTGATGCTGAAACCCACAACTTGATTACTGAAGCAGAAGATGAGAGACTTATCACTCAGCACAAAAGAGCCCTACTTGCTCCTCATATATTCTCTGCACCAAGTAGTTCAAGAAGTGAAGAGCACCGTGCAAGGAACAGTGTCTTTTTAGAACTCAGAAAGACACTAGTTGCCCAAGATACAGAAGTGCTAAAATCCGTCCCAGAAGAGATGAAGCCTTTGGCTGTTGCTTTACTCAACAGAGCAACCAGCATCGCTCTCTCTCAGAAAGACCTAGGGCTGGTCAGGGATGAGGATTGTAACAATGCTAATGCAGCATTGAATGAAGCCAGCCATGCTGTCCTGCAAGCCAACGCCATCCTAAGGCCACTCGAAGAGCTCAACATAAAGGAGCAAGAACTGGTTAGGCAGAACAACGAGCTGAAGAAAGAACTTCAAGAATTAGTCAGGGTGCACAACAATCTCCAGAAAAACTTTGAAACTCTCTCTGAAGCTTATGCTATCATGAGTCAGTCATTCATGACTATGGGGGAAGAAGAGATGCCTCAGAAAGGCAGAGGAAGAAAAAGAAAACAATCAAATCCTTCCTCCTCAAGTCAACTTATCATTAAGGACACCATTGGAGACACCCTTGCTGAAGAAGTTGTTCCAGATCAACCAGCCAGAAGGGTGAGAAGTATGGTCACTAGGGGAACCAAGTCCCTTAGAATCTCAGAAGAGAAGAAGACTTCTGAAGAAGAAGAAAAGGAAGGAGAAGTAAGAGGCCAAGAAAGCTGCAAGTCTCCAATTTTGGACTACAATGATGATGAGGATGATTCTGATGAACATCCACTTCACAAGAAAAGGAGACAAGCAACTACTTCACAACCTCCTCGCGCCTAAGCCCTTTAGCAATGTAACTCCTTCCGAAATACCAAGTCAATACAAGGAACATCCACCAGCACAGCTCTAAGGCAGGAAGGAAGGGTTAGAGGATCTCCTAACAGAAGGCCACCAAACAGAAAAGCAAGAAGGGATTTCCAGTTTGGCAGAATAAACAATGAAACACATCAAGAAAGGCCAACTGATGCCCACATTGAGTATATGAAGACCAGTAGTGAAGAATCTTCATATAGGTGCATTCTGAACAAGAGAGGGTATTGGATTCTGGAACTACAACATCTACTTGTCAATGATAAGTTTCCAACTCCCATCCTCAACCAGATCCTGAAATGGAGAGAAGGCAAGCCAGATTTGCTAAAACCTGAGCATCTTCATGCCTGGTTAAACTTTGAAGTAGAAAAGAGGAATGAAGCCAGAAAGATGGATCTTTCTTTTGCCTGTCCTTACCCAAAACCTGATGATGTACACAAGGTAAGAAAACTGGATGGTAGCTACAGCAGGAAGAACAAACTAGGTGTTTCAACCTATGAGTCATTCTATATGACATTGGATGAATACCTAGATGATATACACTATCTGGAAGAAATATACAAGTATTTCAACCTATCTCAGCTGCAAGTAGACCATGCCTGGGTCTAGGGAAAGTACTCGGGTCAAACATTTTCATGAAGAATCACAAGCTTGGTAAGAGTTACCATGAAATATGTGACTTATCCGTAAAGATGAGCTCTTTGTCGGAAGGATTCTTTATGACTATGTCCAAGAATGCGAAAAGTGGATGATCATGTCAATCGATCCAGAAGGTCTTTGAAGAACTTGAGGTATCTGAACCCAAGTTATGTTTCTGAAGACTTGAAGACTAGTAACATTAGAATACTCTCTTGGATCTTGGACTCTCCTTTGTTCTAATTTACTTAGTATGTTTTGTTACTTTTTGTAATCTTGCTGATTGTTTCTGAATTTCTCTATCTGTAAAAGTTGCATCTTACTCTGTAAACTGTACCTATTTGAAGATCATACTCTCAGATACATTTTAATAGATGACAACTTATCAGCAAAGATCACTTCTTGTGATTTGGTTGATGTTTACTTTCTGCACTTAATTCAACTAAAATTGAATATCATTTGAAATGATTAAGTGGTGGATTGTTTTCTCTTCCAGGATTACAATTTTGTAATAGGACTTGAAAGATAGTCATGGATGACTGATCAAAAAGGGGGAAATTTGTTAGGAATATCTGTTAGTATTTTGATCACTCATCACATGTTCTTATCTTAGCCAGAAAGGTGATTAAGTGCTCTTGGTTCACTTGAACATTGTAAAAGAGGAAATCACTGAGTATGATTAGTCTAGTAAATCTTGTATTAGGATTATAGGTCTCTGAGTGTAATTTTTATTTCAAGAAGACCATGAAGATCAATCCTAGCAATGGAGCTTTTCTGAAGATTAGAAGACTGAAGATTGCACAAGGTTTATGAAGACACAAAGGTTTAGTCTAACTCAGAAAGACTATGTCCTTAATCCTTTCTTAAGTATATTAACTTACTTTCGAAATATGATTCTGGACATATGACATCATGAGTATGGAGCATGCAAGCCATCAGAAAGGCTCATGTATCCGTTGAGACTAAAGGACAATGAACAGTACTATGCATTAAATGCATCGGCAGAAATGCTGCAAAAAGCAAGTCCTCTCTGAAATAAGAGATAGTGACTTCTGAGTACATAGTTCAAGATATAAACGGATATAATTTGATAGAGAGCACAACGGATACAATTCAAACGCCTCTCAAATTTATCTATATATATCACACACTTAGATGCTTGAAGAACACACCTTAGAACACTCTATCATGCAAACTTACCATCAAGCAAAGTATTCTCTCAAGCACTTTACTACCCTTTCTGAAAGCTTTCTGTTGCTTGAAGAATCACTAGTAGTTCTAAGTTGTCCTGAACCTTAACAAGAGATTGTTATTCGTGAAAGAGTTGAACTATCAGATACCCTTTCTGAAGCTCATTCTCCAGAACGGACACCAATTACTTGGGTTAGTAAAGAGCAGACTGTCATCCACTGACAAGTGTATTAAGTAGTCTTGTTCTATTAGGCTCTCTGAAAACATAACTGAAAAGTTATACGAGAAGCCTCTCTGAAAAACCTTATAACCAACACCATCAAGGCGTGGAGTAGAGGAAGTACTTGATTTGGGAAATCAAGGAATAACTCCAAGGTTATCTGAGTAGAGGAAGTACTTAGCTCTAGGAGCTGGGGAATAACTCAGGGGGAACATTTGGTTGGGAACCATTTGTTTAGGAATCTTAGAATAGGATTATTGTAAGGTGAACTCAATTATCTGTTCTAGCGAATTCTAGGTCTCAGAAAGACCGAAGTGGATTAGTTGGAGGATTACGCCACCTCCAGATACCACTATACTTGCTATGTTATTTACCTTTCTGTATTTACATTTCAGCAAAGCACACACACACTTACTTATTTTTTCTGCACTTACCTATCTTAAAGTCTTCCGCGCTCTGAATTTAAGTATCAGAAACCCCCAGGTTTCTGAGAAACTGTGTTTATCAACAAAATTTTTAAAAGACTATTCACCCCCCTCTAGTCTTTTACTTTGTCGTTATCTAGACCAACACAATCCACGTCCGCGTCGAACGGGCAACGAATCTGAACTCCCGGTAGAGATCCAAAACCTTTGTCGACACTTTGGTTATAACTCTAGGATTAATCCTAATCACATCCCTTTCGTCCCGGACCCGCAGGAGATCAACGTTGAGGAAGTGCACAACACTTCGGAGTCTCTCTCGGAGTTGGGCATGTTCGAGTCTGGTATGGAAGATACAGTCCGAGTCGTGGCTCCTCTTCAAACAGTCGTGGAGTTGGATTCGTCGCCCGAGGATGAAAAAGTTAAAGAAAGACATGTGGAGGAAAGGCACGTGGAGAAAGGAGAAGAAGAGGAAATAAGGAAGAAGAGGATGAGGATGACGATGAGGAGGAGGCTGTTCCTCCATTGAAACGGACCAAGCTTTCGGACCGTCCGAGCACAAGCCGTCCGAGGGGTGAAAGCTCGGCCCAAGGATCGAGTCGGGCGCTTGTTACGCAGCCGTCCGAGGGGAACAAGAAAGGGGATGATGTGGTACGCATCAAGTACCCTCGGACTCGACTACAAGTAACCCATCCGGACCCCCATGGTGAGTTGAACATGGACGATATTTTGCCGACATGTCCTTCGATCATCACGCCAGAGGAAGTGGAAGAGCTCCGGAGAAGGTATGAGATCCCCGAGTCCGTGGAGATTTTGATTCCGGACAAGTCTCATGCGTTTTACAATTCTCCTCCCAGATATATGTGTGTGCACGAAGCTTCGTTGCATTGTGGATGGCGTCTTCCAGTGGCGTCCGAGTTGTTGGATGTTTTGAAGGGGATCGGACTTAGTCCGCACCAAGTGATTCCGAACTCGGTCGGGAATCTTATGTGCTTCAGAGTCGTTTGCAAGTACAAGGACATTCCGATCACATTTGATATTTTTTGCAAACTCTTCTCCATCATACCGAGCAAGACTCACCAGTATTTTTATACACTGGTGGTTCGGCAAGCCTACACTTTCTTCGAGGATCAGATCTCGTCAATAGGGATCAGGTGGTGGCAAAAGTACATATTCGTCCGAGCCGCCTTGAAACCTGGAGAGTCTGAGGCCCAAAGAGTCTAATGGGACTTCAACAAGTTCTTCCGGGGAAAGCTTCCGGACTGGAGGCCCACGGCCCGGAACATACCGTTGTGGATGCAAGCCCTCCACTGAAACCAGGAGCCTACGAAGTACTTCATTCGGGGCTTGATTTGCCAACCACTTCCGTTCCTAGCAGGCCTTTCGGGGCCAAGCTTTTGTGATGGGAAGGAAGATTTCAGTAAGTGAAAGTGACTCGGATTGTTATCTTAGTCCGAGGCCTTAGCTTGTTTTCTTGTTTTATTGGTCTAACTTGTGTTGCTTTGGACTTGCATTATCAACTTTTCATTTTCTCATTAAGTGACTCGGATTCAACTTGTATTTTTTCGACCTTGCAGAGTTTTGGTTCGATTATATCATGTCGACAATGAGGGCACTTAAGAGGAAGTAGAATGCTACTCAGAAGAAGGAGATGGAAGAAGGCGTCCGGGACCAGCTTATCAAGACGTTCACTACACTCCCGATGGATGAGCCTCGGAACGCTGCTACGTTCCGAGCTGAGGATCTTTGGAGGGTAGCGGCTGGTGAAGGAAGGCAGACTATGCCCACCCTGGACAAGGGCAAAGTAGCTGTTGGTAAAGGGACGAAGAGGCCTCCGAGGGCTGTTCTGAAGGAAACCTCGGTGAGTGGGGCTAGTGCTCCGAGCGGGCAGAAGCGCTCGTTTGAAGGTCCAATCCCCCCAACCAAGAAGGGTAAGGGGATAATGGTTGAGGATTCGGACCTTGACTCCGAGGTGAGTCGGTTGGCTTCGGTTCCGGAGCTGGAAAGAATTGCTGAGCTTGCTGCTGCTCACCGGAAGGTACGCTTCCTTCTGAATGTGTTCCTTTCTTCAATATTTTGAAAATGCTATCCTTAATTGATTCGAACTTTTCCACTTTTGTTCTTAGCTTACTACTGTTGTCCGAGCTTCTTCTGAGGTGGCGGGTCGGAGGGCCACAATGGAAATGGAGTTGTCCAAGTCCGAGGCGAACAAGGCCGTGGCTTATAAAGAGAAGTATAAGAAGACCCTTGCCTCGTTGAAGGAAGCCGAGGTTGAAAATGAAAAGCTGAAGAGTGCTATCCGAGCCTTGGAGATGGACTTGGAGGCATATAGGGATGGTATGGACGATCTCACTGCGGTCTCTCGGAACTTCTAGGATCGCATGCTCGAGCATCTGCTGACGGTTCGAACTGAGGCTGTCCGGGACTATCTAAACTCGGACGCGCATAAGTTCCACCTTGGATACCAAGTATGACTGGCTCGTCAAGAAGGGTTCGATGCAGCAGTGGGCCAACTCCAAAAGAAGGGCCTTGTTCCGAAGGACTACAACTTGGAGGATGAAGGGATCTCGGCTTTTAATGAATCGGATGGGTCTGTCTTTGTCTCGGAGGATGTGGAGGACGATGTTCTGTTCAAGTCTGAGTTTGTGGAACTTGTGTGCGAGGAGAATGAGGAATACAAGTACAATCACGGTGGTCCGTACTAGCCTTCTTTCGTTCCGAAAGTCCTGATGTCCCATGTTTTCGTGCCGTTCGAGGAGTATGCGGACCACAACCGTGTGTGGATGAAGATCCCTGGTCCGGTGCTGGGTCATGACCCAAACTTGGATCTGTACGAAGAATGCCCGAAGTTCATCCGGAAGAAAAAAGAGGAACGAGCCAAGAGGTTGTCCGAACACCAGGCTTCTCAACATGATGATCCAGAGAGTGTCCCTGACCCTGCCCAACCGGAGTCCCAGGCCGATCCTTCTGGGAGTCGGACTCATTGAAGGCGGGGTATGCCCCGTTGATGATGTAATGACGGTCTTCGGACCCTTAAACAATATGGATTTCCTGTTTTGTTGCTGAACAATTGTTATTTTGTCTCGGATATGTGTTGTTGATCCATATTTGTTTCGATCCGAAGTGTTGTGTTATTCTTCGGATAATTCTCTTTTTAGTTTATGAGTCCGTTTTTCTTTCTTACGTTCACGTCTGTTCGGACTAAGTATAAGCAATCTCTATACAATTATCCCAAGTATTCTTAGTTCGGTCGCCGGGGAGTTAGTCCGTGGCAACTCATAAACATACACTTGTGGTTATGTGTCGTATGATAAGAATCGGAAAACTAGCTCGGATCGACAGAGTGATAGTCCGAACAGGAGGTCTCGATTCCTTGTATATGTTAACCCGATATTACAGCTTGGACTTATTCTTTAGGTGGTAGCACCTTGGATTAATCGTAACAATTATAGTCCGAATGATAAATCCTTGGGCTTGGTCGAACATTTAAATGAATATGCATTGCCAATAAGTCCGAATCTTTCTGTCTTGTGAGGAATATACAAGTGCTCACGGTAAGCAATGGGTTCGGATCCTGTATCCTCAATCGAAATGATAAAACACTGTCATCCCGCGAGCGGAAGCCCAATATCGATGGCCCAAGCCCATCAGTAGCCGTTTCTTTACACGTGTCGCATCATGATTGGTTTATAGCTTCTATAAATAGACATATTGTACGGCCTTTTGTATCATTTCCGTCTTCCAAGAATAGACGATTCAGATCTAATGATTCGGACGTTTGTTCCCACTGGATCGAACTCGACGGTCCTATACGTGATCCACCCGGTTGGAGCTCGTCTGAAACCGAGGGGCTGTTGCCGGGCGAATCTTCGTAAGGATCAATGAGTTTGATTCATCGATGTCGTTTGTTTCGGTTCACCACATGATTGGTTCGGAGGGTCAACTCCTTGAGCCGTCCTCCTCTTCCACCATTTACCATTTTCCGTGAGTGCTTTGTCAACTCGAAAATGGTAATGGTTGAAGAGGTTGATGGTCCGAGGATCTTTTAGCAGACACTCCACTCGGACCTATTTGTTGATGAGAAGAGAAGATGTATCGGAGCGGTCGGAGACCTTGATTCGGAGACCTGGGTTTGGACATCTCCAAAGATTTTGTCTGAAGAAATTCTTTGCTTCGGACAGGGTGGTTCGGATCGGTTGTTTTTTCGATTATTAAGTCTTGCGCTTGATGGTATAGTCCTTGTCTCGGACTTAAGTGTCCGAGTCTTTGTTTTTTGAACTTTGTATGAATGAAAGATAAACTTCTGTTTGTTTGATGAATCAAATTTTTACAAAGTAAGTCAATGGTTCAGAGGGATGTTTGAGTCCGAAGAGTAGAGTCGGATCTGAGAGAGATGTAACTGAAAAAGAGAAGTTGTATTGATTTTTGACGTAAATGCAAGTACAACTGGTGGGCTTCAAGGCCAAAAGCGAAAACAAGCAAAAGTAAACAAATGACGTAGTCTCTGAACAATAGTCCTAAGCATAAAACTTCTGAAAGTTCTTGGCATTCCAAGTTCTCTTCAGGACTCTACTCTGATCATCCTCTGATTCATAGCTCCCATTGACTCTTGCTCCAATGATCTTGTAAGGTCGTTCCCATTTAGGCTTAAGTTTTCCCACCTTACTGAGAATGTCTGCTCTCCTGAGAACCAAATCGCCCACTTGTAGATCTCTGGTATGGACATTCCTGTTATAGGCCCGGACCACCGTCGCTTGGTAGCGATGGATGTTAGCAGTGCAGTGCACCTCTTGTCCTCAAGTAGTTCCAAGTCATAGATCTTTGCCACTTCATTCTCAATAGGCTGGTATTGCTGGATTCTTTGGGTTTCCACTGCAATCTCCGAAGGGATGATTGCCTTGGTGCCATAGACTAGCGCAAAGGGTGTCTCTTGAGTGGCAGTTTTAGCTGTAGTTCGGTATGCCCAAAGTACCCCATCCAAGTCATCTGCCCAACTTCCTTGAGAAGTCCTTAGCCTCTTTTCTAGGATCTTAACAATTGTCTTGTTTGTTGACTCAGCTTGACCATTATCTTGAGGGTGGCCAACTGATGTGAATCGTTGCTCTATCTTGAAGGATTTGCACCATTCCTTAAGTTTAGCTCTAGAGCACTGAGCTCCGTTGCCTGAGACAATAACTCTAGGCAAACCAAAGCGGCAAATGATATTCTTCCAAATGAAGGTTCTGACTCGGCTTTCAGTGATGGTAGATACGGCTTCTTGTTAGGAATATCTGTTTATATTTTGATCAGCAACCTAATGACTTATCTTAGCTCAGAAAGGTGAATAGTACTCTTGGTTCACTTGAACACTGTAAAAGAGGAAACTCACTAAGTATGATAGTCTAGAAAATCTTATATAGGATGTTAGGTCTCGAAATGTAATTTTTATTTTATGAAGAAGACCAAGAAGAAAGATATCCGGCAGGAAAAGTTCAACAATTTTTGAAGACTTGAAGATTGCACAAGATTGCTGAGGACAAAGGTTTTTCAGATACCTATGACTAGATACCTTGAAGACACAAGCGTTTTTAAATAAACAGTGTTACAAGAGATATCTGAGAACTAAAAGGTTTCTGAAACAAGAAAAGTGCCCACAGATATCTACACTCAGATACCTTGGACATAAACTATGTTTCTGAAAAGAAATATTTTATAACAAAGTTGTTTCAACAAGTGGTATTTGGAGTTGTGATAATCTATGGAAAAGAACATGCAAAGCTTCAGAGAACTCTGATAGAATAAGATCTCTGATACAATGCATAGTTCCGTTGGCACTACAGGACAAAGTATAGTACAGTGCATTAAATGCGCACACAAAAATGTCTGAACAAAAACGGTAGCTTCTGAAAAAGAAGACAAACTCACATAAAGATTATACTCAGATATCAATAGTTTGAAATTGAGTTAAGCCTAACGGATACTATTCAAACGGCACTCAAATTCATCTATAAATATCAACACTTAGACTGCTTGAGAAGACACCTTAGAATACACAGAACTTACACCAAGAACACTGAATACTCACACAAGCTCTCTCAAGCATACTACTTACCTTCAAGCTTTCTGTTGCGACCAAAGCTCTTGATTCTAAGTAGCACAAAAGTTCTAAGTGTCCTGATCCTTAACAAGCATTGTTATTTGTGAAAGAGTTGAACTAAGATTTCATATCTGAGTTTCATTCTCTTAAACACTTATCATAGACTTGGGTCAGTAAAGAACAAGATACCATACATTGCAAAGTGTATTAAGTATACTTGATTCATAGAGCTATCTGAATAACTGAACAAGTTATTAAAGAAGCTCACCTGACAATTTACCTTAACCAACACCTTAATCGGCGTGGAGTACAGGAAGTGCTTAGTTTGGGAAACTAAGGAATAACTCCAAGCTTATTGAGCACAGGAAGTACTTAGTTTGGGAAACTAAGGAATAGCTCAAAAAGGTTTCTAAGTACAGGAAGTACTTGGTTGTGAAAGCCGGGGAATAACTCAGGGGGAACACTCGGTTGGGAACCTAGTGTATTTAGGAATCAAGAGAAGATATTTGTAAGGTTACATCATTTATCTGTCTTAGTGGATTCTAGGTCTGAGAAAGGCCGAAGTGGATTAGTTGAAGGATTACGCCATCTTCAGATACCACTATAAAAAGACTTGTGTTATTTACTTTCTACAGTCTATTACTTGCTTTACTTATCTTGCAAACTACTTACACTTATCTTGCTGAGCACGTGCACTTATCACAGAAAAGTCTTCCGCTCTCTGAAATTAAGTACTCCCTCCATTTCAGAAAAAGTGTTACAATTTCCATTTATGGAAATCAGTTAAATAATAAAACTCTCTACCTTTCACTTTTATTACAATATGCCACTCAGTTAATCTCTAATAATCAGGGGGGGCCACTTGTACTTTCTACTTTTTTTTTAAAAAATTGGTGCAAATCCAAATTGTAACACTTTATCTGAAATGGAGGGAGTATCAGATATCTTCACAGATATATGAGAAACTGGGCTTATCGACAAAAGTTTTAAAAGACTATTCACCCCCCCCCCAGTCTTTTACTTTGTCATTATCTGGACCAACACTTCTGCCTCAACCCATTTAGTAAAGTACTCCACATCAACAATGAGGAACTTCTTTTGGTGAGTACCATGGGGAAACGGGCCGACTATATCTATTCCCCACTGATCGAATGTACAGGCTATGATTGACGGAATCATAGGGTTAATAGGGCGATGAGGGATGTTGGCATAGTATTGGCAATCATCACAGGCTCGAGCGAAGTTTGCTGCATCCTTGTCAATTGTTGGCCAGTAGTAGCCTTGCTTTATGAACTTTTGAGCTAAAGTTCTACCTCCTGAATGACTACCACAACTTCCACTATGAATCTCCTCTAAAATAGTTCTAGCTTCTTGAGGTCCAAGGCATCTCAGATGAGTACCACTGGAGGACTTCTTGTAAAGGTCCTCCCCAAGGATAAAGTATCTGATGGCTCGGCATAGGACTCTTTTTGCTTCTTTGAGATCTGACGGTAAAGACCCATCCTTAAGGTAATTGAAGATGTCCGTCATCCAGCTTCGTTCAACACTTAATAGGAAAACTTGTAAGCCTGGACTCATCAGTGAGGAAGTTCTAAGGGTCAGTAGAATGATGCTCCTCGTGTCGAGTGCTCCGGTCAAGCTGCATTTCAAAGTCGTCGACTTTCTCATTCCACTCTCTATCAAACCTTTTCAGTGTAAACTCTTCAAAGTGTTCCACCTTTTTCTTGAACAAGTCTAAGTACTTTATCAAGTTTGGTCCTTTAGTAGCAAAAGACCCCGAGAACTGAGATTCAACGAGTTGTGAGTCAGTGTAAGCTTTGATTCTTTTAACTTGGAGTGATTTTGCCATCTTGAGTCCGGTAAGAAGCGCTTCGTACTCAGCTTCATTGTTGGTCGCTTTGAAGTCAGGTGTGATAGCGTAGTCCAACTCGGCGCCTTCGGGACTCTTAAGGTGAATTCCAATTCCTCCTTGTCTACCGGTAGAAGATCCATCCATTTGTAGCGTCCCAGTGTCTTTGTATTTTTTCTTATGAAAGTGATGAAGAAGGAATCAAAGATCTGGAAAATCTCAGAAAAGAACTTGATCTCTACGAAAGAGAATTTCTAATGGTCCGAACTAGAGCCGAAAATCTTGAAGAAGAAAAGAATTCTCTTGTAAAGGAAAATTCTCAAATAATCAAGATATCTGAGAAAAAGGATGCTGAAAATGCATTTCTCAAGGCTCAGATATCTGAGATCGAAAAGTCACATAAAGAAGCAATGGACAATCTTCAAAATAAATGTGAAGATCTTCTTTTTGAAAATAAGGAACTCAAAAAGAAAGAACTATCCTTTCAATCTTATACCAAAGCTAGTGACACTCTTACTGAAGTACAATCTTATTTAAGAGATCCTTCAGAAAAGAGAGGACTTCAATGGACACACACGCAGTTCCACCACTCTGAATAAGAGTAATGAAGGATGAACATTTGTCAGTGCTCAGCAAGGTGATTCCCAAACAATCTACTGTATCGGTCAGAAAACTAAGATTGTTGACAAAGGAAAGGCAGTTGCGACCAAGCCTTTGTGGGAAAAACAAGTCCAAAGGAAAACTGTTGGGCATGTATCTGGAAAGAAACATAACACTGAAAAGTGTAATCACCCACAGTACTATGTCTCTCAAAAAGGAAAAATTGCAGGAGCTGACAAATTCTCCTATGTCACGTTTTCTGGAAAGAAAATAGATTATCCAGAGACTAGCAAAGCTGCTGAGAAGAGATCTCAGATAGCACCAGGTGCTCGAAATGGTATTGGCTATAAAGCCATCGAGAAACAACTTGCTCGTGAGTACAAACAAGAGCAAGAACAATGGTTAAAGGCTAGAATTGCTCACAACAATTATCAGAAGTGGAAGATGAATCAAGCCACTGAAAATCTGAATGCCAGGGCTATAAGAAATCTGGCTAGGAAAGCTAAGTTTGTTGAGAAGCAGACTCAGAAACCTGACAGGTATCTGAAAGCACCAAATGGAGCACCAAGGAACACACCAAGGAAGAAAGTAGTTCTTAATAACAATGATACTAATCATTTAACTAGAATTCCTCCTTATGTTCCTGTTAGACAAAAGAATGTTCCTAAGAAATTCATTCAAAAATGGATTCCTACTGGAAGATTTTTTAGTCCAGATGGTTCCATTGTTGGTATGAGAACCTAATCTTCCATTTTCTGTTTTGTGCAGAACACTCTAAAGACTAATTCAAAGTGGCATTTTGATAGTGGATGTGGGAAGCACATGACAGGAGACAAAGCAAATCTGATTGACTACAAAAAGTGCAATGATGGACCAATTATCAGGTTTGCTGGAGGAGATGAAAATCCAACCATAGGTTTTGGCAATTTGAAGTTCGGAACCCTTACAATCTCTGAAGTACTTCATGTAAAGGGATTGAAATATAATCTCCTAAGCATGAGTCAACTAGTAGACAAAGGGTACACTGTCAAAATCAAGTCAAAACTATGTAAAGTGATTGACAATGAGTCAAAGCAGACAGTCTTGGTTGCAAGGCGTAAAGGAAATCTTTATGTTGCTGATTGGGCATCCGCCACAATCGAAGAATGTCTCATGGTGAGTCAATCTGGCCACATTGAAGAAATTAGCTATGGTATAAAAGAATGAGTCACTCGAATT